>JAHHFK020001641.1:0-125986 GCA_024533555.2 Aedes koreicus | reverse complement strand
TTACCCTTCCTCGGGTATTAAAAAAAACACGCATAAGACATTATGGTCAACATTGACCCAGATTTCAACTCTTTCTAGATTTAGGGCCGGTTCATAAACCACGTAGACTTTTCTCCATACATTTTTATTTTTTTATTTTTTATGGAGCGTAGACTTTGGTCAAACACCCCCCTCCCTCCAAAAAAAGTCTACGTGGTTTATGCATAGCCCCTTATGAAATCTCAACCTAGACACAATGTTTACACCCCATTTGAAAGGTTATGGTCTCAAAAATGGTGCCTCATGGTGATGAGCGAACATCTCCTTCTACATCATAATCGTTACTCCACGTACAGAGAATACAGACATAACAATTATAGTATAATGGCGGATATTAACCCATACTGGTGGGGACCAGTATCATTAACCCATACTGGTGGGGACCAGTATCACAACACTTAACGGTCTTTCTCTCTGATATCTCTATGTCAGAGTATGACGAGAGAAAGAAATTGAGTAAAATCAGAAGTTGTCAAAAATAAACCTGTCTACCTCGGGCCACTAGGGTATCCAATAGTCGTGCTCTGGAGGCATCTTTACCAGGGCAATGCCAAACTGCGTGATCGATGTCATCATAACCGGTTCCGCACCTACACATGTTGCTATCGACGAGGGTAATTCTGTAGAGATGTGCGTCTAGCGAGTAGTGGTTGGACATAAGTCTTGACATCAAACGAATGAAACCGCGACATACATCCAGACCTTTGAACCACGATCTCGACAAAACATTTGGAATAATGGAGTGTAACCACCGCCCAAGAAAATTACTTGCCCAATCGTTTTGCCAACTTTGAAGAGAAATCTGACGTACTAATGGGAAAAATTCATCATGTGCAACTCTTCTTTCAAAAATCTCGCCTTCTTTTGCGCCCACCTTTGCTAGAGAGTCCGCCTTCTCATTGCCTGTAATTTAGCAATGTGAGGGGACCCATAAAAAGGTTATCCTAAGTGATCTTTCGACCAACGCACACATCTGCTCCCTTATTTTTGAAAGAAAGTAAGATGAGTGCTTTACTGTTTTCATCGACTAGACAGCCTCAATAGAACTGAGACTATCCGAGAAGATGAAATAATGGTCTATGGGCATGTCGGAAATTATCCCCAATGCGAAATTAATTGCTGCCAGCTCAGCAACATATACGGAACAAGGTTCCTGAAGTTTCCGGAAGGCAGATGAGTATTCATAGTAAACACCGAATCCAGTGGATCCATCAATGCGTGACCCATCAGTGAAAATTCTTCTATTGAAATTGACATGTTGGTACTTTTTAACAAAAATATGTGGAATTAAAATAAGTCGAAGTTGATCTGGAACTCCTTGAATAGCCTGTTTCAGAGATCATAGTCAATGGAGGAACTGTGATAAGGGAAGCGTACACTAGGAGAATTATAGCATGGAAGACTAATATCGGATGACATATAGTTAATATAGATTCGCAAGAATCTAGACTGGGTACTCAATTCGAGCATTTCTTCGAAGTTTTCAATCACAAGGTTGTTACTGATTCCACGCTTGATCAGTATTCTAGATGAGAGGTCCCAGAAGCGGTTCTGTAAGGGTTTACTCCTGCCAGAACCTCCAGGCTCATATTATGCGTTGAATGCACCCGGAATGTTGCATGTGCGTGAACAAAATCCTTTTTAGAGCGATTTGCTGATTGTCTGCCATTTTGACCGGAATCTCACTAAACAACTGCAACAATAACTGAGCGGATCTAAACAAGACACCTTGTAAAGAGAAATTTGTCAAAGTTTGGTTAATTTCGGTCAAGTATAAAACAAAAGTTACGCAAGTTTTTCTTCAAGAATTTTATTTTCATAGCTTATTTCATTAATTGAATTTCTAAATAATGATGTATGTTAAACTTGGAGGTCATTGTTTTACCTACAATTTTGTCAAACTATAAATTGCTCTAAATTTCATATCTTTGGCGAGAGAGAGTTCCATTCGGAGGGTGGGCTTTCACTATTGTGATTTTCTCAAATTCTTGAATTTATTCCAGTTTTCTCAGTATAAAAACTCAAGTTTTCCCCGAATTTCAAATTGAATAATTCTGAGATTGATTTGTTAAAACCATTGGATGAAATAAAAGATTAAACAAAAAATAATGTCCATCTCTACCACAAGAAAATTAGCTTTATTGCAGGCAGCAGGTTTTCCTCTTTAATACATTTTCCGTGGCACAGTGAGAACTACTAAACTATCACTACTTTCTACGCGGCCTACAAGATGCGTTCACAGATCATCTTCCACCATCTATCGCCGCTAGCCAATGTAAATCGACAACAGACCAAATCATTGTGTTGCAGCAGATCCTTCGAAAGAGCCGCAAAATGTCAATCCTCTACACATCACCTATTCAAGGATGTTGAGGCCGCATAAAGGGTGTCCAATATCAAATTGCATCAAGAAAAAATCGCTGTAGAAAATTACTCATTGGGTATTTCCTCTTGAAAATTTGGGTAGAAGTAGTTTGGAGTGTTTTTTTATTGTAGTTTTTTCGCTGTCAGATTTTTTCTCAGAATTGGAAAAATATGGCGTCACCCGAAAAGCAACGTCGCGAATAGGTTTTATGCAAGCACAGGAAAATCCTCAACTCCCCCATCGGGACATCGGAGAAAAAAACACGATTTTATATCATTTTTATCTAAAGCTCTCCATAGGTAATTCTAGAAATCAAAAATATTGTCATGCATCAATTGGTAGATATTTTATATTTATCAGGGTTGAAATCAGGTTTAAAACGCACAGCTCATTTTTTGAAAAATGCACTTGGTGCTTTGTTATTGCTGTTAGGTGACTGGCACTATAGGTTTATGTCCACTGCAGTGACAAATATGTGTCTATTATATAAATGGACTGACACTTTATGGTATTTTAAAAATGACAGCTGTGTTACCACACTTCAGGTTGGCCGAATTCAGTATGGCAGCTAAAAAAGAAAAAATATTGTAAAAATTTAATCTTTGCACTAAAATTTACAGTAATCAAAAGGATCACCTAAGGAGTTCCTGTCAAATAAAATAAAAACAAAATTAAGTCATGTGCTTAACCTCACCTGCCACAGTCGTGTAGCCAAACCTTCAAAGCGGTACGTAGCCAGCATGCCACATGTGAATCTGTTTATCTTTGCCCCTCCTTGAAGGAATTGTGTACGACGTGCAAGCCGCAGCTAACGATGTTGAGGACGTCAAGCTCGCAGATCCCTGATTTCCCCAATCAATTCTTTGAACGCCTTCCAGTTGACAACCTGGCCATCTATAGAGCACTGAGCTATCTTCTTCAGCAATGCTGGATTTGCAGAAAAACACTGTTTCATTCTGTTAATGAGATCATTTCAATTGAAAATCATTTGCAAAAGGTGTGAGTATGGTTCCTTCCATATGACAAAAATTCCCGAAGGATTTTGAAATTCCCGACTTTTTCCCGCATATTTTCCGATGATTTTGAATTGCTGCATTTTTCCCGCATTTCCCGATTTTCCCGAGTCTTTTGCCAAAAAGTTATTTATTTATTTATTTAATCAACTTAGTTCATCGGACTTATTGTCTACGTGATACAAACTTCAAACTAAATAAAACGAGTATTACGAATACGAGCCAAAAAGTGAGCTGAAGATTCCCCAAATTCAAACAATTCTTCGACAGTCGTAAACGCTCGCATCATAGCTGTTAGAGGTTCGTTGTTTCCAAACGCTGTTCGATGTAATCGGGGTTGGAGGAGAGTACCACTCCGTAATGCTCTCGGAGGAACTCGGATGTTCAGTTTAGAGAGAAGCCTCGAGCAGTCGACCTCTCCATTCAAAAGCTTAGCAACAAAAACCGCTTGTTGATTTTTCCGCCGGCGTTCCAAGGTATGCAATTGCAGCAGATTGCAGCGATCTGAATACGGCGGGAGATTTTGCGGATCACGCCATGGTAGATAACGCAATGCCATCCGGATAAACCTGCGCTGTATTGTTTCAATCCTCAAGCTCCAAGTCAATTGATGAGGAAGCCAGACCAAGGCAGCATTTTCTAGGATCGGTCGTACCAGTGAGCAATAGAGAGCTTTCAGGCAGTACGGGTCAGTGAAGTCTCTTGAGATTTTTGACACAAACCCTAGCTGGCGATTAGCCTTAGAGATCACAGCAGAGCGGTGGAGGTTAAACGATAATTTATGATCCAGTAGAACACCTAAATCGCTGAACTGGTCGGTTCTATGTATAGTCGTAAACAATCGGCTGCTTGATGCGGTAATACGACATTACCATACACTTTGGAATGCTGATCATAAGTTTATTCCGACGGCACCAATCAGTGAATCGATCCAATAATGCTTGAAGACGAGTACAATCCTCGGCAGTCCGTACCACAAAAAACAGCTTTAGATCATCAGCATACGCAAGCCTGCAGCCATCTCCTAGTAGAAGCAATACGTCGTTGAAGTATAGAACAAACAGCAGCGGTCCAAGGTTGCTACCCTGAGGAACACCTGACGAGTTCGTAAAATAACAGGAAGTGCTTGTATCAAGTTTCACTCGCAGAGACCTGTCTGTTAAATAAGAGCACAGCCATGATGTCAATCTTTCCGATGTACCGAGTTTTGATAACTTCGCCAGCAGAATTTCGTGGTTGATTGTATCAAACGCTGCTTTTAGATCAGTATAGACGACGTCTACTTGTGCCCCTTTCTCCAATTGATCAAAACAGGTCGTGGTATAATCTAGGAGATTGGTAGTAACCGAACGTCCAGGCATGAAACCATGTTGGTCGCCAGAGATGTAGCATTTGGTGCGCTCGAGAATGAAACCACTCACTATTATCTCAAACAATTTAGAGGCAGCTGACAGATTAGTGATTCCCCGATAGTTTTTAACGTCACGTTTGTCTCCTTTCTTGTGTACCGGAACCATCAAAGATTCCTTCCAGACTGCGGGAAATTTCGATTCGGCAAAAGATTTATTGAAGATCCTGCAGAGCGGCTCGACAAGAGCTCCATTGGTGTGACAATACACTGAAGACGGAATACCATCTGGTCCAGGCGAGAATGTACATTTTATTTTCTTGATGGCATTATTTACCATCAAGGACGTTATTTCAAAAATATCCACGTCTACAAGGTTCGTAGGGACGTCCAGAACAGCGGAGTTAAGTTCACTTGGGTTAATACTTTTCGCAGCAAACACTGACGAAAAATGAGTAGCAAATATTTCACATTTTTCCTTACTTATAGATGTTTCAACATCGTTCAAAAACACGCTAGCTGGCATAGTAGTATTTTTCCTCTTTGAATTTACATAGCTCCAAAAACTCTTGGGATTTCGCCTTAAGTAAGTTTGTACCCGTAAAACGTAAGATTTGTAGAGTGACGAGTTAAGTTTACGGTACTTTTATGTTACTAACTCTCTGCATGCGGGTTTGCAACCATCATGGCCGCAAGTGGTTGTGAAATTCAAGCACCTGATCAGACATCCCAGCACGCGGTCAAGGTTTTGATAAGGAAGTGATGGTATAAATTTCAAGACAAAGTACCTGTGTAGCATCCTCGAAAAAATCAAAGACATAACACAAAGAGAAGTATCATCAGTCCTTATTAAGTATATATGAAATCAAAACTGTCAAACTATCAAAAACATTCCTCTTTTTTAAGTTCAAAAAGTTATTTATTTATTTTTATTTATTTATTTAATCAACTTAGTTCATCGGACTTATTGTCTACGTGATACAAACTTCAAACTAAATAAAACGAGTATTACGAATACGAGCCAAAAAGTGAGCTGAAGATTCCCCAAATTCAAACAATTCTTCGACAGTCGTAAACGCTCGCATCATAGCTGTTAGAGGTTCGTTGTTTCCAAACGCTGTTCGATGTAATCGGGGTTGGAGGAGAGTACCACTCCGTAATGCTCTCGGAGGAACTCGGATGTTCAGTTTAGAGAGAAGCCTCGAGCAGTCGACCTCTCCATTCAAAAGCTTAGCAACAAAAACCGCTTGTTGATTTTTCCGCCGGCGTTCCAAGGTATGCAATTGCAGCAGATTGCAGCGATCTGAATACGGCGGGAGATTTTGCGGATCACGCCATGGTAGATAACGCAATGCCATCCGGATAAACCTGCGCTGTATTGTTTCAATCCTCAAGCTCCAAGTCAATTGATGAGGAAGCCAGACCAAGGCGGCATTTTCTAGGATCGGTCGTACCAGTGAGCAATAGAGAGCTTTCAGGCAGTACGGGTCAGTGAAGTCTCTTGAGATTTTTGACACAAACCCTAGCTGGCGATTAGCCTTAGAGATCACAGCAGAGCGGTGGAGGTTAAACGATAATTTATGATCCAGTAGAACACCTAAATCGCTGAACTGGTCGGTTCTATGTATAGTCGTAAACAATCGGCTGCTTGATGCGGTAATACGACATTACCATACACTTTGGAATGCTGATCATAAGTTTATTCCGACGGCACCAATCAGTGAATCGATCCAATAATGCTTGAAGACGAGTACAATCCTCGGCAGTCCGTACCACAAAAAACAGCTTTAGATCATCAGCATACGCAAGCCTGCAGCCATCTCCTAGTAGAAGCAATACGTCGTTGAAGTATAGAACAAACAGCAGCGGTCCAAGGTTGCTACCCTGAGGAACACCTGACGAGTTCGTAAAATAACAGGAAGTGCTTGTATCAAGTTTCACTCGCAGAGACCTGTCTGTTAAATAAGAGCACAGCCATGATGTGAATCTTTCCGATGTACCGAGTTTTGATAACTTCGCCAGCAGAATTTCGTGGTTGATTGTATCAAACGCTGCTTTTAGATCAGTATAGACGACGTCTACTTGTGCCCCTTTCTCCAATTGATCAAAACAGGTCGTGGTATAATCTAGGAGATTGGTAGTAACCGAACGTCCAGGCATGAAACCATGTTGGTCGCCAGAGATGTAGCATTTGGTGCGCTCGAGAATGAAACCACTCACTATTATCTCAAACAATTTAGAGGCAGCTGACAGATTAGTGATTCCCCGATAGTTTTTAACGTCACGTTTGTCTCCTTTCTTGTGTACCGGAACCATCAAAGATTCCTTCCAGACTGCGGGAAATTTCGATTCGGCAAAAGATTTATTGAAGATCCTGCAGAGCGGCTCGACAAGAGCTCCATTGGTGCGACAATACACTGAAGACGGAATACCATCTGGTCCAGGCGAGATTGTACATTTTATTTTCTTGATGGCATTATTTACCATCAAGGACGTTATTTCAAAAATATCCACGTCTACAAGGTTCGTAGGGACGTCCAGAACAGCGGAGTTAAGTTCACTTGGGTTAATACTTTTCGCAGCAAACACTGACGAAAAATGAGTAGCAAAAATTTCACATTTTTCCTTACTTATAGATGTTTCAACATCGTTCAAAAACACGCTAGCTGGCATAGTAGTATTTTTCCTCTTTGAATTTACATAGCTCCAAAAACTCTTGGGATTTCGCCTTAAGTAAGTTTGTACCCGTAAAACGTAAGATTTGTAGAGTGACGAGTTAAGTTTACGGTACTCATTACATGCCAAGTGAAAACTACGCTTATTTGCCAGGGAACGGTATCGCCGGAGTTTACGCTGCGAAGCATTTCGTGTTCGTTTAAGTTTTCGTAGCAAACCAGAGCTCCATGGAGGAGAAACAGCGAGACGACGATATGGAACATTCGTGTCCATCCAATCATTCAGTACAGCGCACAACATTTCAGCCATTTCATCAGCACTCAGTCCATCAAAAAGAACATCCCAGTCAATGGCAGAAAGAAAATCCCAAAGAGCATCGAAGTCAATTTTGTTATAGTCTAACGCCAGCAAAACATTCTCATTCACACCATGCAATGGTACAGCGTCATCAACTAAAGATGGTACACAGACAACCAGTGGCGGGTGATGAAGGTCAATTGGTAAGAGTGGTGAAACAGAACTCGAGATTTCAACTGGAAGATCCGATGGGCTAAAGAACAAATCGAGAATGCGTGCTAGGTGATTGTGCACGAGATTTCTTTGATGCATGTTGAAGAAATCCATACCATCAATCAATATCGTGCTAGCTCTCGATGAAGATATAGTGTTCACGGGTTGAATCGTGAGAATCAGAATAATTCCAGGTCACTCCAGGCTGATTATAGTCACCGCATACCAGCAGACAATCGTTGTCAGAGCCTCTGTTAACAAGCTCATGAATCGACTCAATATGCCCGGTCAATATACTGGGATCCTTACTTTTGTTTGGAGGAACATAAATGGTACAAAGCAAGAGTCGTTTGGAACCAATCTTCATCGATACACATACCTGTTCTAACGTAACTCCGCTGGACACTTCAACACTGCTACTGATAAACCGATGATGCACAGCAACTAGAATTACAATTATATTACAGTAACTACTAGTTTCAAATCACAAACAAATTAAACATTTCAGATCATTTTGTAGCAACGCGGCCATCTCAATCCATTACAGTAAAGGATGTCCGGAAAGTAATGGGAAAAAATTAAAATAATATTATTTATTTTGAAATAATGATAAGAATTCTTATTTATTGCTCAGATTCAAGATATATAAGTATACAGAGATGTGAGTATGTTTACTTAGCATTCTACTCCTGATTTGGATATTTTGGTAAGCATAGAGTAACCGTGGTCCATGAGGTGCTGTCCATGAGTTTCTGCTACATCAGCTGCAAGTTTTTTCCAGATCCGCTTGAATCCAGTGAGGTTTTTTGGTGGCATATGTCTCTTAGAATACTCCTGTTTGCAAATTGACCAAAATTCTTCAATTGGTCTAGCTTGCGGCAAATTCGGCGGATTTTTGGATTTCGGGATAAATTCAATATTTTCTTGCCCAAGGAACTCAAGTACTCTTTTTGCGTAGTGTACCGATGCCAGGTCTGGTCAAAATAAAACACTGTTGGTAGAATGATGCTTACGAATGAACGGAATCAAACGCTTCTTCAAACATTCGTTGAGATAAATTTCTGCATTAATTGTTCCGGTTGTAATATATGGCTCAGACACGTTCCCAAATCGATCCATGGCCTGCCACACAAGGTATTTCTTGAAAAATTTAGATTTTTTCTTCGTTTTTTCATCGTACGAAACTTCTTTGGGATTAGAACTGTGGTAAAATTTTCGTCCTGGCACTTCTTGTGGGTCAAATGGATCATACGTCTCATCATCAATTATAAGAACTTTTTGACGTGACTTGTCGAGAACAAAACGAGCGCCTGATTTCGCACGAGCAGCTTGGTCCTTAACATACTTTGGCACGATCTTTTTTGTTCTCGCCTTGATACGTAGTTTGTTAATTTTAATATCACTGAGTGTTGACTTTGAAATATTCATTTTCGATGATAATTGGCGAACTGAAATATCCGGTTGCTTCTTAAATGCCTTTTCTACAGCATTCACGACCTTTCGCGTTGATACGGACGCTGGACGACCTGATAGTCGATGAAAATCAGCTGTACCAGTTTCGGAATACCTTTTTAGAACATTGTAAATAGTGCTGGATGGAACTCCTTCTGCTTTGAAGTGACGATACGTGGTAGTTTTGCACCCATCAGCGATATTTTGAAAAAACTGGACAATGCGTTTCGCACGCGCTTCCTTTTCGCTACGCTTCATTGTTTTGGTACATGACGTTTATGCACACTTAACTAAATATGAGTACTGCAAAGAAAAACCTACTCAACGGTATGTTTCACGCTAAATTTAACCTAAGCATTTGTTACAAAACATAGTGCTCAAATTTTTCCAGTTACTTTCCGGACATGCTTTATTTAAAAAACAAACACAAAATATTTTTACATCTACATAACATCTAAAAAAAATATAATAAAGAAACAAAAAAACTAAAACACACCCCCCCAATGTTTTTTGTTTTTTCCCTTTCCCCCCCCCCCCCACAGGCACCCCCACACCCACCCCCCCCCCAACCCCCAAAAAAAAACACCCCACCACCCAAAAAGGAAAATTTTTAAGGAAAAAAAATTCACCCCCAAACCGAAAAAAGGCCCCCCCCCCCCGCCCAGGGATTTTTTCCCCTTTTTCCAAAATTTTTTTTTTTTGGAAAAAGGTATGAAAACCCATTTTCCGAAATGTTTGTTATTTGCGAAATGGGTATGAAATACCCATTTTTCGTGATTTGTTTTTAATTGTTATATTGAATAATGAGCATTAGAATAAACATAATAGATCGCAATAACTGAATGTGTATTTGTATTTTGACAACCCTTTAGCCTCAGACCTTTTACCTATCAGGTATGTTAAGTTTCGTTCGGGAGTTTTCACACCGGCAAATATTCCGGCGACGTTCAAGTGGTCCATTGAAGCATCGTTATCCTCCAGAGAGGATATCCGTGGAATATATCTGAAAGAATTTAAATGATTTTGACGTCAGCTTGATGAAAGCTTGGATTTTACGCCCCGGAAGAGACACATACTCGGAAGTACATTGTTAACAACACGGTTATGTAAGAATGTAGGGTTAGCAGATTGAACCCTGTTGGGTAGTAGCTGGTCAGGAACGTGTATTGTTTCCTACCTGGCGTTTAGTGCGCGACTGCAAAATTACTTTGCGAGTCTTGCACTCCCAACAATTTGATATATGGTTTTCACCACAATTTGAACATTTAAATCTTTGAGGATCTTTCTTCACAGGACTTACGGCACTGGGTGAGGCTCTGGAAATTTGCTCCAGTCTTCTTGAAATGTTCCCACTTTCCTAGGACATGGAGCAAAAGGCTTGCTTTTTCTAAAGCCTTAAGGTTATTAAGTTCACTTGACTTGAAGTGAACTAATTAAAAATCCTTTGAAATCCCTTTGCGAGAATCGCCAGGCCGGGCTTTCATTTTCATTTTAATTACTTGGACTGGGCTAACTCCAAATAATTTCATCAACTCGTTTTGACGTAGGACTACGTCTGTGTTTTCAATACTGGGGTACAGGTTCGAATTGCGAAAATTTGGAGCGTCACGAAAAATATGTAGGTTTTGAACGTTCATAACTAAGTCATTCCACAATTCATTTCCAAAATATTTGCACCAATCGGTCTGGATATTTTCTACGCTTCGATTTCAATATTTAAAACTATTGATTTTTAACATTCATCTATTAAAATTAACGCCAATATAAGGTGATGTCTTGTAATGCAGATTTTTCAGAGTAAATTTACTAAATGCACAGTACTTTCCTATCACAGAGTTCAAATTTAAGTAAGGTACGTCTCACATGCAGCAGTGGCACGATTTAAAACCGGGACACCTTCAAATTTTCTTCATTCGCTCGCACTATAAGATATCAGGCGGACGAAAATCGGAAAAGTGACCTTCACCAAAACTTTTTTTTAATTTTTTTATCAAAAGTAAACATATAAATTAAGAAAACTTCAAAGTTTCAAGCCTCTAGCACTTTTCATTCCTGAGATATTAGATGTCAAAGTTGTAAGTTAGCGAAAAAACGTACTTTTTGCCGAAAAAATACGCTTTATCTCAAGTTAAATGTTGACCTGTTTTTATGAGATAACCCCTAGCTCACTATACATGATTGAAAAGGTAACAAAACTAGCTTTAAAAAATAATAATACGATAGGTTGTCATTCAGAAATAAAATCAAAAAAATCTTTAAGAGAAGAAAAAACATTAAAACATTAGAAATTTCAACTTTGTTGATCAGCAACTTTTTTTCCCCGCATATCCCCGCATAACCCAGCAGCTCTGAATCAAGTGTGGAATGTATAATAACAAATTACGAAGGAAAACTCTGCGCAAACTTGCGCCATTTTGAAATCAGGCGGTTTAAAAATATGACCACTCGAGGAGATTCTAGAAAAATCTTGTCGCAATTAACTGATCAACGTGGAATGATGTCACCCGAGGAAGCTTTTAGTTTTTATCCTTTGAAATTAGAGTTTTAGTCACATCCGTTTTCAAGATATTATAGTTTTTTTTAAATCAATGGAAAGTTAAGCCCTTTTGAAAAGTTAATCCCGAAATGTTAAAAAAAAGTATATTAACAACATATTTTGATAACATCAACCAAAGAAAACTCTACAAAACAAGAAAAAATGATCAAAATATTTTCGTCCGCCTGCTTGTATGGAAATCGCCCATAGTGGCTCGGCAGCCATGGAGCTGTGCAGAGCGGCAATGGGCCAGTACTGCTCTGGCAGCTGGCGGTTGCAAGTACCCTGCAGGAGGGTACGCGGGTGAGCAACCGGCCAGAATGATGGCTCATCGACTGTCGCTAGCGAGTGGCTGGGAGGGCAGCCATATTTAATGCAGTCGTGTGCTATGCCAAGCTCGTGGCAAATTTATCAAATTTGGAGGGAAACATGTATGATCTAGTTTGTAGTCATATCACGATATGATGTACATGTATACGTATATATATATGTATATATATATATATATATATATATATATATATATATATATATATATATATATATATATATATATATATATATATATATATATATATATATATATATATATATATATATATATATATATATATATATATATATATATATATATATATATATATATATATATATATATATATATATATATATATATATATATATATATATATATATATATATATATATATATATATATATATATATATATATATATATATATATATATATATATATATATATATATATATATATATATATATATATATATATATATATATATATATATATATATATATATATATATATATATATATATATATATATACAGCGATTCCACGGGAAAAGAATAGAGTTGAAAAAAAAAGTTGTCCGATTTTGCTCAAAATCGCTTGGTATGTTCTTCATCGAAAATAATAAGACCCTTATTTTTTTTATTTTTTTTTTATGATGACCATGTTCGATATAGGGTTACCAGAAAAATCGTCATTTTTCAAAAAATTGTATTTAAAAAAAATCATAACTTCAGAATTACTGGGTCGATTTGCAATGTCTTTCTATGAATAGAAAGCTCATTATATTTTATTTTTATTAAAAATGTTGATTAAAATAATCAATGTACTTAAATTTGCTAAAATGGTCAAAGTATTTGTTTTTTATGATTTTAGAAATGTTGGACCACAACGACTATTTATTTTTATATTTTTTTATCAAAATTCGAACATTTTTACATAACTTATAAAAAATACTCAAACGTTCATCGAGCCGTTTTTGAGTTATATTTTTTTGAAAATTTCAAGTTTTTTTTCCCATACACACATGGAATGAGCATCATTTTCCATCAATTCATAATAACTGCGGGAATTATTTCATTGTAGTTATTTTATTTTAAATCAAAAGTAGCTGAACATATATTCAACGAAACTAAATGTAGCGGAAAGCATAGCAATCCACAAACAAAATCCCAAAAACTTGCTTAGCAAGGGTCAAGGAAACGGATATTCGTGGCTGTTTAAATTTATACCTTCATCACAAAAACAACTAACTAAACAACACAACACCAACTTGACTACCTTCAAACGAAGTAATAATGAATAACCTTGTTGGTATCAAACAACATTTTAGGTAACAAACAAACACATAAACACACTCAAGTACCTCCCCTACCTCACACACTGCGGTACCAACAAACCTACTATAAATACTAGACCTACTGTGATGTTCCCTTCAAGTCGGGCAGTCGAAGTCTGTAAGTAAGCTTCCAGTAGAATTAAAAGGAATTTGCTCGCGTGTACTAGCAAAAATTTGAGAAAAGTGTTTCAATGTTTTATTTTATATTTTTAAAAAATTATCAAATGAAGTGTTAATTTTAAACGTTTAATACAATGAAGCACGAATGCTTGAAATCGAACTTGTTACCTGTTTGAAAAGTGAATAGAAAAAGAAAAGAGAAAGGAAAATTGTGCATCTTTTTCGTCATGTGACAAACCGTTCCTGCACATTAGACGGAATAGTTTCGCCCCGGCTAAAGTTGGAGTTTATAGAGGAAAGATGGGTGTTCGAAAGTTATTAATTTCTGCAGAAGACGAGTCGTTAAAATCTCGAACACATTATCACTACAAGCTTCGGATAATAATTGGGTGAGATCCTACCATTATATCATATATTTGTATATGTGAATGTATATATGCATGTAGCCATATATGTGTATATGTATATGTATGTGTGTATGTGTGTTTGTGTATGAACATGTATGTATTTAGGTGTATATTTGTGCGATAGTGAAATCATTGGGTATAGGACCAGGTCTCATCCAGTCGGTGCGGAAAGGATGAGCTAGGAGATCGGTAAAAGTATGGCGTTGCCGGAGGGCATGTGGTGCTTCTATTTCTTATTATTATTATTAATTTATTCGTCAACAGATAAAAGTGTTTATCCCAATGACAGCTGGATAACACTGAATTACATACAATAACTAACACATACATCTTCGAAAACAGCGCTTATTAGCATCACGGGATGCATTAGAATTGGACACGTTATAGCAGCTGTTGAAAGCGCGACACATGCTTGGCACAGGTTCGTGTTTTCCGTTGTTGGTCCTTGTGTGCCGGTTTGTAAGGAAAGATTGTAAACGTGGGTTTCGTCGTCGAGTGTTGATGTTCAAGAGACCAGGTAGGGTGGAACAGTCGATGTTTCCCTGAAGGAGGTCACCAACAGAACGCGCTTAGGCCGCCATACGCCTCCCTTCCAACAATTCCAGGCTGATGAGCTTGCAACGTCTTTCATAGCTTGGCGGTCTGCGAGGGTCTTGCCAACGAGGATGTCGCAAAGCAAAAGCGTTTTCGGCCAAAAGAGATGGCCGAGCGTTTGGATGCATTTAAGGACATTCTGTTGATCGCCAGTCGTCGAACACTTGTGGTTCCTGCTGAGGAAAATCGACGTTCAGGCATCTGAGGACCAAGTTCACGTCATTCATATATAGCAGGAAAAGGAATGGACCAAGTTGGCTGCCTTGCGGAACGCCTTTAATTTCACTAAATTCTACAATCGTTCTTTTAGCTGGATTATCATAGCAAGCTATGAATGTGCTCCTTTAAACAAGGAGCAGCATCACTAGCATTAAAGTCTAGTTTAGTTTTTCAGCATTTTAGCGATGGAATTCTGATCTTCAACTGGAGGACTGACATGCGCATATAAGTAGTGCGGGATTAAATTTGAAATTTTTTGCTCTTGTGATATTGTGATTAGATTTTCCATTTGATTCAGAAATCATCAAGTTGAGCCCTTAATCACTCAAATTGTTATCTTTGAATAGTTACATTTCTGTATCAGGAGGACTTTTGAAAACGTGTCATGTGGAATAGTCTGATGCAAAGAAACTAAACAACACATCGTAGGTTTAAATATACTATTCTTTAAATGATGTATAATTTCAGATGATGTATAATTTATTTTTAAATAATTTTCAATTTTTTTTTTCGTGTCTATGATACATTGTCTAAACTCTTAGGTTCATAATGGATACGCAAAAGATTGCAGCAGCAAAACAATCTTTAGAAATTTTTGTTATTGTCATTATACATTATAATATCCCTTCACTATATTTTATATACTATCCTGTATGACATTGCATATTGATTTATCATTTTTATTATTTTTATCATTACTCAGATTTTCATGATTTAACTTAATATTATTTTATCATATTTACCTCGGAGCGTATGGTACGGTATGTCCACGCATCCTTCCTCCCCTGTAGATTCACAAAATGCGTTGTAGTTCAAATCTAATTGTTTGAATACAACTCATTTTACAGAATCATCTTTTGCGGTAAATACAACGCAGTAGGCCTGGCCGCTTTGACACTTGTGTCATGTCTTTGACATGCTGCAAGCATCAATATTGACAAAAAAAAAAATTGGGCGTCATCTAACCCTATTATTTCCAGGATGCTTTCTCGTACTGGCTGCGTTTGTATTAGATTAGATTTGTATTAGATTAGATTAAACAATAAAGCACAAACCAAAAATCACCTTGTTTGGAAAAAAAATAACAAAAAAATTACCCCAAAACATAATGTTAAACCGCCGAAAGGAAAAAAAAAAAAGAAAAAAGCTGTTCCTACATTTGTAATACCCGCTATTGCAGACTTTATCCCTTTATCAAGAAAGAAAACGAGCCAGCAACTCCAAGTGCAGTTAATCTAGAATGTGGAAATCAAGAACTCACCGTTTCTGAACCATCGAAACTTGATGATCTCGCCGTTGCCGGACCATCAGCCACCACTAATTTCGCCGTGGCCGGACCATCTAGAGTGAACAATTTCGCCGCACCAGCAAACACCAATAATGGTGGTTTCGAAATAATAGATCCCAATGCCGCTAGATCATCGGAAATTGACGCTGTTCGCTGTTGGTAAGTATAATAATCTCTTCTTTTTGTTTATTGAGACGTCATGATTTGCTACGTTATACAAGTTGTACTCGATTATTCAGAAAATAAAAAAAAATATCAGTTCCGTATAATCTTACCAAATCCGACCTGGTAGCTCAATTTGTAGAGCAGTTGACTATCATACTTCAAATAATCGAATACAATCTGTATTACATTATACAAATAAAAATGTTCCTAACTAATTATGATATTTTTCCATCTTGTTTTCAAAATCTTTGTTTTCTTTGGAATCAACGAGTGCTGAATCAATTGGTAGCGCTGCTGCCCAGAACCCCGGAGACGGACAGGAAATTCTTCAACAGATGAAGGCAAAATTTGATGAAACATCTGACAGAAACGATCGATATAGGATTCTAACTTGTCTCCCCAAATCCTGGACTGCATACAAAATTATGCAAGAATTCGGTGTTTCGCAACGAACTGCTCAACGTGCAAAGGAATTACAGATTGAAAAAGGTTTTATGAGCACACCGGAGACCAGAGTAAATATGTTATCTTTGAGCGATGATACTCTAACTGTAGTTAGGGACTTTTATAATAGTGACGAGATAAGCAGAACATGTCCTGGGAAAAGGGATTTCGTTATTGAAAATATGGCAGAAGAAAAAGTGCATGTTCAGCGCAGGTTACTTTTATGTAACCTTCGTGAAATTTATTTGATTTTCAAAGAGCAAGAAGCAAGAAGCACAAAATTTAAAGTTTACAAGCTTTATAGCAATCGCAGAATTTACTAAACATAACCATGTTGCCGTTCGGCTGTTTATAACAAATTGTGTGAATTTCATTAAAAAAAAGCTACCTCACCTGAAAAATATCCATCAATACAAAAATAAGATGACTGCTTTCAATTTGTGCCACATGTACAAGGACTTCGGTCTTAATGCAGAGTGGAACTTTTTTGCCACTTGCCATGGAAAAGGGCTTTGTGACGCTTTAGGAGGTGTTCTAAAGCGAATCGCTTCAAAAGCAAGTTTACAAGGCCATCATATTACAACTGCATATGAACTTTACTCTTGGGCTGTTTCTAAAGTAGATTCCAAAATATATTACGAGTTTTTCTCGGAAAAAAATTACAATGCAAAGGAAAAGAAAACAAAGAACCGTTATACTCGTGTAAAACAAATCTCTGGGACACAATCGTTTCATTACTTTAAGCCACAAAGTGAAAATTACATTATCGTGAAACGGTTTTCGTTTTCAGATGAAGAAAAGTGCGTTAAATTGTAAGAATTTTGCTATGTAATATTTTTTTTTGATGAATTATGCAAAATCAAAATCATTAAATAATCAAATTAAATGCTGAGTTTTAATTGAAGGTAATCTGAGAAAACCCTTGCTTGTAGTCTAAAGCTTTGAGATTTGAGCTCCAATTCCTTAATATAGCGGAGCCTGGTTCAATCCCGACCCTGTGGCCAATTCCGACCTCCCAAGATTCTCTCAGACAGCGCTTGTTGCCAAATTTGGAAAATGATGCTCATTCCATGTGTGTATGGGCAAAAAACTTGAAATTTTCAAAAAAATTTAACTCAAAAACAGCTCAATGAACATTTGAGATTTTTTGATATGTTATGTAAAAATGTTTGAATTTTGATAAAAAAAATATAAAAATAAATAGTCGTTGTGGTCTAACATTTTGGAAATCATAAAAAACAAATACTTTGACCATTTAAGCAAATTTAAGTACATTAATTATTTTAATCAATATTTTTAATTAAACTAGAAATAATGAGCTTGCAAATCGACCCAGCGGTTCTGAAGTTATGATTTTTTTTAAATAAAAAATTGTGAAAAATGTCGACTTTCTGGTAACCCTATGTCGAACATGGTCATCCTAATAAAAAAATAAAAAAATACAGGTTTTATTATTTTCGATGAAGAACATACCAAGCGATTTTGAGCAAAATCGGACAACTTTTTTTTTCAACTCTATTCTTTTCCCGTGGAATCGCTGTAGATATATATATATATATATATATATATATATATATATATATATATATATATATATATATATATATATATATATATATATATATATATATATATATATATATATATATATATATATATATATATATATATATATATATATATATATATATATATATATATATATATATATATATATATATATATATATATATATATATATATATATATATATATATATATATATATATATATATATATATATATATATATATATATATATATATATATATATATATATATATATATATATATATATATATATATATATATATATATATATATATATATATATATATATATATATATATATATATATATATATATATATATATATATATATATATATATATATATATATATATATATATATATATATATATATATATATATATATATATATATATATATATATATATATATATATATATATATATATATATATATATATATATATATATATATATATATATATATATATATATATATATATATATATATATATATATATATATATATATATATATATATATATATATATATATATATATATATATATATATTTTGTGAGCCACTCCCTGTACAGTTTTCTTGCACGAGTTTTGGCCACCGAGTTCTGTTTATCGCTCCGGTTCTGTGCCTTCTGGACCTTGTACACACGGTTGAATGTGCGATTCCGAGCTGTTTTCCGATGAGAAGCGTTTGGGTTTTCGAAGTGAGTGCCCAAAATTTGTTGGCGCACTATTTCTTCATTCAAAGCCATCACTGAAATCACTCGACCGATTTCCACGAAACTCATTACACAATTAACACAACATAATGAAATACATTCAGTTAAAATTTCAATCATTTTTACCCACACGCTAAAAAGTTACGAACAATTGCGTGTGTCCAAATTTCATCGAATACAGTCTTTACACTGATTTTCAGCAAGGCTTCTTGATCCAATCGATCAATGAAGCATTTATTCTTATACAGGCAATCAAAAATAATACTAATAACATTCAAGACACATTGCTACGTAGTCCTACGTCAACTTTGCGTACAACCCCATAGGGCTGTCCCTTATAGTTTTTGATTTTTTTCCAGAGATTACCCACTGGGCAGAACTTTCAAGACAACCTTGAAAAGACGCTCAGCTTTGGTGTCGTGTGTGAAAAAAAATCAGTGGGGTTATGTATAACATACGACCGGTTGACGTAGATTTCGTTAAACCGTTTGATTAGTACTCAGGTACTGTTCTAATGGGACGTAGGGTTAGCATAAGTAAGTGAGAAAGTATGTAAGAACATTTGCTTGATTCGCTTCTTAGTAATTATTTGGCGGGCCTGGAAAGGGACGTTTGATTTGAATGTTGGTATGATAAAAGGCAACGGTGGTGCTGGCTGTAGTGATTGTGTCGATATGATAGACCAGCTGGAAACCATTATCCTTATCGCGTTATAGATTGTTCAGGGTCTGTTTGGGAATTCAAAGTCAACACTTAATTCTATTTTTGATAGTTGACAGTCGCGAAAATCTCCAACCGATTGTAGCAAAAATCTCGAAAATCTATTGAAAAATGATAAAGCTATTAGTGTTCAAACTGTTTCAGTTATTTTCAAATTTTCATTTGACCTCTACCCTTACCGTAAGGCGTAGTCTGATCAAAAAGCGTGGGTGTGGTCCAAATAGATCGTTAGACCAGCATTAGATAGTAATTATGTTAGAAAATTCTTTTGTTCACTCTTTACAAAGCATTTACCGATATTTGCCGGAACGCTGCAAATATATCACAAATATATATTTGTATAAATAAAATGGCAATCATTTAATCTTTAGGTTGGTGCAAATATCTCAAAAAATAAATCAATCAAGAAACGATCGAGTTATTAGCGTCCGGTGTTTCAATTTTTCAATTTGTTGTGACGGCAGCCATTTGTTAATTGTACACAATTCTCAAGGTATGCAACGAAGAGAAAACTAAAATTATTATAGCCACCGCTGTCTTCCAATTGACTAGAACTTGGAAAGTAATTTTAGATAAATTCAAATCATACAAACTCCCTCGAAATTGAATTCGTCGTCCTGAAAAGGACGGATTCGAAATGGTCCGCATTTGAATTCAAACCTTCTCGGTCTTTAGATGCGTCAGGTTATTTCACTCGTTGCACGTTGCGCCTTACCAAAAGATGGCTAGCAGCAAGATCACACACACACTCAAGCACCTTATTTCGCTCGTCGTGGCTGCACCCACCGGCTGGCTACAAATAAATCACTGTCTAGGGCCTAGTAAACCATTGCATAACTTATGGCTGCCTAGCAACGGTTGCCTAGCCAACGGCTTGCTAGCAACAGCCTGCAGCGCAATCAGCGCAATCTCCAATGGTTGGTCGCCAGTGCACCTTCTATGGTACTTGCCTCCGTCAGCTGCCACATCCACATTGGCGCCTTGCCGCTCAGCACTGCCGAATGCACCCTTCAGGGTACATGCCATCGCCAGCGGCCAATCCATAATGGCTCGTTGCTACGCACAGCTCCAGTACTGCAACACGAATGAGAAAATTTGCGAAAGTGTACTCGTTTTATAACACGTTGCGCTATAAATAAAGATAGCTACCGGAAGTATAACACACACTCAGGGCCCCACTCCTGTCAAATTAAAGCTAGCGCACATGCTTTATTGAAGCCCGAGAACAAGTATCATTAAGGCATAGTTAATTTTTCAGCAGTTGAATTACTGCTTCTACTGAAATGTTTTATTGCATTTTAAAAAGCATATTTAGAGCTTGGGATATTTTGAAAAAAAAACATCAAAAATGTATTTAATTTTCTTCTATTTGAATTCATTTCCTCTGTTACGTTTTGTTTAGGGATATTAATTCATATTATTTTACGGCATCTTCGCGTTACATTGATGAGATTTATTTTTTATAAGCTCAAATGTGTTGGATTCGAACCAAGGCTTCTCACGACTGTTCGATGAATGCCGGTTGCGTTAATACTCTGAGCCAAGAGAACAATGGAATTATATAAGACAACTGCATAATATAAAGGAAGCATACCCTCTTTTTCGTTCTAAAAAAAACATATTTCATGCAGCTATTTTTAGATTCTGGCTAAACACGTCGTTGAGACTGCGATACCCGAACCTTTTATCAGTGCAAACCTCAACCCGATACGAGTTACAAATAAAATCATACCCACCGCCGTTCATCACACAACAAGCCGACACAATTTTGATATGCGGTGCAGGTTGAAACTGGATCATAAATGAAAATGATACATCATATATATGAGAATGAAGATTCCTCGTTGTAAAAACAGCTCAGTCCTCTGAATACCAACAACCAGAAAAACCTGCGGCTCCCCATAATGCAGCCATATTCCAAACCAAATTTTCTGCTGCTAAGTTCAAGGTTAAGGAAAATGAAGATGACGATTCTGGATCTGACAGGCAGTTCAGCTCGATAATATTTTTCTCATTTCCAAAGTCAAATTTAAAAATGTCATCCAGATGATACTACACCAATGCTACTTTTTAGCTAGCAATGAAGCATTAATTGAGATAATGCAATAATGCATCATTCAATGCGTATTTAACGTTGTTGTCTGTAGAAATATAGTAATGCATCATAACATGTTTAATGTAAAGGTAATGCTACGTAGCATGGGAGTTGTTGAAAAAATGTGATATGGCATTTGTTGCTGATGATCAGTCGAATTAGTGTTATGATATAATGCTTGTGGTTACTTGGGTGAGATCTGTATGATAAGTATAATTATATTATGATGAAAGTGATTATCACAATTATAATGATAGTTATTAAGAGATTATTATCTTAGTTATGTATTTGATTTTTAAGATTGATTTTGTTATGATTATAATAATAATGAAAGTTATGAGCAAGTTTATGATTTTCTTAATTTTTATTATTATGATGTAGGGAAGCGGTACCTATGCTCACCATAGTACATATATTCATCACATTCTGCAGTCATCCAACTTCAAACGTAAAAAGATGTCAAATTTCTCCAATAAATGGACACAGTAACCAAGAATATATAATCCTGGCAAATAAAATTAGGTCTTGAATATAATTAAAAGCTACAAAAACGTTTCGAAGACTTAAATTTCATAAAAATAATGAGCAGTCAGATTTTCAACACAATTTCTTACCTTTGCACTACAAATTTGTCGTATTGATCTAACCTTACTAGGGAATATACTAGAGGCAGACTCCAAGTTTCACTTATTACACTACCCAACAAACATCGGTGTTGAATTAGAGCTTGTTCAAGCAAATTTGGAGAAGCTATTCAGCTGTTTCTTCTAGAATAGCTGAATAGCTTCTCCAAATTTGTTTGAACAAGCTCTAATTCAACACCGATGTTTGTTGGGTAGCCACACGAGAATCTACGCATACGTGATAAAATACTAGAAAACTATGGGATAAATTTTCACAATAATTTAAATACGCTTGCACCTATTCTGAACCGTGTTTACAATTGATGAAATCGCTTGATGTTGCCAAATTATTTCATTATGACTCTTATTCGAATGAAATGGGTTTGGCAGTTCTTCAATATCACATTTTTTGTGGGAGTGCTCCAAATCGCCCACAGTTGAACTATTTTATTTTTCCAATGGTATAGTAGATTTTTTCAATATTTACCGAGAAATAAAATTCCACATTTAATAATATTTTTTCCATCTCTGTTGAATTTGGCGGCACTGCTCACATACTGTATAGCATACACATCAACGCTAGTGTGCGTGTTCAATCATTCATAGAGCATTCTATGCCCAACGTTATGGTGAGTCTTGTTGTCAATATTCTCATGGAAGAATAACAAACAAACCTTTTCATTTTGTCTTGGTTATATGCATGCTACCCAATACACGTGAAGTGCTGTCAAATGATCTACTTCGTGCGAGATTTTTTTTTTTAAAGGGCCTAGTCGAAGTTCTTTTGATTGCAAACATTGAGCTTTTACTTATATCACACTCTGCATTTTAATTAATAAATATTTTCAGTCAAGTTTTGAACTTTTTATCATTGATTTGAATTGACACAGTCCTCCTTGAATACGAGAACCAATGAACCCTAGTAATATTCCATATTTCCCAAAGATACTCAACCAATATTGCGCATCTCGCTCACCACTGGACTCCGAACTTACACTTTATAAGTGCGGGATTTTCTCAAATCGTGTCGTTGTCTTCAGCGCACTTATGAACCTGCTCGTGAACCTGCAAACAAGCACTTTCGTTAACGGTTCTGCACTTAAAATTAATTGCGAAACAGTAGGGTGCAAAGTGCGCAATATAACCAATATGTTATAAGTGCTGAAAGTGAGATATTAGGCCTGTTTAATGACCAGCTAGCGATGACTCGCAACCTCTTTTTTGTCTCTTTTCAGCATTCGTTCAGGGCAATTCCAAAAAGAGTTAGTATGATACTCCGAGTTAGTTCGAGTTGGTCACTAAACAGACCCATTTTTTTATGTGTTGTGCTACAGCGTTAAAGACTATTAAGATCATCCCCACTGGTCGGTTCGTATCTGGGTAATATTTTGATGACAGAGAGCGTTCCTATTTTGATTTAGCCATCCACTTTCGCACCGGTCGTTCATAAAAAGGTAAAACAATAAGACTCAAATTTATTCTCGCACCGGTCTCGTTTCGCTAAATATTTCGTGCAGTGCATAGTTTAAATACTCTTCCGTATAGGTTTTCGACGTTCTGTTTGTCCCAAAGATTGGATCTTGGGAAACATCCAGCCAAGCCCTGCAAAGCACTTCTTTGTCTTGTTGCGTCCAATTCCTTCCACATAACCCTTATGTGATCGACAGGGTACCCGGGTACCTTTTCATGTTTTACATAATGAAATTTCATAGTTAATTTTAAAACAGGAAGCTGAAGTTCAGTGACATATTAATAAAAGTTGGAAGGCAATTTTTTGTATGAAGACATTTCGTATAGTAGCAAGGGGGGCGAATTTTTTACACCCCTTAAGTGATCGACAGGGTACCCACCAAATTCAAATGATTATAACTCGACCGATTTTAATTCTTTTGGCACCGTTAGATTTAAAAACTCATTCGTTTTACGGAAATTATCGGCATTGACCATTTGAATTCATCTGGTTCCTGTTAATCCGGGTTTTCGGGGCTGTGTTTCGGTACGGAGACGCAATTTCGGAACATTTATTGAATTTCCGGGAATGGATTTTCCCGTAACATCAGAACTTTTTTCTCACATATTATTTACTGCTAAATGAATCAGAAGAGCAATGAAAGTAGAACAACAAAAACCAACCACGATATCACAGTTAAGTTTGACAGCTGTGGCCATTTGGCCGTATGCTGGTTTTCATGGCAACCAATAGGTTTTATGAAGGTTCTCAAGTGGTCATAGCATCTATCACCAAAACATTTTCAAAATCTTTATGGTCTTATAAAGGTTTTATTAAATTGTTTTCACAACCGTCTATAGAGTGGGCTACTTTGTACAAATTTAGGCTTTAAAGAAGCATAGAAGAGGTTTTGGTAGACAAAACAGTTTTGAATGTAGTTTTATCAACAATGCCGGGAGGAATGCTATACGGCTGGAATAAAACTTAAATTGTTACTTGGGAATACAAGTGCAAACAATTGCACCCCAATCTGCAGATATGCAGATATTACAAATATAATTGTTATTATCTTTATTTTTAATGCAATTTTCGGCTTCGCATTTATGCATCGTTGTAAGTTTCAGCCTACCTAACTCACGTTATATATTTGAAAAGATAGGAGGGTTTTTTGTATTTATTTTTTTAGAAAGGATTATGCATATACGACAAATTGTTCAAAAAAAAATTTTTTCTTCTTCATTCAAATTTAATAATTCAAAAACTAACATTGTTAATGATCCTTTGGTTTCTATTTTACTTACTTACATAATCATTTATGGGCCCAGTACACAGAAAAAAATCTTGTAGTAGAAACTACCATTATACCTGACTATGCCTATCTTCAAAACTACCATGAAATTTTTGTCAAATTTACTACGTTTATGGTAAAACTTTCATCATTTGTGGTATATTTGACAGACCTCATATTGATATCAACCGCACTATGGTAGATCTAATCGCAGGCATGGTAAAATCAAACGCATTTATAGTCAGCTGAAAATTGTTGGTGTTTGCGCTTAATATAACCGTCGATATGGTAGTTTCTACTGTGGTTTTTTTTGCGTGTAGGAAACAAGAGTTATCGGAGAATTCAAGTTTTCTCTTATTTTTTTACTGTGGATCTATTAACAGGGTGGCCCCAGAACCGGGAAAACCGGGAGAAACCGGGGAAAAACCGGGAATGTATGTTCACATGATTAATATTTATAATATAGATTTTGTGTGACTATCATCGACCTCTAAATATTCCTATCTTAGCGTGTTCATCCATAACGATCTGTGAACTTTTAGAGTGTGTCGATTGATTTATCTTCTACACTGATAAAACAGCAAAGATTTTATTTATATGATTTCACACATAACATCTATTAAGCGATCCACACATTAATTTTATAAACTACACATAAATGTCATGTGCTTAACATATGCAAAATAAGTGCAGCTCAAATGAACGTCATAAGAAGTGACACATAGCAAAAAACTATGTGTGGGTACACATCAAAACAATACATAACTGTCTGCTCGACCTAGTAACAATGAATTTCAAAATGGAGGCCGAAAAAAAGTTTGAGAAAGTTATCCTTGAAGATTTGAGTTTACCCAACGAAATACTCCACATTTTCGAAGGTACATTCATAAAAACATGAGGAAAATATAATCTTAGTGTATTTTTGTTGTTTGTTTCCATTTTTAGGCGAAGAGTTTGACATAGCATCGTTGATAAATATAACGAAGGACGAGCTGACAAGCATTTTGAATAACGCCACCAGCAATGGAAATCAGCGATGGAATACTGATGAAATTTTTAACCGTATAATTTCTTGGAGAGAAATCAACGTAAGTAAAAGTACAATATAACAAAAAATCATTGATTCGAGATGTAAATGAGTTTTTTTCAACATAGGGTTTTAAAGTGTTTGGATTTGCTGAAGTGATTGTCGAGGAAAAGTGGTCTGTGCAGTCGCAAGGTCCCGACATCGATCAAGATTCACAAAGTGGGCAGTCGGAACTTGCAGAATCAGTCGATATCAGCACGGGAGAGCTAAAAGTAAACCAGGAACTTGTAACATCGGTTATTGTGTCAAATATAATCAAGCATACACTGACCCACCAACAACCAGACCCGCCTATAACTGCGATATCAAATTTTAACACGCATTCTAGACCTCGTGAAGTGAAGGACCATTCCGCAACTTCTGCTCAAAGTAGTTCCAAAACTGCACAGCAAACAGAACCATCAGCATAAAATTGTCCATCACAATCCGTATCCTCTTCTTCACATAGCGAAGAGACGAAACCACTATCTAGAGTTTATGTAGCTCCGAACCATTTCAGCCCTAACGTATTGGTTAACATACTATCACAAACTGTTGTTGGACAGCATATTTTGGAACGCGCTCTTCATGGTCCACTATCAAAAGATAGTAAACGTGAACTCGTTGGAATCATTGCCGACTACCATTGTGAAAAGGGGTTTCCGTTAGTTGAGGATGTATTGCGCCGATATGCAGATGCTATAACTGCTCAGTTCAAATACGAGAAAGCGGTAGGTATAGACAATTTATATTTAAAAGCTAACCCAAAAAATAATTTTCTTCCTAATATGTTCAGGACACATATTTCATCGCAAGAGGAGGCATCAAGAAAAATCACGGTGGAAAATTGTACAACCGCATCTCCAACCTGAGACAGAAAACTACCAAACGCAGATTAAACGAGGAGCATTATCTTGACACTGCATCAAAAAAGCATACAGAACCGCCAAACGTAGTTGAAGACACTTGTGTTAAGGATGCTGTGATCTGGTTAGAACAAAATTCGAAGCCGTGGGCAACAGTTTTGGATAAGTGGGAAGCATCGTTCAAAGCAAGGAAAGTGCAACTTGCAAAACCAAATTCTGGTCCAAATCTACTCAAGCGATACCAACTCTACAGCAACGAATTCGGATATCAATTGGTAAATAACAACTGCAAAAATAAGATATATCTAGCGTTCAGAACCATAAAGGTTGTAAATCTACATATTCTCTTCAAAGAAACCGCAAAGTACTTAATTTCGACTTTAAAGAACGTTATTTCAAGGAGAAACTGGGCCTACCCATAAAAACTTTATCCATTTATTAGTATCTGTTACTGCCAAATCAATAACTTCTTTGCTCGCTTCTATGTATCGAATGCATTAAAGTCATGTATGAGTAGCAGATATGTTACTCATCAATGCGTATAATTTGCATTTGGTAGCCCCAGTGTCTTACTTTATTTGAGTCATGATTGAGTCCTTTATAGCCATTATTGAGCCTTTAACAATTATTATTTGGCTATTTATGTTTTACCGTGATCATTGAATTGCTATTTGGATTATTAATATTTATTTACAGAAAAGTGAATAAATATTGCGAGAAAAGTTATCATTCAAGTACGGCCCTTATGATTTTAAACGCTAGATTTGAATTATTTACCGTATTGAATTTTCAAGACCTCATTGAACTGTTTCGCGCAAGCGCTCCATTTCCTGTTATAAACAAATATACTTGCACAATCATATATGCGCCTAACTACGATGATCAATTCTCTGCATCGATTTTCTCTTTTCCTGATAAATAGCTTGCATTTCTAGGTATGATTGGTGTTGCTTTTGTTAACTAATAAAACTTTTTAGATAAATACTGCGTTAAGAAATACCTGAAATTATTTCACAATCGGTGACAAGAATTGCTTTTGTAGTTAGGACCTTATGATTTTGAACGCTTGATTTGATTGTTGTGCAAAACAAATTTTGCTTGTTCGCGATTACCGACCGACGTGAAGTAGTGAATTATCCGTGATATTTTGTTAACTGGTCCGGCATCGGGGCATCAATTTGTGGTGGAGCTTTTAGAAATGATAGTTCCATTGATATAATATGGTAAGTTTTCACAATTAGAGTACACCTAGTAATACATTTGTAAGATTTTATTTTAACAATCAGAAACAATTGTAGGTCTAAGATGTCTAAGATACTTCTGCTTTTCACGTTGATTTTCTTATCGACAATGACTGTCCTGTGGTCCAATTGCAATGAGGTCTATACAACTCATTGGTCCAATTGGAACTTTTGACAAGAAGCAGTGGCCTGTGAAAACAACATCAATATCAGCAAAAACAATATTGGTGCAGTGTCTCCTGTCATCTCGTAACATGGACCATGGTGCCGAAAACGAAAAATGTTACTACTTAGAATTACTCTTCACGAAAACCACAACAGTTTTGATCGAGCAAAAAGAGCAGTGACAGAAGTATATGGTACGTATACGTTTTTTCTTGAATGAAAACTAATTCAAGCGAATCTTTTTCAACCGACACAGTTACTATTTTAAACACGTCGATTTGTTAGTAGTGTCCGATTGCGCGAGTGAGGTGACAAAATGTAATCGATGTGTAAAACTGTTGTTTACAATCTTAGCTGCGTCAATTTGAAAAGCCACTCTTGAATTTGTTTAGTTATGAGCTTTAAGTGGTAATTAAGTTTTGTGTTCTTTCCAGTGCTTGCAGTGCTCAAAAAAGTAATATGACGTGGGTTCATGGGATAGTCATCGTATCCCAATAGAAAAACAAACTTGATGGGCGACAGGTGCCAGAAAGGCTGCTTTGTGAAAAGGAATCACAAGACCAATTTCGTGTACAAAGTGAATACACAATGGCAGGTAAAAATAGGAAAATATTTAACATATAAGAAAATCTCATGATTTTAGGTTTTGGAAGGAGCCCTAGATGGATGCCCCACAAATACGCAAGGTTCAATCAATGGATGTTTCTACGACGATTTAGATTGACCTTAAAACGCCTATAATAAACATGTTCGCTAGAGAAGTGGATACTAAAGAGTCGATTTTTACGCTTTTATTTTACGTGGATTTATAAATCATAATTAGTTTTCTGAATTTATGTTGTTTTCTTTATTCTCTTATATTGGATCATTTTTTACGCTGAATTGCATAATCCACTGAGATAGTGGGGGGGGGGGGGGGGGCGGTTGTACTGTTAATACACGATAACAAACGATAAAAACGATAAACGATAAAAAATACCAATAGAAAGCTAGCCAGCTATAAATAATTACATTGCAAGCCAAAGCATCCTATTGACAAATTGTTCTGGTGTTCTTTATTTGTCGAACAGGCACATTATATAGACATTTTTGCATCAGGTGTCTGGATATTTTTGTATGATTTAAACATAAATCTGAATAGAAACTAATGCACATTTCCATACTTTTTTTTAGATTGACGTTGATTTCCGACTGCTTGCTGTTGGTAACAGTGCAGGAATGCGAAAGTGGGATCGTGTTCTACCCAGCCTGATAACCCACCTTTGCAGACCATACAAAGACGACTTATCTAAATCTATTACCGAATATCTTGGTTCCTCTGATCTGGATCAAGGTAGTATTATACTGGAATGATTTTATAGATAATTTCTACCACATTTTTACTTTGTAGACTCCATGATATGTGGGGTACTCCTTCTGTTAAACAACGAGCTAAAACCAACGAAAGTGACCAAGAAATTCAAACCTTCTATTCTCGCGGCTCAGTAGGACATAATCTTCTTTGCTGAGACGGATGAGCAAGCATTAACAAAGATTATCGAGTTTGAAACAACGTACGCTTCATATGGTTTTCTGACCGTACCAAAACTCGTGTTCAAAGGTAAAGACTATCGAACCTTGACCGGTACTTACGAAGTGCACTATAGAGGGGTCATCTATCAACTTGACTCTGCAGCGAGAGCCATTGATACACTGGTGAAGCTAACAGCTGTATTCGGACTCGAATACTCCAAACTTTGTCGCTTGGTTTGGAACTTCATATGGTCGTTTATATACGAAATACCAGTGGCTGAGCAGTACGACTCTATAAATACAATTAAGCGACTCTTGGCACCATGTACAACTCTATGATTGACGATTGCTTGGAAAGCTTTCCATCACTTTATGTATACTTCGACCACCTAGCTAAATTCCATAAAGTTCCACGAAATTATCGTTATATTTGCACGTCTCCAGGATGTCATCAAGTTATGGCAAACTGGTATGTATTCAAACGCCATTTTCTTGGACATAACAAGAATTTCGAAAGCAATACAGTAGCTCAGCCTCCACAAAAATCCCCGGTTACAAGCCCAGCTCAGTCAAACCAGACCGATACTGCAGGAATCAGCCAACAGCAAGACACAACATGTTCAGTGGCAAACACTACTAATCAGCACATCCAGCAAGAAAATCGTGTACAACACGAATCATTGTACCATGAGGATTTGGAAGAAATTTGTCAAGCGGTAGTAGAATTAACTTTAGAGCTTCACAATGAGACCAATTTATCCAGAGTTGATACTAGGAATGTGCAAAAAAAGACAAGCTTGTTAACTTCCAAAATAGCAGATAAGATTGAAAAGCTCATTCCATATAATTTAGTTGAACCTCAGACTGTTTTTGAGCTTAAAGGCCTTCTTAAACGACTCCAAAGTCCATTTGATTTTATAGATTCTGACTTCAAGTTTTTCAAATATCTTGAGAATTTGAACATTTTTAGATATCCGTACATGATTGCTATTGAAAACAATAAACCTGTTATTATCGATGTTAATGATGTAAAAGACAAAGATGCAACCAACTATTTAGTTATGATAAATATAGAATTCCAGATTAAGGCATTCTTTAGTGTACCTGAAGTTCTTGAAACCACTCTAACTCATGCAGCAAAACTTGAAGCATGTACTGTTAAAAATAGCATTGCAACAGGAGCAGCATGGAAGGCAATAAGGGAAAAGTATCAAACTGAACTGTTGATACCAATATCACTTTACACAGATGACTTCGAAATCAATGATAATCTCAGCTCCCATAACAAAAAACATTCTTTATGTGGTGTATACTATTCATTCCCAACTATTCCTGATCAGTACAGCTCGAAGCTTTGCAATATATTCGTCGCTGCAATGGTGAAGAAGGTTGATTTAAACGAGCATGGTATCAATTGTCTGTTTAAGTATATTTTGCAAAAGTTTAAGCAAATTGAAGATCATGGAATAAGCTTCACCCTCCGCAATGGAAGCAACGTTAAAGTTAGGTTTGTTTTAACTATTTTGCAAGGAGATAATCTAGGCATGCATCAGATGATGCAGTTTCTTACGTTCAATGCTAATCATTATTGTAGGTTTTGTCGTAGATCAAGAGAACAATGCCAAGCAGATACTGAAGAATATGTCGAGTTCAGACGCACGATCCAAAACTACCGTAGCGATGTTGAGTTAAACAGGCCATCTGAAACCGGGATTAGAGGCGAATCAGTTTTTAATTTGCTCCCTTCATTCCACGTGGTAGATAACTTAAGTGTAGACCTAATGCATGATTTTTACAGCGGTGGTGTCTGTACGTTTGGTCTTACGGCCGTCATGAACTACTGTGTGTATCAAAAAAAGTTTATTTCTCTCAGTAAATTTAATGCACACAAATCATTTTACAGTAAGACAATACTAGATTCATCTTTGAGCAGAATGCCTGATATCAACGATACATTTCTATCAAACAAAAAAGCGAATCTGTCGTAATCAGAGCAACAGCGAGCAAAATGAGAGCTTTTCTACATTATTTTCCTTTAATTATGGGACCCTTTGTTCCACGGAATAATCCCGTTTGGGGTTATTGCATAGTTCTCATTAAGCTTACTGAACAAGCTCTATCTCTGTCGTTCTCTGAGTGTGCTATTGTAGAACTCAATGATTTATGTAGAGAGCACCACAAACTCTATCAAGAACTTTTTGAAGAGCATCTCAAGCCATAACAACATTTTGTTTGCCATTATGGTTCTGTTATAGATAACAATGGTAGTGTTGTTAAAATGATGAACTTTCGGTACGAAGCAAAACATAAAGGATTCAAGGAGTATGCTCATATTATATCATCAAGAAGAAATATTGCTTACACACTTTGTATTAAGGCAGCTTTACAATTCAGCCACGATTTATATAAGAAAATATTCTTTACATCTGCACTTCATCGTGATATATGTTCATGTAATTTAAGTGATAAGGACTATTATGAAAAGCTTCCAATTCCTTATCCATTTAACATTGACGATAGCATTCAGATGGCGACCGTTGTAAATTATAATGGAACACAGTTCAAAGTGGGAACTTATGTCACAACCACGGAGTTACAAATAGTTAACTTATATGAAATAGTTGATTTGCTAATAATTAATAAGAGAACCTTATTTTTAATCACTGAACAATGGTCTACTGGTAATTATATCGATCATTATCTTGCCTACGAAGTTCTTCATAAAAAACAATGTTTTAAGATTTTAGGTTCAAGTGACATAGATGGACCCCCAATCATGCCATGTTTAATTGAAAATCATTTGTATTTTCGCAAAAAGCGAAATTTTCAAACAATGGATTTATGAAATCTTTTAAGGTTAGGCAATATGATACTGAAATAGCTTTGAGCCTTCTATTGTATTCTAATGTATGCATACGGATGTTTGAATGTAAAATATAAAAACAAAGTTTGTATGAAATAACTACCGCTAAATAATTTACTAGGCAACGCGAAAATTATGGAGCACGTAATGTATTAATAAAACATTACGTGCTTTATCAAGTTTCTAGATATTCTTAACTTGGGTTTCAAGTAATAAAAGCCTCGCATTGAAACTATGCTCCCAGCATTTCAAACTGATGTAAATCAACAATACAAAACATAAATAATCAAACGAAAATCATTTGTCTCTAACGATAACCTCCATGTGTAATCACACATAAATTTTATTGAGTACCAACTGAACTTATTCATATGTCTCACACATAAATTTTATTTGTAAAATCACATTGCTAAAATTTATGTGTGTGACACATACATGAAATATGAACAATTCTTTCAGTGTATAGATCATTACACGATGGCGTCATCAATGCAGTTTTGACAGTTCAGGGAGCTTGTTTGCGTGGACTTAGAATATTTTCGGTAAGATCGGTTTGAGATTTTGTGCTCTAAATTTATTACGATTGAAGTAAACTTGCCGGAGAACAGACCTCAGTGCTTATGTTTACATCATTTCCTGAATCTAATCGTACAGAATCCGGAAAAAGCCAATGAAAAATTTCGTTTGAGCGGTTCTAATTCTAACACCTTGTAAAAAAGCTCCCTGGACTGTCCAAAAAGTGAAAAAAGTGAGGTTAATACATTCCGTGCAATGACCTATACATATCTTGGCTCATTCGTGAAGTGTGTAACAACGTGTGTTCTGACGTCTTATCTCTTTTCTCAAGCGCATAGAAAGTATGGAAGAATCCAGGTAACGCAAAAGTGAGGTTAAACGTCGTAGATGGCACTTGTTAAAAATGGGTTTTCGAGCTGCCTAAGCAAAGTAATTGGTGGTAAAAAGATACGAAAATCGACGATAATGACGATACTGATCAATTCCGTACAGTTTGAAAAATAGCAAGAAAGTTATTATCAATTTCAGTTTTAGGTACTGCGATATTTAACCTCACTTTAGCTTTATCTGGATTTCTCAATAGGACTTGCTGTCAGGCAAACGTTTCCCTATACACGGAGATTCGAGATTACACATTTTATGTATACAAATCACTCACCTTCGGCAGCTATATGAAGCTGTCAAAAAGATGGGTGATTTAAAAAAACACCATGTGAGTTAAAAGTACCCACCTTGAAACAGCTTCATGTAGTTCCAGAGGTGGGTGTTTTTCACTCTTATGTGGGTGAAAATTTACTTCGTAAAAATTTGAAATCCTTCAGAGTTTGTCAAAAGTACAAGTATGTACAAGTCTTATACCGCTGCACCTCGCTTTGGCGTTTAATTTTATTTCCAGCTCTGATTTTGGCATTACAATTTCAAGCATAGATGTGATATGGGATAAACTGGACCCAGAATATTTCCGAAAGCTAGCAGGAAAATGATTTTTGATTTTTAGAAACACATTTTTATTAATGCGTAGAACATAAATGTTTGATTTTTACTCGATGTATTATTGCTTATATAAAATATCATTGAATACAATGTGCTAATTTCATTCTTAATTTCTTCAGATTTTCCTGAACAATTTTTGAAAATAGTATTTAATCGACTTTGACTTAGATCCCATCAAAAAAAAAATTCTGGTTTCAAGAAGATGGGTGAAAAGTAAACATCCTTTTTGAAGTACACGGTATGAATCAAAAACCCATTAATGGGTAAAATTTCACCCATTTCCCCAAAAAGGGAGTCAACCCATTAAATGCGTAAACTCAATTTACCCATTTATGGGTATATGACAAAAATGTCAAAAAATGGTTATTATTTTACCCATCTTTGAAAATGAAATTTTGTGGGAAATGGGTAAACAAATACCCATTATCTGACATTTGCGCGCTGTTCTCAATAATGGGTAAATGAAGTTTATGGATACTCTCTTTTTTGTTATATGGGTAAAATTTTACCCATTAATGGGTTTTTGATTCCTATACCGTATAAAGAAAAAACACAAGCAACAATTTTATGAAACTTAAGCTTTATATGTTTATTTCCACACAATTTACAAATACATTGGATCGGATTCTTACAGCCCGTTTTAAAGCAATCGTTTGACATGAGTTTTGAGCTCATCAATGTAATCTTGGATGAAGGCATCGTAGTCGGACACTGGACGTTTCAGACATGCAATGTAAATAATTATTCTTTTACCGTACATATTTATAGCACCTAGATCTACTTACCAGAAGCATGCATTGTCCAGCGCATTATTGAGTTCAAATCGGGGCAAGAAAGAGGTCAATCCGTAAAAAATCACTTTTGGGAAACCGATGAGAGGTAATACCCATTTATGGGTAAAAAAATACCCATATATGTTTCACTAACAAATTATCGAAATGGGTAATATTTTACCCATTTTCGTTTATTTTCATTTACCTATTTTTTGACAGCTGCATGTAGGTTTGAAAAATGGGTGAAATTTTACCCATTAATGGGTTTTCGGTTCCTACCGTGTACAGACGTTGTGGCCATTTCTCGGAAACTTTTTCAAACAGACGTATGTCGTTTTGTAAACAAAGAGGGGAAGTAAGATTCAAAAGTAAATTTCTTGAAATTCTCAGTACCCTCACATAAAGTAGCATCACAATCATGTAAAGCAATGTTATTCCTTGTGTTGGTGGCCCAAGTTTGCATGAAAGTGCTAAGGGTTTCGAGAAATTTACGTTTGAATCTTACTTCCCCTCTTTGTTTACAAAATGACATACGTCTGTTTGAAAAAGTACCCGAGATTTATGTGTACAACGCTGTTACCCACCTTGTGGGTTAGTCCACTTATTTCCAAGGTGGGTGGAAAAACACCCATTTCTGAGTACTTCTGAGTACTGGAGGAAGTGTATGAAAACAAAACATATTTGTCCTATGCGTTTGAAAGAAAGGGAATTAGGCATTAGAAAACCTAATTATTAATCTCTCTCGTAGTGTGTAGAAGTGAATTTTATTTCCCAGAGTGAATGCCGCGATTGGGTTTACACTTCAAGAAAACCGAAATTTTTGTGAAGACTTAATTCCTGCCACGGGAATTCAAATCCCGGGCCCCATTTAAAACACACAGGTGCACAAATCCCGTGACGCTTTTTCTGACCTGGAAACCAGTCTTAAACCGAGAAATTTTTAACATTTGGTCCCAGAAAACCGGGGAAAAAACGGGAATCTGAAAATGAAAATTGAGTGGCCACCCTGTATTAAGCTTCCGTTTTTGTGGGCAGTAATCATTGCTTAAATTTTCGTTGCTATTTTGCTAGGCTGCCAGGTGATTAACTTTCTTTCATTATATCACTTTGAAAATTTTCGCCATTTTAGAGTTCCTCATCTAACATCGCAGCGGAAGAGGCAAATAGTTGCATTTTATTATAATTTATACATTATTTAGTATTTCGTTACAACATCATATAATTTTCATCATATCGTCATTGTATATCATTATAATCATGTTGGAATTATTATTAAAAAATTAATGTTACAAGGAAGTTGATTCCAGCTAGTATGGATATTGTTGCATTGTATCTTAAGGTGTGTTTCTATTAATTAAGATCATTGGATATTATTAAAATGCTTCATTGCATTGCGAAATAACCTTCACATTCCAGAGTTACATTCATCTGCCAATGATTGAACTGTAAAGAGACACCAAGCTGTATATTATTATCTTATGCCTATTATTGTTAATTATTTCAACATATTACTTCATTTACAACCATATTGCAATATTGTATATATATAACCATTCCACAAATAAAATTCTGAAAATTTGCCAATTTTTTATCTCTTGAACGTCTATGAAGGTTGTTTGGGTTCCCAGCACCTTCGGCAATAGATGTCAAGACAATTATCAATTTTTCAAACAGTTAAAAGGACGTGGCCAGCTGCGCAGAAAGAAGCGCGTCTACGACACTTTACATTTTTGCCGAAATGTTGAGTGGAAGTGGATAGGCTTATCTTGGTGACTCGCCCCACGCTTTGTGCAAATGTTCTATGCTATGCTATGCTATCTATTGAATTTCCGGGAATGGATGTCTACATCTTTGGAATAATTCCTAAAAACTATTTCTTTTCTATTGTGGGCCATATGCCGACTTGTTCCTGGAACGGCCATTCTGATACAGGTTTCCGTGGGGCCTAGAGTGGCCATGAACATATTTAATAGGAAAACCTGGCAATATGGGTATCAAAATTCATTAAATTTCTCCAGTAGGATATTTCTCAACGTTTTGTGGACATCTGATGATTTGTCCTTGGACCTGTCAACCCAGAACGGGTTTACGTGGGGCCTCGAGTGGCCACGAACATTTTCAGTAGAAACCCTGACAATATGAGTATCATATATGAGGGTTTTCACACTAGGGTGTGATGTTTTGCAGGCTCGTGTTTCAACATATGCCCAAATCGAATAATCCAACGGATTAAGATCTGGACTGCTAGGGGGCCACAAATCCTTCGGCCAAAACTTCATGTTATCGTTCAACCATTGTTGGGTTCGATTGGACGTGTGACACGGCGCTTCATCCTACTGTAGGACAACGTTTTGGTCCTCGGAGAAGTTGGCCTGCACCTTGGTCCTTTAAAATACCGATATACACTTCGGTATTGATTTTAACTCCAGCATCGATGAAAACAGGCGGCATTTTCAAACCGTTGGACGCCACCAAGCCAAACATCATGACACCAGCCGGATGTTTAGTTTGAAATTTGAATTTCACTTTTTCCGGAACGTTCTCCATTTTCTGCGGTGAAATGAACCGGTCCGTGCGGCTGTTGGCCACAGCATCGATGCTGAAAAACTTTTCGTCGTAGAACAGGATTATCATTTTTTCCTTCTTCAACAAGGAAAGCAATCTCTTGGAACGAGTCACTCGTAGTTCCTTGACCCGGTCTGTAATCAAGTGGCGTTTCACTCTGGCTCTGGAAGATGCATGCAGGTCTTCTTTGATGATTCTCCGCATGGATTTCTCCGAAATATTGGCTTCCTTTGCAAGTTTTCTTATGGAACGCACCAGGTTGCGAGCAATTTTTGCACGGACCGATTTGATCACGTTCAGCGTGCGTGCAAAGCGCGGACGTCCGCTTCCCGGCTTCCGCTGCTTACACGCTAAGTTCAGTTTACCCAAATATGGGTGAAGAATACTCATAATCGCGAAAAGTGCACATAGCCATTTATGGGTAAATTACTACTTACCCATATTTGAGTATGTTTTCCAATACAAATTTACTCAAATGTGGGTAAAGTCAACATAAATGAGTAAGTGCACTTTTTTGCGATAATGGGTCAACTGAGCTTAGCGTGTAGGACCATCCTGCAGGGACTTTTTTTATGCTGTAAACTGTTGCCAAATGGCACCCTACCACCTAGGCAATCTCTTTCGGCTTCTTCATTTTGATGAATTTGCAGTAAAACAAATAGAATGTTTGGATGCAGCACTTGAAAGTAAACATAAACAAATACACTTTCGACAGAAATTAGTCACTAGCTACACGAAAAACCCAATACTCAGGCTAGGCTTGTTGCAAAACTCGGCAGTCAAAATACCATTACCGCATCGCAAGTGTGACTTATGGCTGGCCCACAATTGATACGTTGCTGATGCGTTTGCGTTAATTTGACAGTGTTCCCATAGGTTTTTTGTCAAATTTACGTCAACGCATCCGCAACGTATCAATTGTGGGTGACCCTTTATGGCTGGCCCACAATTGATACGTTGCGGATGCGTTTGCGTGAATTTGACAGTTTTCCCATAGGTTTTCTATCAAATTTACGTCAACGCATCCACAACGTATCAATTGTGGGTCAGCCATTAGTATATGAGCGACAATAGAAACAGTGATGTTCTTAAAGCAGCATAGGCCTTTTTAATATTTTTTTTTGACGTTTATATTTTTGGGTGTATAAACATTTTTGGGTGTATGGGTGTTTATATTTTTGGGTGTAGTGGAGAGCGTTAACTTGTTTATATTTTTTCTTGATTAAAATCAGTACTCTGAGAAAAATTTCATCGTTGTACCGACAATTAAATCATGGTCAGGATGACTATCGCATATAATGGTTTGAATAACCATGAAAATGGTCGAATTCACCACGTTCATGGCATTTTTGACTATGATCATGGTAACAAGGACTATTCCAACATTATGGAAAATGTTGCATCAACTATTTTTAATGGTAGTTTTGACCATGATCATAGTCGGTTCAAAATCACTATACTGCAATAGTCATCCTAACCCCCAATAATGGTAAAATTTACCATCAAATTCCTCTCTGTGTATGTACACATACACACTTAGAATATAATACCGAACTCGGTTGAATTTCAACCGAGTTTTCATCTGCTGAACGCTCGGTTGTCTGTTCGGTTCAAAATGGAACAACCGAGTTCTCGTTAAATTTTTAATTTCACGCAATCTGTCAAATTTACCGAAAAACTCGGTTGACAAAAATAAATCCAGTCAGCAATAACCGAACATCGGTTTACTCAAATATTACCGAACGCTGTCAAACAAACCGACTTTTCTGTTGCAGTTACGGTTTTCGGTTCTTTTTGGCAGTGCTGGAATTTTGGTTGAAATAGCATCGAATTTCATAGTAATAAAACCAGTTTTGTCAGTTACATAGTTTATTGACGTGTTCTGATGATCAATCGTTGTTTTAACAATTGCCTAGGGTATACCATTCGTTTTCCCTAAGGATATTTTATTTATTTATTTACTACGTCTTCAGTTATGCTGCACAGACTGAACCTATCTTAAATCTAAGTCATTTGCCTAATACTAGTTTTAAAACGGTCTCTACTTATACTAAAATCGAACGTTTCAACACCATTCAACAAATTAAAACACTTTTCAAGCGGGTGATTTTGTCCGAACACCGTTCGGTGTCTAGCAGTCCAAAATATCGATCGTTGTCGGGACCGACGTGCAGGAACGAAGAAGTTAACCTGCTGCAGAAGATCTGGGCAGTCAATTCGGTTGCTTAGTAAATCGAACGCGAACATTTTCTGTAAATAGATGCGCCGCTGGCGCAGCGATTCCAATCTCATTAATTGGCGTCGATGTTCATACGGGGGCAGCCTAACCGGATCGTTCCATGGTAATCGCCGTAAAGCGAAACGTACGAAGCAACGTTGTATTCTTTCTATACGAGTAATTTGAGTTTCGTGATGAGGTGCCCAGATTTGAACAGCATATTCAAGAACACTTCGAACGAGCGAACAATAAAGTGCTTTCAATGCATACACATCACGGAACTCAGATGCATTTCGGCGTATAAATCCTAGCATGGCAAAAGCCTTAGCAGTGGTTGCAGTGATGTGTTCGTTGAAGCTCAGCTTGCAGTCCATTACTACTCCCAAGTCTTTAATTGAAGATACACGGTCCAATTTGATGCCGTTTACTCCGTAATTGTATATCAGTTGCCTCTGGGATTTACTGAAACTTATCACCTTACATTTCATCGCATTCATCTCCATTCCGTTTGACACACACCAACTCACTATGGTGTCAATATCTTGCTGTAAAGCTGCACAATCAACCAGTGAGCTGATCGTCCGGTAAATTTTAAGATCGTCGGCATACATAAGGTGATGCGAATTCAGACGGTGGCTCAAGTCGTTGACGAACAGAATAAAGATCAAGGGACCGAGGTGGCTACCTTGAGGCACGCCGGAAGGTGTTGCAAAACAGCTTGACTTAATGGAGCTAAGCTTCACGTAGGCGGATCTGTCTAGTAAGTATGACCGTAACCACATGATGAGCCAATTAGGAAATCCTAGTTTCTCGAGCTTTTTCATTGACAATTCGTGAGGTACTTTATCAAACGCCTTGGAAAAGTCTACGTAAATACTGTCAACTTGGCAGCGCTTTTCCAAACTGGAGTTTAGTGCGCTAACATATGCCATTAGGTTAGTCGCAGTAGAGCGATTCTTCACGAAGCCATGCTGATATTGCGAGATGATGGGCTTAGCAGCAAAATACATTCTATCGTGAATCAACAGTTCAAGCGTCTTGGCTAAGCAGCAAAGAATCGAAATAGGTCGGTAATTCTTAACATCATGGATGTTTCCAGCTTTGTGAATGGGAGAGACCGCAGACAACTTCATACATAGTGGGTTAATGAAGGGGAACCAAAAACTTCTCGCACGTCGTGCTCATTACGCCTACATCATACAGTGCTCCAGTGATAAATGAATGAAACTGTTTGTCATGTTGAGGTGGCTCTACTCCAAATGCAGCAAACGAACAAAACCACACCTCGAATGCAGAGGCAATATCAAATTGAAGACTGATAATAGTTGATTTCAGACAGACGGCAAAGTCTGCTGAATCCTCCAAGAAAACTCCCCGGCAGATTAACATCGGCATACTGCTGTCACTGGGAAAATCGTCCTCGGACTGAAAATAAAAATAAGGAACCTTGTTTTATGTTAAATACAATTTATATTTACATCTTACATTTATCCACTCGATCACACCGTCCAATGGGTTTTTCTTGGTCGAACCATTGTTTTTGTTCCTTTTCGAACCACGCTATGGACATTTGGCACGGATTATTGCCAACGTTCTGATGAATTCTATGTGAACATAACATATCTACATAAAAAGTATAATTTATTGATGTTTAAAAACACAACTTACTGTTTTTCACTTCCATGAACAAGTTACAGTACCGCTCAAGGATTTTATCCTGTAAATCACCCCACTGATTCGAAAAAGGCTTGGCGCCAGGTTTGAGTGTTGAAAATTCCAGTTTGACCTACAGAAATAAATTATTAATGTTTAATCGATTCAATCCCCAGTATACTTTTTGAATAGGTGTGTGCTTTCGTCGTAAAAATAATCGGTCAGTTTAATTGTCTTACTACCACAACCCAATGTTCATGGCCAAAGCAATCCAGTACGCCCGCTTTAGTGACATCTAAATTATTCGTTCGATTACGTGTAAATTGGATCCACAACCAGAGTCAGGGCCCAGGTTACAAAAACAAACGTACACACTGATATATAAAACAAGCAGACATAATCTTATCTGATCAAGATTTGAACTGAATAATATACGAATTCGCTACTCGGCAATTTGCTAAAATAGTGAGTCAACGCTAATCTATTACACTGAGCCAATAAATATAGCAAAAACCATAATAATACCTTATGATTTTTTGCTATAAGAACTCTTTGTAATCTTTCCTCGATTATCTTATGATTTATTTGCTGTTTGAACCAGAATGAATTTCAACAACCAACCTTATGAAAAACGCAAAGACCGTGGAGAAATTCGTAGGTTAACCTTATGAAAAGCATATGCGTTCACATAGGAAAATCATGCATCGTTCAATATGAACTTTATGTAGGTTGTGCTCCTTCACGGCCTCGGTATAATGATTTCTGATGCATTTTCAAATAGGATATAGGATTTATTATAAATGCATTAAAACAAATGTAATTGATCACCTAAACATATATGACCTAAAGGTCTTAACACGTCTTATCAATTATTTAAACTACTCAACATTCAATATTCCGCACGATGCGTTGGTGGCGGTGAGTTTGGGATTTTAGAAACATTCGATTGAGTTGGATGTTTCAACAGTTGAACAATTCGATTGTCGATTTTGTTCGGTAGCTGTCGGTAGACGGTTGATATGGTGGATCTGATTGGGCTCGTTTCCGGTTCTGGTAGTCTATACGAATCTATAGCTTTTCCAAGGCGACTTGACATCGATCCGATCCTGCGGAAGTGTGTCTGAAATTGGACAGAGTTGAGGAAAAACTCCTCCGATCCGAAATGACTTATAATTCTTACCTCCTTGCAAGCTACATATCGTTCTGAAGTCTCTCCAACCGAGCAACTGCTTGAATTGCATTCAAGAACGAAATCGGTTGGTCGTATTCCTTTCGGTGCTTGGTATTGTAGTTGTAGTACTGTACCTTGGATGTTCCCGGATCTGTTCGACTGTTTACAGAACTTGGAATCGTAATCGACTGCTTTCAAGGACTGCCTTTCGGCTGAGTTTAATTGAGGAGTCTCCACCAACTTTACCGCCGGTTTTCGAGGCGATTCCAGAATGGAACGATCCATGACTGTGCTTGTGGGAAATGAGAGCAGCCTTTTTCTTTTTTGTTTACGCATTGTTCTGGTGCTTCCGCATTTTTATGAGCTTCACCAACATCCTCGAGGCAATGTGTGTATTCCGGTAGTCTGCTTGCAATTCACTTAGCTACTTCTGCTTCAAGCGCTTGCTTCAGCTTATCCACATTCGCCATTTCCTTCTGTGCTACTTTCACCACCAGCTGTTTTGATTGTTGTCGGACCTGTATGTTAGATGGTCGAATCGACAAAATTGTTATCAAATAAAACACTCTCGCCAAACGAGAACTTACCCGTTCCAGCCGTGTTTTACGCGGCTTTTCATTTTTGGCCTTTTGGACACTTTCGAGACAAAAAGATTTTTACTGCTAGATAACAGTGACTGTGTGCTATGCACCGTAGTATTGATGGACATAATTATTTACTCGCAGCTGGCGTATTTGATAATGCTACTGCGATGCGAGCCAGCTCTGAATTCATAAGTTTTGTCTAATGAGTTTTTCACATCAAAACTAGTAACGAAAAACATAACTCATATATTATGAAAATTACTCGCACGTAACTTCTATGAAATTTATAAGATGCTTGAATGAATCTCATAATAGAGCATCCAAATTTCATAAGATACTTAATGAAAATGAAAATTGATCGTTCTTCTATATTTCATAAGGTTAAACTTATGATTATCCTAAGGTTATTTAGTTGAGTGTTAATAAGATTGTATGAGTGAGCTGTAAACCGTGAGAAATTAATTATCAAAATAACTATTTACGTTGCAAGTTTAGGCCCCTCTTACTTGTTGCCCTCGAAATAATCACTTTTCTAATGTACAGCTAGATAGTACGCCCAAAACATTCCACACACGGTACGCTTCCTTTACCCATTAATGGGTAAAGGAAGCTTACCGTGCATTCCAAAAAAAAATAACGTTTCTTCTTGCTTGCTTTGCATTGCATTTGCATATCGTAAACAATGCAACAGAGGTTAGTATAAATGTTTTCAATATGTATCCAATTTCAATAATTAGTGATAATTATGACTACTGTATTAGATAAAATTGTTAATTTACTTGCAGAACCTCGGAATTCTTCGAACTCAGAGCAGGGTATGTTTGAACCAGTGACGAGGCGATCTGATTTTTGTAGAAGTTGTTAGCATGCCTGGTGCAATGAAAAATCGATTACTGTTCAATTAATTGGTAAGATTGGTAGAATAAAAGTAATTACTTACGTTCCATACAATGAGGTCAAGCAGTCACAGAGAAGTGCTGTGATTCGCCTTCGGATCGTTTCATTGGGTCTTCCACCTTCTTTCAAAAGTTCCATGATGCATATCCCGTTGTCAGTACACTCCCGCTTCATGTTACTCAATTTTTGATTACAATTGTGTACTGTCTCTTTTTCTCTCACGGAAATGTTACTCAATTTTCGTAAAAAGTGGATCTACTCATAAATTGAGTAGATCCACTTTTTAACGAAAATTGAGTAACATTTCCGTGAGAGAAAAAGAGATGGTATACAATTGTAATCAAAAATTGAGTAAAATGAAACGGGAGTGTACGATCAAATACCTGATCGATATTGATTCTCTGGTATAGAAATAAATCAGAGGACTGAAGAAAGCGTTAGTTCTTGAAGCCTGCAACTTTTGGTGTGGCGCTAGTGACGATTTTAACATTTTATGCTCGGTTCACAATGGAATGGCAAGGAAACAATATTTCTTCTACTAGTACCAGTAATTTAGATAAAACATTATAATACCTGGCTGATAATCAATAAAAAATACTATCGTTGCGATAACCACAGCACTAAATAAAACACGGAAGATTTTTCCCTCGAATAATATTAACGACAAAACACGACAATTTCCGCCGCGACTATTGTGTTTGCTGCATAGAGCCTTCAAGAAAACCGAGCTGGCAAATTAAAACCACACGCACGCTCGTTCAAGAGAACTCAAAACTGAGTAAAAGCTACTCAGTTTCATATTTTCTATTGAAACGTCAGCGCATGAGTAAGAGGATTTATGAATTTGAGTAACATCAACTCAACCAAAAATAAAAAGCTTAGTTTTTCATTTTGAGTTTTCAGCTCTTATTGACGCTAATGTAACGACTCAAATAATTCAAGGTGGCTTTTGCGAGGCAAAGCGAAAATCTAATTCGTCTAATATTTGAGAAGTTGAAAAGAAATTAGAAAAATGGAACAAGCTGCAGCAGCGGTGGATGCGGAAACGAATCACAAATTGAGAGGTGATTGTTGATTTGCTGATGTAACCTCAAATTTCATGTGCCGTCCATTTTACCAAAAAAAGTATCATATGTTATAAAAAAACAATATTGTTTTATACTAATTAGGCCTCTGTTGTCATCTACAACATAGTGGTAAAATAGTCACTGGATACATAGACGAGTTGAAAACCCATTTCCGAACTAGTCATACAATAAACACAAGCCATGTCGCAAAAAGAAGAGCATCTCGGAAATTTTGGGAATGTTTCCTCATTTAACTACATTCAGGGGTCTTTTGGTAACACTTACTCGTAGGTTAGTTATGTTAAATAAAGCTGACGATATTTTATTCGATTTTTCAGATTTACCAAACGTTTTCGAGGTTATTTCCGAATTGTGATCCAAACCCGGATTATAAAGGAGATTTGTCTAAATGTCTTTTATATTATCCCCATAAGTTTGCTCAAGTTAAGGATGGTAAACGCACTTCCCTTCTTCATTTGAATTATGCGTACTGTAATAATGGGATTATTGCTTTTTTTTAGAATACATCCGAGCCTTACTCAGGATTAATGACAAAATGCCTATTCGTGGCATTCGTCGGACGGTAATTGTTAGTCCGCCAATAAACGATCAACATGCTATTCATCGTTTAGTTTACTGGATAACGGTAAGAAAATTTTATTCGTTAATAGTAATATTAATTATGTTTATTTTACGACATTTCAGCCCTCAGAAAACGCATTGGTGGAATACGTTGCTTCACTGAACAGCGTTCCCCAACCACACATCGCATGCATTGCCGAACCCATGGGAGTGGGAAGGCTCTATTAAGTGAATAACAACCAAGTCTATGTGGAAGCAAAAACATCAATTCACGCCATTGATTTATTTTTTAGAAGTTTCCCCGTATTTGGAATTAAAGTTCCCAGGGAACATATAATGTTAATCGATTTTATGGCGATCGTTCTGCATAAAACATTAAACCATAGCACAAGACAGACAGTCAATAGACTTGCCGCCTCATTTAAAGAAGCAGCTCATGCGGAAGACCAAGAATGACTTGATTTACTAATCATGCTGTTATATATATAAACTAATCCAAATAAATAAAGCTGGAATATGTTTAAATGCGCTAAAAGTTTCTTAATTCTTAGTATTTGAATTTTAAAGAGAAAACGGAATGATTTAAATTGTTTTGCTCAACTTTTACTCATATCACTAAAATTTTAAATTTATGAAAATGAGCAAGAGTAACTCTAATTAAGATATATATACAGTTTACTCAAAATTGTGTTTTGGTTTATTTACTCAATTTAGGGTAGGTCTGGTTTTAATTGAATTGAGTGACTTTTCACTCAATTTTGAGAAACTTCAAACGAGCGTGCGGCAGCACCAAGTTATCAGCTTCACGATTGTTGTTCGTGGATGACAGGTAGAAATGGGCATTTGACAAAAATAAATCGATTCTGCTGAATCGATTCTGCTGAATCGATTCTGCTGAATCGATTCCCAAAATTAAAAAAAATCGATTCGAAAACAAATCGACTGCGAAAAAATCGATTCGTAGAAAATCGATTTATATTTTTTATAATTAGTTGTACTCACATTTTTAGGTAATATGTTACATTTCCAAAGAGTTAATTCAAATTTGTAAGCTATAGGCAGATTAGATATATTAACAGCTCCCGTTCCTTAGAAAAGCCTTCCAGAAGACACTGGCAACCTGATGTATCTGGCTCCAATAGACCATTGCACGGAATGTATTAACCTCACTTTTTGTTTTATTGTTCAGGGAGCTTGTTTACAAGGTGTTTGAATTTGAATCGCTCACACGAAATTTTTCATTGGATTTTTCCGGATTCTGTATGATGAGATTCAGGAAATTATGTTTAAAGAAGCACTGGCGACTATTTTCCGGTCATTTTACTTCAATCGTAATAAATTGAGAGCACAAAATTGCAACCCGGCCTACTGGAAATATTCTAAGTCCTCGTTAACAAGCCCCCTGAACTGTCAAAACTGCATTGACGCAATCGATTCAGCAACCTAATAAAATAGTTATTTAAATTGTGACAGGTAAAAAATACACCGAAAGGGCTCGGGCACAACACCAGCTTAGCAGGTGACACTGCGAGAGGTATGCTATGCAAAGCGAAAGAGCGAGAGCGACGCGAAGAAATGTCAATGTTTAATGTGTAGCTAGTGCTAGGTGAGGCCGATCTTGATACTGATCAATTTCATTCAGAATAGGTCTGGCAGCTTGTAATAACATTTTAACATGTTGCAATCATTTATCGAATTACAGATGACCTGTTTCGTGAAAAATAATTCTGAAGTTTTAAAGTCGATTCTCCCACTAAAAAATCGATTCAATCAAAAATCGAACAGTATAGGATCGATTCAAAATATCGATTAATCGAGCCCAAAAAATCGATCCAGTAAAAAACGGATCGAGATCGCCCACTGCTAGACAGCCGCTTCAGTCCTGTGAAAAAACCAATAATAAACCCCCCAACTATTTCACCCTCCCCCCCCCCCCCATATTTTTTTTCTCCCCCCCAACCCCAATTCATTTTATCACCATCACAAAAATTACCCCCCTATTATATTTTCATTTCAGACAATTTTATTTCGTAACTACTTGCTCTAATAATCAGTGTTTGGAAATCTATCATGATACTGCTGAACCATCATGTGTCAGGCTACTGATAGTTCACGAACATATTTTTCAAATGATACAAAGGATCAGCTACCTCCACCGAATAAGAGTATTCAATTTTGTAACAACGAATGAATAGAGGAAAACGGAGAACAAAAGCTATACAATATACAGACGATCCGACCATAGCACCGAGAAGCACGAGGAATGATTGTGTCAGTGCTTGAACATCTACCACCATACTGCTGAACCATCATGTGTCAGGCTGCTGATAATTCAAGAGCATATTTTTGAAATGATACAAAGGATCAGCTACCTATGCCGAATACGAGTGTTCAGTTGTGTAACATCGAGTGAATGATGCCCCCGTTTTACCAACAAAACCATTAACTTAAATGATCTTTATTATGGAAATATCCAACCGATTTGGAAAATTTAAGCAGTGTTGGATTCAGAAACTCAAACACTTTCTCAAAATTGTCTTATATGACCGATGAACAGCATCCGTCTCCGGAAAAACCGGATTTTCGGAATCGTGTTCTGAAAATGGTATAAATATTAGATTTCAATAGAAAATCAACAATAATGATACTAAAAGTTGTGCAATGAATACACAGGAATGTGTGTGATTGCCATATGACAATCCGGGGACTTTATCATGGAACGGTTACTCCGGAGCATGTTCCCATGGGGTCACAAATGACCAGAAAACAAGTTGTATTGAACCCTAGCAATATGAGTGTCAAAATTACTGGTATCGTTCCAGAAGAAAGTTTGCCATATTTATTAGACCATCCGGTCACTTAAATTTGGAGTGGCCAGTTCAGAGAAGGTTCCCATGGGGCCAGAAAATGAATTGATTTGAACCCTAGCAATATGGGTGTCAAAATTCTTGGAATCGTCCCAGAAGAAAGTTTGTCATAATTATATGACCAATTGGTCACTTGGCTCTGGAAAAGAATAAAAGAAAACTGGGCTCGCGTTTCTTACTGGCCATATTCTTACTGGACTGGCCACACCGAAGCTAAGTTATCGGAATAGAAGTTTCATATGGAACGGTTCCAACAATTTTGATTCTCATAATGCTAGGTTCAATTCAAATTATTTTCTGACCATTCATGACCCCATTGGAATCTCCATTCCAGGATCAAGTGCCAGTATCAAGTCATATGACAATCAGACACATTCCTATGTATTTTATGCATTACTTTTAAACGCAGCGAAAAATCTTTTAATGTCAATGATATTCTGTATTAAAAACAGCAATAAAAATTATCCTTCCCCGGGTAATATTTGTATTGTTAAATGCAACCATAAATGATTGTTGATTAAACATAAAATATTGTTGTTTTCAATATCTGTCAAAAAACAAAAAAAAAATTTTGTTGGATTAACTTTTTTTAATTATTATTTACAAATACAGAATCTTTGTAAAACGAAACAAAAAATAGTTGCTGCCAAAAAATAATTTCTTTGAAACTAAAAAAAGTGTTAATATTAATAAACAATCCAGCTGGGGATAAGTTGTGGGCTTGTGCAATGATTGTGTTGGCAATAACGATGGAACTCCATTAAATTTTGAATGAAATAGCATTAGTTTATTAAAAAAAAACTTTGATTTTTTAGATTCGTACCTGTCACACCCCTCAAGACTTTGTTCCGTATATGCATTTCGTTCGCTCGGCCATAAATGGCGTAGGTATTAATTATTCTCTTATCTTCCGTTCTATTTCAATATTTCTTTAATATTTCAATTGTATACTGATTTTCTGTAAATAGAAAATCGTCATTGAAATACACATTTCAATATTAATTTTCAATTTATTACCAAGGAAGCAATTCACGGATTGCTCAGAAAGTCTAAAACTAATCAATAAATTAACTAGCGCGTCGTACAAACATCGGCACATCGGTAAACATTGAAAACATGCACATTCCCAGACAACTGTAAGGCTGTATTTGTTACGGAGTTGTTTTTTTTAATTTACATTTTTTTTTAATTGATTGAAATTATTTTTTAACACAAAAACTTGTTGCAACTGCAATTTATTTTTTCTAAGAATTTGGTTTTGGAAACAATCACCAGAATTGTTAAAGCTACAAATAAAAAGTATTGAATTCAATAATAAAAATATTTGAAGGTACAAAACATTTCAATATATTTTTTTTTATTTAAAGAGGTCTATTTTCTCTGCGTGTTATATCATTATTAATCATTTTCTATTTAAATCTTTTAGAACTATCCCATTTCCGGAACATGGTTCAGGAAATCCAGTTTTTCCTGAGAAAAATTATAAATGACAATTTTCATAAAATGGTTAAGTTTCTGAATCCAAAACTGCTAAAATATTACCAATCGGTTGGATATTTCCATAGTAATGGTAATTTTAGTTCGCAGGGTAAAAATGTTCCCTACCGGCTTTTTAAAAGTGTTTTTTTTTTTGCACACAAAACGGTTAAGTGACTATCATGAGAGATGAACCAGCTCGAGGCTGTAAATCTCGATAAGTCTGGGGGATCTGACCACATTCAACACTCGATACAAAATTTCAAAAAAAAAAAAAGTACGGAGAAAATCTACGAGGAGGGAGAGGGAGGTCTGAGATTTTCATAAAATGCTTGCTCTCAACTTAGTGTTCTAAATGCACTTCCACAGTTATTAATTAAGAACTTTCGATGCCAAGTGCAATTTTTGCATATGTATGATTGTGTGGCAAGTACAATCATACGCTATGCTTAGGGAGTCGAGAAATTTTCCTTTACGAAAAATGCCTAGACCAGACCGGGAATCGAACCCAGCCACCTCCAGCATGGTGTTGCTTTGTAGCTGCGCCTTTACCGACTGATCTGAGGAAGGACGTTGTTTATGAACAGGCCTTAATAAATGAACAAAAAAACATAGCTTCTTCATACTCACACAAAGAAATCACTCTGCTTTGAAAAAACCAAATATTTATTTGCGATTCACTTCAAGGTTCCTATTTGTTTCAATTCATAATAAAGATTCAAATCAATTCAAAATTGTATTCATTTCAAACCAATAAAATTATTTAAGGTACTCACCGCTGTCTGACATTAATTTACTAATATTCGATTTATGACAATCAAATTTATTTCAAACTAAAATGGTTAATTTAATGTTTTAACAAAATATTTTTATGCGTACACATTTCATACTGTCAGCCTGCCGAGCAGCCATATTATTATTGTTTCTCAATGCTGCCGACATGGTAAGTTGCTGCATCTGCCTCTGGCTCCGATAGTTGTAAGTTTAAGTATGATCTATTTTAATGTTAATTTATGTATCGATATAAATATAAACATGTAAGGATATAAATATAAATAAACAAATATAAATAGAAATAAATGATTAAATCAACAAAACACGACGTTCAATTCTATAAAGCATGATGTTTTGTTTCTACTCAATGGTTTTGTTGAATCAGTTCATCAGTTTTATTGGTCTATATATGAACCAAAATTTTATTTGAAATTTTTCCTATTTTGGTTGATATAACTACGTATTTTTTGTGTGCTGATCTTCAAAATAATCATCACGGTCCTGGTGGTCCAGGCTATCACTTTCGAGAGCTCTACGTCTGATTCTGGTAGGGCCAGTACAACTGAGGACAATTTTTGAACCTCAGTTTTTAGTATCGGCAGTTCAAAATTCGAGGTTTTGCATTAAGATATCATAAAACTACATGCCGTTGGAGCCTAAAAAAAAACATTTTTCATATTTTTATATGTTGGTACTGTTAGACAGTTTACAATTCATGATTTGTCATCAAGAAGTGAGAAGAGAAAGAAATCCCTTCTTAGAGCTAAAACTTTCTCTTCGAAGAAAAATCTGCATAGAATTAAGCTGCCGGAAACATTTAATGCATCGAGCATATTTCTGAATATAATTCCGAATAGTGCAGAAAAGTTTTACAGCTATATAGATTTAAATTTGCAAACGCTAACAGATTTCGATTGAAACATTTTTTTTCTTCCGTTCACCAAAGGCACCAGCCACTGAACCAATGTGTTCACATTCATTTACATCAGCTGAATATGAACCAATCAGTATACGCAACAGTATTGACACAAAAGTTTCATGAAGACAATCTGATCCGAAACATGCCGAAAACGGAATAGAGAAGAACACAAATGATCATAATCGAGAACGTTCAGCAGCAGAATTTACTTTGACCATGCATTTGTCACTGAAGACTAGCGAAAAAAATCCTTCTTGTCCCCTTTTGTGCGATGATTCGTAGCACATAGGAATAGACAAGTCTCACATGAGTAAATGATTCATCTAGTATCATTCAGGAACAAAAAGCATGTGAACCATTCGGTGATATACGAAATGGGCAAACACTGGTTGAGTTTCATACCATTCTTTCGAACGCAACGTGTATTCTTCGGGTGGATCTGAATGAAATTGTTCCCTTGTAACCTGACAAATTCGGCAGAAGTAGTTGGCCCTAGGCCCAAGTAACCCGAAGACGTCATGTACAGCAAGCGTATCGCCGCAAAATATCGTCATAACAGCTCTCAAAACGAATTTCTCTGATCCGTATTAGACCATAACACCTTGTTCCAACTTTTTCAAGTCCGCGACCAAAGGCTGCAGAATTTTTGTATAGCCGTGTTTCTTTACATCCACTGAAGTACAGAATAGGAGTGGAAATGCTGTACGTGGTGAATAGTTCCATTTCTCAGGAATATTCTGTATTTTAAAACAAAAGTTGGAAACTTTATTGATTCCAGCCTTTGAACTGAATGCGTTGCCTAGTTCTACATCGTCCTGGTAGACACTGATCCTGATGGCATCAGGAAACTGTTAAAAGTATTCGCTATTTTTGAAAATTTCACCAGTACTGAATGAACTGTACTCGGTTACACAAGGTGTGCTGAAAGTTTCATGGTTCCATTCTTTCAAAAAATTTCGATTTTCAGGATTTCTGAATATAAATTTCAATGAATCAGTAATGCTGATATACGAAGCGGTCTCGTTAACCATGACTTTTTTAGGAAGAGAATCGACGTGGCGTATATCTTGCCTCTGGTTAAGCAAAATTTCCCTGGGTGCAGGTGTAGAAATGGCAAGCTGATTCAAGTACTGTTTCTGTTTTTGAAGGAATTAACCTGATCAAAAAGACTGTTTAAATTAAATGTGTTCCGAAGCGCTACCGAATCCTTACTGTTGACAGCAATCCCTTATGCACTCAAAAACTTCATAGTTTCGGCCTCAAGATACCCTGATACGTGTCGTACTATTTCATCGCAAAGCTTAAAGAAATCATTGATCTTTGAGTAAGGCAAACCTACATCATATGTAATACGACAAATGCTAAGATTTATTATTTTTATCAGTTCTTCCAAATCTATGCTCGATTCGGTTTTAGGGTAGTTCTCGTGGTTCTGAAACAAATCTTCATCTGTTCCTTGTTCTGTCATAGGAGAATCTTCAAAAATTGCTTCCATGGTAGAACTTTGAGAGCTTGCCGGATGTTTTTCCACTATATGTCGTTTCAGTGAATAGAAACTTCCGTAACGAGAGTTACAGCGTGGAAATGTGCCCCCCCCCCAAAAAACCATATTCCCCCCCCCTCCACCCTTTCCCCCATCCCCTCAAACCCCTTCTCAATAACAATAAAGTTAATAAATGAAATTCTAATCATTCTTCTTATTTTCTAGTTACAGGTATTCCACTAAACAGCTCACACTCTCCATAATGCAGTAAAAACAGGCTATAGCGCAGGATGCCTGAAAATATAAATAATAAATTAGTATCAAATACTTACAGAAGATCTCAACTAAACGTGCATCCTCCTGTTGTAGTCTCTCGATAATGTTTTTCACAAAACCCCTTTTTAAACACAAAAAAATTTTTTTTTTTTTCAAAACAAATTTTTTTTTTTTTTAATTTTAATAAAATTCCAAAAAAAATAAAAATTTTATTTAAAAAAAACCAAAAAAATATTTAGAGTGAACCCTGCTGTGTGATTTAAAACAATCACATTTATTTTTAAACTCAAATGATTATTTTATTGTTTTAACAAAATATTTTTTCACCCTAAAAAATCACTCTGTTTTGAATCAACAAAACATGTTGCTGCTATTCAATACAAGGTTTCTATTTGTTTCAATTCATATAAATGTTCTAAATCAATTCAAAATTTAATTCAAATCAAACCAACCAAATTATTTGAAGTGATCACCGCTGTGTGATACTCGTTTGCTGCCATATTGCTACCTCTGACCTCTGGTTTCCTAATGTAAGTTTAAACATAATATATTATAATTTGTAAAACAGATTATCAACGAGTTATTCTCTTTGCAGATAACTGGAAAAACAGCACAACTTCCGACGGAAGACTATTTTGCAAATAAGCTGCCATTATGACTGCCTCTCCCCAATATTTCTTCCCGAGTCCAGCATCCAACCACATGCACGATGCCAACTCCTGCAAAGTCCGATTCTTGCGTTCCGAAACGCCGTTCTGCTGGGGGAATATGGTGCGGTAATTGTTAAAAAAAAACAATAAAACACGACATTCAGTTCTATAAAGCATGGTTTTATTATATTAGTTCATCAAAGTTTATTATTTCAACAAACGCCTTTAGTTGATTTAAGAAAACATTTTGTTTTGAACAATAAAACAAGATGTTCAATTCTATAAAGCATGATGTTTTATTTCAACTCAAAGGTTTTGTTGAATTAGTTCATCAGTTTTATTGGTCCATATTCAAACCAAAATTTTAGTTGAATTGATTCCTCTTTTGTATTGGTATAACTACGTATTTTTTTGCGTGTTCATATTCACAAAAAAAAAACAGTACAGAGAATTTTCGTAAAAAGAATCTCGCACACGCAAGATAAAATGGCTGACGGTGTTTCAGGCGTTATCGAGTCAAGTATAATAACCGAGTTTTTCGGTAGACATAGCCGTCAAGGAATTGACTCGAAGGAAAATATTTGACGTTTAGGAATATTCAGCGAATGCTCGGTTCAGTTAACCGAGTTTTCCCGGTTTTCGTGTACCGAACGCTTGAATATCTCTGCTTTACCGTACTGTTCATTTTTATCTGTCAAATATATCACATAATAACCGAGATTCGGTTTGCCTCAAAAAATACACCCGAAAACAGTATATACAAACGACTTATTCGGTTTCTTGTTGGTAACCGATGTGGTTCGGTACAAAATTGAACCGAGCTCGGTGTTATTTTCTAAGTGTGTATGGGATTAATGTTTTTCGTGATATTATTAAAATAGATACATAGCAGTGGCAACTTTTCCGTATTAAATTGGAAGAAAATTTTCAGAAACGAATGTTTTGTGTGTTGCTAAACGATTAACGGTACACGCAAAAAAAAACCACAGTAGAAACTACCATTTCGAGGGTTAAATTAAGCGCAAACACCAACAATTTTCAGCTGACTATAAATGCGTTTGATTTTACCATGCCTGCGATTAGATCAACCATGGTGCGGTTGATATCAATATGAGGTCTGTCAAATATACCACAAATGCTGAAGGTCTTACCACAAACGTAGTAAATTTGGCTGAAATTCCATGGTAGTTTTAAAGATAGGCATAGTCGGGTAAAATGGCAGTTTTTACTACAAGATTTTTTTCTGTGTAAGTGAACGAATAAATTGTGAATAACTTGTGTACTCAGTGTTCGGTATTCAGTGCATATTCACCGATATCCACTGGAGGTGTGCTTATTGAGCTCAAGATAGGTTCCGCTTACCTATATGTTTTGTTATTTGTTATTAAAATTATTGTTACATTGATTATCATAATATTAATGATTATTATGAAAATTATGTTCAACTTGATTAATATCTACCCCCGGCGTCTGAGGACCAAGTGGGGTTAGGCTCGGTGGGTACATTAATCAGTTTTGTAGCCTAACATCCTAATTGGTTTGCTTCGGTTGGATTAGTAACGATGGTCAACATTTTCGCCATGTTGTAATCATGCTGTTATTACGTTATGATAATTATGATTATGAACATTATTCAAAAACGATAAGTATGATGATGATCGTTATTTCTATCATAATATTTGTGACGGTTACTGTTTTATTTTACCATGATTGCTTTTAAATTGTATTTTAATTGTAATTAGGATGATTTATTATTGTCATGATTAAAATGTTTATTTTGATGACTGTTATAATAATGATGTAGAAGGAGATATTCGCTCATAACCATGAGGCACCAAGAGTGGACAGTAATATCAACAATCAATATGCAACTAGCGATTTGAAATTGGTTCACTGTTGTAGAACCCCTTGGTCCGAAGTACACCTTGAAGCCAGCACCTATCTATACATATTTGCGCCTTTGTTTTGGTTTGCTGTGTTATTTTGACAGAATATTTGAGAGTGTGTTCGTGTGAGTTCATTATTAGGGGCGCATTATTAAGCTTGGGACCGAGCTTGGGACCGATGTGCTAGTACTGACTGAGCCAAGAAAAAAATCGTATTTGTTCGGGACCTTCTGGTCTTAGAATTAGTCTATGGTAATATCATAGACTAACTCTAAGACCAGTAGGTCCCGAACAAATACGATATTTTTCTTGGCTCAGTCAGTACTAGCACATCGGTCCCAAGCTCAATGATTCGCCCCTAACAACGTAGCTCACACCAACACATTCTCAAATGTTGTGTCAAAATAACATAGTGAATCAAAACAACAACCAAGATACTAGTACCGGAAGGTACCGAAAAGTGCAAGAATTATTGCAAGGTGCAGACTGCAAGGTATACTACGGACCTAGGGGTTCTACAACAGTGAACCAATTTCAAATCGCTAGTTGCACATTGATTGTTGGTAATATTTTGCTAGAATGAAAGATATGAAGAGAAAGTGTTGAAAGTTCCGTCAGTGTACGGTAGGTTAGAAATAGAATAGATGTATTGAAAATTGAGCGAAAGGGCATGGGTAAAGAAGTACTCGAACCAAGGACGTTACCTTTGCCTAACATCCCAATGCGGGGTAGACCAAGTCACGGACGAATCCGCCACCTCAATAGGCCACATTGAGGTGGCGGATTCGTCCGATTATCATGTTTATTAAGATTATAATGATTATTATTATTATAACTTTGATTTTTATAGTAATTAAGTTCTATATTATAATTGTTATGATAATTATAACAACATTCCCGAGTAACACATCTTCACGATTTTATGTTGAGAAAGCTTCTTTATAACCAAATCTAGTCATGTACAAGTATTTTCAACCGTTATAAAACTTGTGTGTTGCTTGGGTTGAGTATTATGTTTCATATGATACCTTTTGTTATGATAAGTGTGATAATTTAAATTATATTAACTATTGATATTTTATTGATTTCAACGATGGTAATGATTATGTATACTTATGAATATTTGTTAAGGTTATCATCAATCTAATAATTATCTCTAATATGTTAATTATTTTCATGATTGGTATTATTATAATTGTCATGATAATAATTGTTTTGATTAGCAAGTTTGGGATCATCATGATAACAATTATCATATGGGCTTCAAATGGTGAGTTGAAAACTGCGAAGGAGGGTGCGACCGACCTCTCGTCTCAAGTTCCTACCTCACGCCTCCACGAGTCATATGATCACAAAAGACTGCCAGCTGAAACATGAAGACGCTGGTTGGCGTAGCCTGGGCAATGTTGTCATTTTGACAATAGCGAAGTGAGGGATGTGACTGAAGATCGTGTACCTTTTGATCATATTGTATATTTTCCATTCTCATTTTATTAATAGTTTCAGCACGCTTTGGAATAATCTTTGCATTCCAGAACCATGTTAGAGCCTGGAACAACGTGACAGGCATGAAAGGCTCAATTTTTTTGTCAGCATTTCAGCATAAAATTTAATTTTAAATTGCACTTCTGAGCTTCAACTACTATATACATAAAATACTGGAATGTGCTTATAAGCAATGTAAGATTATATTTTAATATTGTGTTTAGTGGTATTATCAGCGGATGGATAGTCCTGAAGAAAATGGATATATTTTTTGGCTCAGGAAGTACTAGCACACCGGTCCCAAGCTTAATGATTCACCCCTAAGACCGTAACTCTCACCAATACACTCTCAAATATTCTGTCAAATAACATAGTGAATCAGAACAAAAACAAAGATACTTGTACCATAAGGTACTGAAAAGCGCAAGACTGCATGGCAAGGTGCAGACTGCAAAGTGTACTTCGGAACTAGGGGCTCTACAACAGTGAACCAATTTCAAATCGCTAGTTGCACATTGATTGTTGGTTTTAGGGGCGAATCATCAAGCTTGGGACCGAGCTATAACAAAGCGAATCAAAACAAAAACAAAGATACTTGTATCAAAAGGTACTGAAAAGCGCAAAAGTGCATGGCAAGGTGCAGACTGCAAAGTGTACTTCGGAACTAGGGATTCTACAACAGTGAACCAATTTCAAATCGCTAGTTGCACATTGATTGTTGATAATATTGTACTGATGAACAGAACATGAAACCACCGGTGATGATACTGACAAGTGGATACTAAAGGTTCCAGTTGCATTTGTAAATAATATCAGCTGACATAACTAACATGCACACAAAAACTCGTCCACGCATTATTCACAATAATCTAGTCTCGAATCTAGTATACATGGCACTTTGACAGTACTAGCAGTGGCTGCATAGTCAGGAAGAAAATGAATATATTTTTTGGCTCAGGAAGTACTAGCACACCGGTCCCAAGCTCGGTCCCAAGCTTAATGGTTCGCCCCCAAGACCGTAACTCACACCAACACACCCTCAAATATTCTGTCAAAATAACATAGCGAATCAAAACAAAGCCAAAGATACTAGTATCAAGAGGAACTGAAAAGCGCAAGATTGCATGACAAGGTGCAGACTGCAAGGTGTGCTTTGGAATTAGGGGTTCTACAACAGTGAACCAATTTCAAATCACTAGTTGCACATTGATTGTTGGTACTAGTAGCGGGTGGATAGTCACGAAGTAAACGAAATTTTTTTTTGGCTCAGGAAGTACTAGCACGGTCCCAAGCTTAATGATTCGCCCCTAAGACCAACAATCAATGTGCAACTAGCGATTTGACTGCGACTGTTGTAGAGCCCCTAGTTCCGAAGTACACCTTGCCATGCATTCTTGCGCTTTTCAGTACCTTTTGATACAAGTATCTTTGTTTTGATTTGGTATGCTATTTTGACAGAATATTTGAAAGTGTCTTGGCGTGCGTTACGGTCTTAGGGGCGAATCATTAAGCTTGGGACCGGTGTGCTAGTATCTCCTAACGACTGTTCCAGAAAGTATAAGCACACCTTATTTTAACGGTCACTTTGAATATAATGAAATATTTCGACATGTTTTGGCTGCGTCCTTTTGTTTGCATATTTCTGAATGACATAGCATCAAAAAAGTGCTCAGTTTTGTGTTACCTATCAAAACGCGGTCTAAATCCGGAACAACGAAAAAGTATCGTGCACAAATGGTGCACTGTGAGCGGACTCTCCTTGAGAAAATTGGCCAAGGAAAAGGCTGTAAGCGTCGGAGCGGTACAATCTGCGTTTCGAAAATATAGAGAACAGTGTACATTTGAAGATGCGCCGAAGAGTGATCAGAAATCCGGTCCTGTTAGTCCGGATATCGATAAAAAGATCAGGGATGCCTACAAGCGAAAACCAGCTACTTCCGTTCGGGATGTTGCGAAAAAACTAGGGACCTCGTCGAGTAACGTCATGCGTGCCAAAGAAAGGATTGGGCTTAAAACATACCGGAAGCAGAAAAAACCCAAAAGGAACCCCATAACAGGCCGCGTTCGTGAAACCACGGGCCCGGATATTCTACGATTCGTTATTGTGTAGAAAATTCTGGGTGTATAATACTGGACGATGAAACGTATGTGAAACTAGATTACAAAACGCTTCCCGGACCACAATTCTATACTGTAAGCGAAGACAAAGACAAAAATTCGGTAAGAAGGTTATGGTTTTGCAGGCAATATGCGAGTGTGGTAAAACATCTAGTCCGTACATCACAACGGAGACGATGAACACTCAGAAATACGTTAAGGAATGTCTCCGGAAGCGATTATTGCCGATGATCAGGCAGCACGAAGGTCATGTCGAGTTTTGGCCTGATTTGGCGTCATGTCATTACGCAAAGGACATTTTAGAATGGTACAAAAGTCAAAATGTATGTTCCGTGCCGAAAGACATGAATCCGCCGAACTGCCCGGAGGCACTGTCAATCGAGACTTTTTGGGTTTAACCAAAGCAAAGCTTCGAAAATTCGTAAAACCAGCGGACAACATCCAAAAATTTAAAAAAGATTGGCCAAAAGTGGTCAAAATGGTGGGAAGTACCACTGTGCAGAATCTAATGGGTCATGTTCGAGGAAAAGTTAGGAGTCTTGGCTATGATTAAATATTTTGATTAAACGAGTGTGAAATATCATATAAAACACAAATACAAATATGATTTACCAAATAAAATTATGAAAACTTAAAAAACATGACTTTTTTGTTATTTTGAACGGGTGCTTATACTTTCTGGAACAGTCTATAAGCCAAAATATATATTCGTTTTCTTAATGACTATCCACCCATTGCTAAGACCGTTACGCACACCAATACACTCTCAAATGTTCTGTCAAAATAGCATATCGAATCAAAACAAAAACAAAGATACTTGTATCAAAAAGTACTGAAAAGCGCAAAAATGCATGGTAAGGTGCAGACTGCAAGGTGCACTTCGGAACTAGGGGCTCTACAACAGTGAACCAATTTCAAATCGCTAGTTGCACATTGATTGTTGGTTTTAGGGGCGAATCATCAAGCTTGGGACCGAGCTATAACAAAGCGAATCAAAACAAAAACAAAGATACTTGTATCAAAAGGTACTGAAAAGCGCAAAAGTGCATGGCAAGGTGCAGACTGCAAAGTGTACTTCGGAACTAGGGATTCTACAACAGTGAACCAATTTCAAATCGCTAGTTGCACATTGATTGTTGGTACTAGAAGCCGGTTCTCTAGTACCATAGTGATCCATAATTTTTCAAACGTTTCTTCGGGACAACCACGTCCTTCCCTTTGGGTTCATGATTTATCCCTCGAAATGGTAGTTTCTACATACAAAGAATAATGATTGTTAGAATTTAAAAAACCATTGCTAAAATTGAAAAGTTGCGTTGGTTCTTTTTCGTAGAAAGCGGCTTTCACAACAAAAACGTTCAAACTGTCAAATCAAAATTTTCCTGGTTAGTAAATTTAAAACTTGAAACTTTCAAAACGAATTGTAGACCTGTCAAATCGAAACCGTGGCATCGTTGAAAATGAAAGCAAATTCCAAAATAAACTTTCAACGAGAAAGTGCCGTGTAATAAAAATAAAAATATGCCATTTGGATTGAAATAAAAAATAGTTTTAACATTAAAAGGTTTATTTTTCAGATAAACTGTAGAATTTTTAAACCAAAAGCGTGGCATGAATGAAAATTATTCAAGATGAAAGTGTCGTGCAATTAAAATAAAAGTATGATGTTTGGAATGAAATAAAATTTTTTTTTATCATCAAAAGCTTATTTTTAGATAAATCTTTATAACTTTCACAGCATGCTTCAGACAAACTGCAGGTTACTACAAACTGCACATAAGAATTCTTGTTTGAAAGTCGTAGAATGCCCTTCAATGTTTGTTCCATGCGCAGTCAAATGTGATCGACCAGCGTTTGTAGCATATCTATCGGATTCCATTATCCGCCTTTACCTGGAAATACTAAAAGCTACTCACTTTCTGGAACTACTTAAATCGAAACACAGCCGACGTACTTGTTTTTTTTTACAGAAAATGAACATGAAAAAACCATTTTCCTCACAATTTTCACACAACGCTTATGAAAGTGAACGGGAGCAACGAAAAACGCAGTAGATGCGGACGAAGACAGCAACATTTAAAAAACTTCAAACGACGACGACGACGACGACGACTTGCTTTGTGTTACAGTTCTACAATTTTCATTGTAAAAGAAAACACTTTTAAATTAACACACTGAACCAAAACATAACACTTTCAAATCAAACGAAGAACTTTCGTTGCAGATAATTTTACTTTCCATTTAATGAAAAACAAACACTTTTCAGAAGTAAAGTGCAAAACTTTCAATAAAACAAAATTTATTTTTTGTGTGTACTGTGGTTTTTTTTGCGTGTAGTTAAAGGCCAGTATTGACTTAAAAAGAAGAGAGGTTACGGAATTTTGTTCAATATTACCACGCGGAATTTTGACAATTGATCTGCATGGAGCAGAATGCAGTGTAACGATGCAGTGTAATGGTGTACACACCAAATAATCTTAACTGAGTCCAGCAATAGTTTTTGCTGGAAACCAACAGCAAAACACCTGTTGCTGATATGCCAGCATATCTTAAAACACATAACTGAAAAGCAGCATCGAAACTTACTGAACATCCTTCAGCATTCACATTCATGCTGTTAACCAGCATTCTTTTTGACATTTTGTGGAACCAAGTATTATTTACCGAATATCAGCAAACCTGTTCTTACTGATTGTAAATCAGTAACTAATATTTACTGAAAACCAGTAAACTCTTTCACCTGTCAATTTCAAACGTCACAACAGTCTTTTTAGCGTTTCGCTTAAGCGGTGTGCATGCCTAGAATCTTTATTGAACGCATGAATTTTTGGTATTTTTGGTGATAAATTTAAGAATTTAGAAATAATTATGGATGCGGAACTACAAGCGATTGTGAACGCTCTGCGAATCAAGGAAAATCTTGATTTGGAAGAGTTGTTTTGTAAGTATATTGAATTTATTCATTACATTTTTGGTTTTCAGGTAAAATGGCCGCTGTGTTGAAATGCTTTCACTGTGAACAATTGATAGAAGGTTATGTCGATGGTTTAAGGCGGCATTTAAAAATTCATGCTGATCGGAAAGATTTCGATAGAAATTTCGTTCATTATACTTGCATGAAAGCAGGATGTCGAACAAGTTATAGAACATTCGGAAACTTAAAACATCATATAATAACGAAACACCCTCTGTCGAAATATCAAACAGTGGAATCAGACAAAAATATAACGGACAACAACAACTCACCTATCGATGACGAAATTGTGCATCTTCCTGAAGTTCCTGCGCAACATGCAGCAAACACTCAAGATAATGACATTTTCAGTTTGGAATCCGTAAAAGAATTTGCAGCTATTTCCGTTTGTCGGCTCAAGGGAGATGTCTCATTTACAGATAAAAAAATACAGGAAGTAATTAGCTTTTGTGAGTCAATTATAGACCAAATCAATAATTTAATTCGTCACAAAGTGTCTACATTTTTTGAAAATCATGCGACCCACATATCTCCACAGCATTGTATTCAGCTGCAAAATACGCTGTGCTTAAATGACATATTTAAAGAAGTGAAAACACCTACTAAGCAAAAGAATTTTCTCAACAAGTTAGTCGGTATGATACCTGAGCCTCAAACTATGTTTTTAGCAGGCAATGGAGGAAAGCCATTTGTCATGGGAAAGGAAATATCAACCAAGGTAGTTTTTTGAACATATTCCATAAACACGAACAACTACTTTGTTTCTCATTTTTTTTACAGGATAAAGACTCATTTCAGTACATACCGATTATAGAATCATTGAAAATGGTTCTCCGAAACGCAGAGAATCGAATATCTTTGAAAGACTCTGATCAGCATATGTTGGTCAATGGAAAGTTTGGAATATACCAATCATTTACTGATGGAAAACGCTTCAAGAATTGTGATTACTTTAAAACATTTCCTGATGCTATAAGGTTAATAATTTATCAAGACGATGTTGAACCTTGCAATGTATTGAGCTCCAGATCCGGGAATAATAAAATTTCCGCGATTTATTTTAAAATTCAAAACCTACCTAAAAGATTTAACGCGTCCACGAAATCAGTGTTCCCATTGATTTATGCGAAATCGGTGCATGCCAAATCACACGGTTATAATACTATCCTCGCACCACTTGTTGAAGATTTGAAGAAGTTAGAGAAAGGAATTATGATATGCATTGGTAATGAACAAATTCCTATACGAAGTACAGTAATTGTTGTGGCTGGAGATACTTTAGCTATGCATAAGTTGCTTGGATTATTGAGCCCGTCTGCTAATTTCTTTTGTCGTGAATGTTCGATAACACGGAATGAATTTCAAAAGGATCCTCTTGTGAAGAAATATCACTTGCGAGATCTTCAGTGGTATGAGAACAACCTCCAGCAGCTGCAACATAAGAAAATATCTTCTAAAGATTGTGGACTAAAACCAACCGGTTGTATCCTGAATGAGCTTCAGCATTTCCATCTCACTAACAATCATTCCTTTGATGTAATGCATGATTTGGCAGAAGGCGTGATTCCCGTGACTCTACAACTAGTGTTGGCACATTATTACAGAAATAACAAACATGATTTTTCTGTTGACTTTATTAATCATCGACTAAAAACATTCAATTATGGTTATCGTGAACGGAAAAACAAACCTTCAGCCAATATAACAGCGCTCATGCTTCTTCAACCAACAAAACACAGGATGAGACAAACTGCATCACAATATCTGCTGTTACTTCGTGCTTTTCCATTTTTATTTATTCATAAAGTATCAACTGATTGCGAATATATGGCACTTATAAGCGTACTTATCACCATAACTCGGATATCATTCTCGCCTACGGTTCCCGATTACCTCATAGCAGAGCTAGAAATTAATATCAAATTGTTCCACACTAAGTTCGTCGAACTCTTTCATAATCGCCCAAACAAACTTCATCATATGTATCACTACCCAGAGTGCATTAAGGAAATCGGACCCCTGCAACAATACGACTGTCTTATTTTTGAACAAAAAAACAAAACTATTAAAACTCAGATGAACGTGGCACGAAATTACAAGAACGTGTGCTTAAGTCGAGCAAAGAGACAAATATTTTCGCAAGCAGTCATCCTCGCGGAAAAGCCATTTAAAGAGAATATAAGATATCAATCAGGAAAAATTATAATGGTGAAGGATTCATTGTCAGCATCTCTATTGAACTTCAATTTAAGCGATCATTGTTTCTGCCCTAAAGAAATAATTTATAATGGAATACATTTTCGAAGAAGTTGTGTTGTTTCTATCAAAGAAGCCAACAAAAATGGACTTCCGAGCTTCGGAGAAATACAAGAGATAATTATAGTGAAAAATATGGTCAAAATGTTAATTGTATCATGGGAAACTATCGACTATGATGATATTGTCCAGGCGTACTTAGTCGAAAATAGCAATGAACAATTATTGGTTGACCTAACAAATGTTCATTGTTACACAACGTTCTCGTTTTGGAAGAAATATAATGAAAGCAATTATTATATTTCGCGTAAAACATATAACGAAGATTACTAAATACAACCCGACATTTTCTTTAATAGTAATCGAAGGTATACTTGATATGGAAACATTCGCTATGCTGGACGAAGCCGATTTCAATAGATTAAGTCTCAACACAGGTCAGAGAAAAAAATTCAAAAAGTTCAAAAAGCAAACAAGAACATTCAGAACAACAACACAACAGGAGGAACCGATACTATTTCATACACAGAGTATGAATACATCGAGCATGAAGAAGAATTAGTTGACGTGTCACTGGAAAAGGTAACTATTTTTGGCAAACAATAAAATGATTTTTGAAATGATTCTTTCAATATGATTTTTCAGGAGTTCGACATCGACCTGGTATTCCAGCAGACAAAAGAAGGACGAAATGTTATCGAACTATTAAGAGAAAAAACCTCTGTTACAAGTGCAATGATCACAGCGATTACAAAAATACTCAGCGATTATCTTATCAATCGTTTTGGGTTGTAAGTACTTTTTCATTCCTAAAAACTAAGCGTGGTAGATTTGATATGCCTAACTAAGGTGTACACTATTGTAACACACTTTTAATATCATCAGTGTTGTTTGACGTTCAGTTATAAGATCGGTTAGCCACATCTCATAATTCTAGAATAATTCGCATTTTTAATACTTTTATCGTTGCAACTGAAAACCGGAATAACCCACTGGCGCCAAATGGTTTTTCTTTCCTTCTGTACGATTGAATTGTGGTGCATTTAGTGCGCTGTGCGCATCTGATGTGCTACACAGCGCACTAGATGCGACACTTTGTTGCCATACGGAAAAGCAGTTATATTGATTTGCTCGAGTGATTTTTCCGGTTTTCAACTGCTACGAGAATAATTAAACCGTGTTTTAACACCGCCGGAATTCCTGCGAGTTTTATCGGTGCTCCGGTAATCCAAAAAGCTTCTCCCTTTGATAGCAGTCATCTGAACAGAGGTTGAGTCATCCTAAAAATTGAAATGTAATTTTGAATCGAATTTGTTTACCTTCCTCATTTTTTTCTTGGTTTGCACCGGCAGCACAAATTGCAATGCAACATTAAACTCCTGAGTGCAAAAATTGCATCCACCTGATGTTCGGAGATGCAGCATCTGTCAGAATAAAAAAATTTAGGCAGTTGTCGGCAAATTTCATCTTTGATTCACCTGGACTAACGAATCAACAACAAACTGGTTACTGAGATTAACTGTTCTAGATAAACATGATTGAAGGGCGAAACAGCCAATTGTAATTAAAGGCTTCCCGAGCCTCTCGCAGGACAACTATCATAAATTATCACAGATATCCCAAACTTATAGTAGAAGTCTCCGTCTTTGAGTTGGTAATATTTGTTAATGCATCTATATGATACTTTTATAGGGAGAGGTTCAGGAGACCTTAGTTAACAAAGGGTTTTTTCGCCCTCTTCTCATGTTTATCTGCTGTTCTTCATGAGCAACTTCAGCCAAAGATTCGCAGCGAGACTGCCTTGGAGTTATTACAGTTTACGAAATGTCAACAGAGAGATGATTCTAGCGTAACTTTTGAATAGGTCCAAAATAACAATTAGAGCTCTGTTGACTTTCTCTTCCGATGATATTATCGTTACAGTTGAAAACCGAATTTATCGACTAGCGACACTATTTTACTATCGATCCATACATTGAACCTAATGTTGGAAGTAGCACGCTGTATAGCGCATCAGATGCGCCAAACAGCGCACTAGTTTCGACATTAGGTAGAACCGAGGGGCGAATCACTCATGCATTTTCGATTCAGCCTCACGTATTAAGAAGTGCATTGAGGCATTTTTCGAACATTTTTCAACGCATTGATGCACTTTAGTACCTATTCATTGCACATTTTTGAGCGCATTCGATTTACTTGTGCATTTTTTACCGCATTGAATGTGCGCAACGCAACGCATTTTTTCCAAATGCATACCCATTTTCGATTCAGTTATATATGTAATGATTCGCCCCTCGGGTAGAACATACAGAACGTAAAGTAAAATGGATTGTCACTAGTCGATACATTCGGCTTTCAACTGAAACCATGATAACAACTGTTATATTCAAGGTTTTAGAAATGTTCCTGTACACATCGATGGACAATAGCTCAAGCTAGCATATTGTGTTAAAAGAACGCAGTAAGCATCAAAGTAACCAAGTTGTATATAAAAAAGAAAGTATGCAAAAAAAAGTCTTCCATTGTTATTCAGGATCTTTTGTAAAGTTACGCGATATACTGATGGTGCTATCACGAGTTATGGCACTGCTATTTGCTATTTGTTAACTGTTTTTTATGCATGAAAAGAGGAACCAGTTGAATTTAAACGTTTTTATAAAGAATTGTCTATTTTAAGCTGGCCAGACTCAAGAAAACATTACATCTAGATGTTAGTAAATTGTGAGCATCGTCGTTATAATTTTATTTTGTTTTGCAGCCACCCCAGCGTTCATTATAAAAATACCATTGCTTTATCTTTTGTTAACAAGTATGGTGTTCTTAAATCAGAGAGTGCGGAAGTACCACAGGTATGATGAAATATATTCAAAAAAGTACTGTGCAATATGATTTAATGCTCTTTGCAGGCTGTGTGGTTCTACCCGAATGGTAGAGGATATGGTAGGCATAGTGGAAAGCTGCACTACCATATTGAATATATGGTAAAGAAACATGAAAAGCAAATTCGTCATAACCCAAATCGCACTGATGAGCTTGTCAGATCTGATGCAGCAACCAGTAGTATCGCCCAAGGTTCTCCAATTCCTACAGGGAGCGATTCAGCAGAAATAGTAAGTATAAAACACGATACTATTGTTTTCAATCAGACATTTGATGAAAAAAAAAATCGGTTTTAGATACAAAAGCTCAAATTTATTGTACCATCAGAGGAATCATTTAAAATAATTATTAAAACAGTAGCGGTTCGTCACGATCTCAGGCTAACACATAATGATATAACTGAGGAAATGTTTGATATGTTCCCACTATCAACATCATTTGATGGGTTGCTGGTAAAAACGAATGAAGCTTTCGTGTTTCTAATTTGTGAAAAAATATATCCTTATTTTTAGATCCAACTTGATTTTACCGAGATGTTTCCATCAGCTAAACAGGACAATAACGATGATTGGAGTACTTTGCAGAATATAATACTCGAAAAGTTTACACATCTACATCCAACAATACCCAACCGTAGGTGAAATAATCAAATGGAAATTCATGTATATTGATTGTTTTTTATCCCTTCAGAATTTATACGCTTACTTCTCATTATTAAGGAAAAAAATCCATCACGTGGTGCAAAACGCATCATCAAAGGGCACACAAAAGATTTCAAATTTGCTCGAGAGAATTGTTGAGTGGATAAATGTATGTATTCTCCTGATAAAATAATATTGATTCGAAAAAATATATTCTATTTGTAATCTTTCAGCTAGAGGACGATATTGACCGTTTTGTTGACGACTACTGCGAAACCCAAAATCCCATTTTGGTCATTAGAGGCTTCATTGTACAACGTGGGAAAAACGTATACACCCGCATTGGGAAACGCTATTTCTCCTGTGGATCCGAAATCCGGAATGCTTTTTACACAATGTTAAAAGCACACTATTTTTTTAACTGTAAATTTGATCCATCTCTTGCCAATTTTTTTTTATTTTTCACATCGATTGTTACCAACATTTCTAAGCCATCAACCACTGTGTAACGGCTTTCTTTTAAAACTAAAATAAATCAAAAGCTTAATTAATTGTTGAAAAAATAAGCAAGAAACGGGTGTTTTTTTATTTAAAAAGAAGAAGAAGAAAACAACACATTTACTGTGCTGTATTTTCAGCAATACTGTTAATTGCCGAAAAATACAGCAACATTATTTGTTTTGATCTGCTGCTAGTTTATCCAGCAAATTTTACGCATATTGCTGAAGGCTCAGCATAAGATCTGTCACATTTCCCAAAATCAATTTTGCTGATTGAACAACAATCTTAGTTTTGCTGTGACCTTACATTGCACAAAATGTTGCACAAAAAAAATTAACAAAACTTTGCTGTTTTTCCAGCAATTAAAATTTAGTATGAAGTATTCCTTGTGTCTATTTTACTTCTCGTGCGGATCGAGACGACAATTCTCGCTTCGTTGTCGCGCGACTCGTCTCGCTCTATTCCGAACGTCGATCCGTGCGGGACGAGACGTTCATTTCGTATCGAGAGGAAGGGATGAACCGATGCCAATGTGAAGTTTACTCAGAGAAACGGGAGACTTGTCAAACTGAGAAAAGTTTATCGCGGAGTTTATAATAAGGGCGAAACCAATTATGTTTGATAATAAATATGTTTTAATATGCTTATTACGTAAAATAATTGCATAGATAGAGCCATCAATACATGTAATAATAACAATGTGTAATTGTTTTCGTCGCTTGGAAACTATTCCATGAATTTTTGAATGATTTTGTAACAACTTTTGTAACTAAAGAGGTAATTGAAATTCGTCCTATTCATAATGATATGTTTTGATCTTAGCTCGTTGGATTTTTCTATAAAGATAACCAGAATAAAGTGCCAGTTGCATCGTTAGTTATAAATAACAGTTTAAAGAGTGTTTATTTTCCCATCTGTACGAAACGATGAGTTCTTTTGAGTTCTGGTTCAGTGACGATGAGGAGGAAACTGGAGATTTCCAACCAGAAAGGGTACGGCTTGAGCGTCGCAGATTGCGAGATATCAGCAATCCTTTGGATATTCCACAAGATTCGTGAGTATCGGTTCAAATCCTACAATTAAAAAAAATAAGATTATTTTCGATTTCAGGTTTATTGAGTACTTTCGAGTTTCAAAAGAACTCTTCCGATATTTACTGGACAGTGTGGGAGATAAACTAGAAGGAGTTAAATCGTCATCTGTGCCGCCAATGTTGAAGCTATCAGCAGCATTTCGGTTCTTTGCAGAAGGAAGTTACCAAAAAGGTGTTGGTAACGATTTGTTCGCGGGAATGGCTCAACCGACATTTTCCAAAGTATTGGCAGCTGTTATTGATGTGTTGGAAGCAGAAGTTTGCCCGGCAGCCATACGTTTTCCGGTTTCAGAGGACGAAAAGGACGAAATCAAACGCGGTTTTTACGAAAAAACTGGATTCCCTGGCGTGATAGGATGCGTCGATGGAACGCATGTGAGGATTTTCAAGCCAGTGAGCGACATTCAGCATCTATATTACAACAGGAAAGGATTTCACAGTTTGAACGCAATGGTTGTACGTATGAATTAGTATCGAAGCAAAAGCATGAAGTTTATTATTTTAATTATCTTTTCAGGTCTGTGATCATAAACAGTTTGTCCGTTACGTGGATGCCAATAGTCCCGGTGCTAATCACGATTCCTTCATTTGGAATAATAATCCGTTGGATGTAGAGCTGAACCGACAATACCGGAATGGAGAAAGAAACACGTGGCTTTTGGGTAAAAAAAAAGATAAATACATGGAAATTTAACATACATGGAGCTTTACATTATGTCTTGTATTTGTTCACAGGAGACGCAGGATACCCTTTGAAGCCGTACCTGATAACACCATTCCGTGCTTCTTGTGATGCAAGGCAGACTAAATTCAACGAAATCCACGCAAAGACCAGGATAACAGTTGAGAGAACGTTTGGAGTGTTGAAGAATGTGTTCAGGTGCATTTTAGCAGCTCGCCAACTACACTATAAGCCTGAAAAGGCAGCCAGAATAGTGAATGTGTGTTGTGCCTTGCACAATTTAAGAAAACGCTTTAATGTACCCGAACATATCATGGAATGGGAATCAATCGACGACAATCAAATTGTTTATTTCGCAAACGATGATGTGGCCAACGAGTCAGCAAATGAAATAAGACAGGGAATTATGCGTTCGATAACTGATCAATAAACAAATTTAATACTTGGAGTCTTCAAAATTATTATTCAATTTAAAATTATGGTAAAGTGCTCTAGAAATTTATGTTCAGGGTATTCGGAAGGGGAAATCTTCAACAAATTTTGTAATTTCGTAACAATAGTAATGAGAGATGAATTTTTCTTTTTGTTTTATATTTTCATTTCATTTCAATATATTTCTTTTTCACTTCTTTTCTTTCTACTTTTTGTACTCCTGGCGCTCCAAAATCTCTAGTTTCGCCTTCTTATATTTTAAAAGTTCAAGCTTATACTCTAATTCTGCTTTTCTATCCTTCTCTTTCTGATGCCAATTAGCTCGCCGTTCCTTAACTTCTTGCTCCCGTAACTTGAACATTTTGCGGGCATACCTTGCACATTCTCCGGTATGCTCCACAATCTTTCTCATGCATTCAGTCTGTTCCAGCAGCAAGTCGTGACGGATATCCATGTTATGCTGACACCGTCGCTTACGCTGCGCAGTACGGGAGCTCCTGTTCTGTTCTGAGTCCTGAGTATTCTCAATACCTTTTGCTTCCTCTGCGGTTGGGTCCCCTTCTTCAGCTGTGTCCAACTGCGGTTCGATGATGCTTGAAAGCATCGGCGATCCTGGCGGTGACGGTGTTTTGCGAGGCTGACTGGAACTCGGCATAGCGCTTGGCACAGATGTGGGATGTACGAGTAGACCGAACGAGGAACCTACAAATAAGAGATTTATCAATTTAAATAACCACACTTAATCTTGATGATTAGTACATACCGGAGTGGTTAACCATTTTTTCCAAGGATAATAATTTAACCACCGCATCTTCATTAGCTGACAACACCTTCATGCTATTCGGCCCGCCCCCAGTTGCTTTGGCCTCACGGCTATTATGAGCTAATTTGTTCTTAACGCTGCATTTGTAATCAGTCCAAACCTGAGAAGTCAAAATATAAAATATATACTATATGTAATTTCATGTTATTTTATCGTGTCAACGATTCTGCTTAAATTAAACGAGTTGATATCTTTTACAAGTATTTAAAACCATGGTCCATTGACGATATTTGTTAAATGATATATTACTTATGAACCATTTAAGTGAGGCATATTTGCAAGAATATTTTTCTGACAAAAAAAAATGCTTTTAAGTACTATAATATAATGGACTATACACAAATATCTAACTAATATATAAGCAAATTTGAGAACCGATCTTTTTTTTAATTGATTAATAACATACCTTCTGCCAGTCTTTGACCGTCCTAATTGGTGGGCCAAAACTGTTCAGGCCATTGGTCATCTCGTTCCAAACCTGCTCATACGAATGTCGGTTTATTCCAGCCGCTTCGCAAAACTTTTGTCCTCTCGCCACCGACGGATTCGCAGTCATCCGGTCAACCAGCAAGTTGAATTGCTTCCGGTTGGTCACTCGCACCCTGAAATCAAATATGTTTGATGATTAAATCCATCTTCGAGCATTTTGAGAATTAAAACTTACCTCTTCACTTCCATTTTTTTCCTTCCTTTTTGAACCGTTCTCGATTGCCTCTGATGTATCGACAGTACTCGCGTGAAATAGTCGTTCCGAGTAGACATTTGTCAATACAGATTGACAATCAGAATGCAGTGAGAGTTCATCAAGGTTCATCCACTTTGACAATTGTCGCTTCATACGGAAACGGGAATAGTATTTGTCGCGCGACTCGACTCGTTTCGATCCGCACGGGAAGTAGAATAGACACAAACGGTTGGTTTCTTATAGTGCGACCCCCCTCCCCACCACAAAATAAAGATCAGACCACAAACGCTGCATGCACTCTACCCCGACCGATGGGAAGGTATACACGGGACTTTTTTTATACATAGAATGCTCATCAACATTGTTTTTTTTTTTCTTTATATGTATTTTATTAACAATAACAAGACTCATACCGATTGTGTTTTTAACCCAACGTTGAAACAAATCCCACCCACCCCCACCCGACTTATTTTCATTGCGAATCCCACTCCGATAAGAGATACAAATATAACCATACACAGACTTACAACATTTCAATGGTTCTTCCATAACTAGCCGTAAATCTAGCAGTTGAAGAGCAAGCTCTGTGGAAAAGGGCGAGGGATTTTAGTAAGGTTTGATAATGAACTCAAATACGCGACTTACTATACGTATCTCGAAACCGAAAGACATTCTGGAGCTGCACCAACCAGTTGTAGGTGGCTTGCAAGCGACACTGTATCATGTGTCGTCCCACTAGAAGTATTTCCCCCGGTAGACAGTTTCGAATAAATTTGCAACATTGTACTGTAGTCGATGCTCAGAGGACAGTGCATCCAACAGCGGAGTACCAGGATCTTTCTGGTCGATTGACAAACTGATGGATCCAGCGAACTGACCGGTCTAGCGAATTGCGTAGAAAGTAGATCGTATTTCGAGTGTTCGTCACTAGATGTCGAATTTCCGTTGGCGTGAGAATTCTGTCTTGCGGAACGGAGGTTTCCAAAAGCAATGCGTAAATTTGTAGTACACAGGAATCTAAGAAATAACATTTTTCATTTATTTAAGCATTAGACCTCGTTTACAACGAAATCCGTCGATTTACTCTGCCAGCATAGATGGTTTAGAAGGTCGATCGACTGGCAGCAGAACGATATTCTGTAGAGAGTTTGCGACAGGTGACTTAGAATCAAGGCACTATCCGATCTGCAGTAGACGATGGATTTAAACAAATCTATCACTTGGCGGCCGCTTTTGGGGGAGAATGAAACTTTCACTTAGAATTTTCATACCACGGTCCAGTCAAATATTGGTTACTTACTCTTCTTTGCACAACAGTACATAATAGCTGAGTCCGTTCAAAACCGAAGCTGCTGAAGCGATAAGCCTGAAATGCCCATACAGGTCACTCTGGAAATCAAACTCAAAACATGTAAACCAATCATAATACAAATAGTAAACCATCGACCTACCGCATAGCCTAATTTGTTCAAACCCTTACCCAGCACTATTATACAATTTCCCGTACCGTCCCTCCGGCGCACCAGCCTCACAGCCAACGATGGTAAATACCGACACATCAACGCCAACGCAGCCAGGAATCTCCTCTGAATGATGGTTTTCTCATCAAGAGAAGATTGCTGGCCTCGGAAGATTGCTGTTGCTTCGGTTTGAACGTAGCAGACGGTTTTGTTTCTCCGTTAACTTCAACCCGCTTGGGTTGAGCTGATTCCTGTGATATTTTCGGACAACTACTCTCATCAGCTCGCCGAAATTCATCGAGATCAATTTCGTTGTTGAAATCAACAAACGCTACAAATGCATTGGAAGTCTACTGCTAGCCGATTGGGAAGGCGATACACAGGATTCCTTTTTATGCAAAGAATGACACTTATCGAATTCGTTTTTGAACCTAGGCTGGAACTAATTCCATCCTGCGATACCCGAACTTATTGTCAGTGCGAGCCTCCGATAAAAGCAAAAAATATACCCGATCCAAGTTGGAACTGAATCAAAAACGAACTCGTTGATACGAGACTTTCTGATGGAGTAACTGAGTAAGAAAACTATCCCAATGTTTCACGCTAGTATTGACATCCCCTTATTGGATTTCTCCATAGGAGTGACGAGCTAAGAAGCTAACGTGAAACTCACCACCGAAGAGAAACACCAGGATGGGGAAGAGAGGGCCAAATGGATATTCACCAGTGAGCGCATATGGGGTTTTAACAGTTTTTAATTGTTTTTCAATAGTTACAGACATCGAAAAATATAGGTCCCATAGAAAAGTATACTCTACATATTGAAAGGTATCTGATAAGCCAATAAAAAAATCCACAAGAAAGGTCTATTCCTTCCACGGGGTTTTGATGCACTCATTTTTTCACAACATAGGGTACGGGACAGGTTTTAAGCAGTTTAGTCAGCCCCTGAGACATTTGATGAAGCTGTATGTAATCTTTAATTAGAACTTTTGACAACAATAACAACAATACAATACTTTGACATTAATCCCTCTGCTTACGTCTGGTCTATCGGAATATACCTTCAGCAACGAGCATTACGCTCAGAAAATTTCATAGCCATGGAATAATTCCCAATCCCGGGGCTTCTTAAACCCCACCCCCATTCCTTTCTGTTAAAAAAAAAATTTTTTTCCCCCCCCCTCCCCACACAAAAAAAAAAAAAAATGTAGGAGGGGGTTTGTGCGCATGTGCGCGAAGGCGAAAAAAAAAAGCCCAGGTGACGATTTGCCGCAAACGTCAATTTCCTCACCCCCCCCCATCGTTTTACCCCCCCCCCCCCAAAAAAAACCAACCAAAAATATCGATTGCTACGACCACTAACTCGTCTCCTAGCAGGTTATGAGACAGACGCACACAAAAAATAAATCTTGTTTTATTAAAAGTTTTGCACTTTACTTCTGAAAAGTATTTATTTTTCATTAAATTGAAAGTAAAATTATCTACCACGAAAGTTCTTCGTTTGATTTGAAAGTGTTATGTTTCGGTTCAGTGTGTAAATTTAAAAGTGAATTCTTTTACCATGAAAATTGTAGAACTGTCAAATCCACTAACACAAAGGAAATCGTCGTATGGATTTTTTCTCTATACTGTTGTCAAATAATACAAAAGCTTCACATTCAAAATGTTCCTCTTGGCGAATCGCCCCAACGAATCGCTTATCAGGAAAGTTCACAAACATTCGGCGTTATTAAGTTCCGAACGGACCATGCAAACGGAATAGGCCATGTCACTGATAATAATCCCTTTTTTTTTGCAGCGGTGCCACAAGCGACGACGAGCGGCAGCAGATGCTAGAGCTGGCTCAGGTGCATTCGGAAGATATGGAGAAAATATTTCAACTTGGATCTTTCGGGATGGAAACATTGGTGATTGCACGACGCCAACCTCCGGTTCCGGTCTCTATGAAAGTTATAATAATTCATTTGAAAATTAAAACCTTTTTATGTTGAACCATTTTTTCTTTCAATCAAAACAGCATACATTTATTTTGATTGCACGATAATTTCTAGTTGAAAGTTCATTTTCAAATAAAAATAATTTGCTTTCATTTTCAAATATGCCACGTTGTGGATTTGACAGTTCTACAATTCATCTGAAAAGAAAACTTTTTATGTTTAAAGTATTTTTACAGCATACTTTTATTTAAATTGCACGACACTTTCTGGATGAAAGGTTATTTTGGAATACAAATAATTGGCTTTTATTTTCAACGATGCCACGGTTTCGATTTGACAGTTCTACAATTTGTTTTAAAAATTTCAACTTTTAAATGTAGAGCAGCAAAATTTTGAATTGACGGTTTGAAGGTTTTGGTTTTGAAAGTAAACCGCTTTCTACGAAAAAGAACCAACGCAACTTTTCAATTTTGGCAATGGTTTTTTTAATTTTAATAATCATTATTCTTTGTGTCCCACAATTTTTTTTTTTTTATTTTTATTTTTGCAATGTGATTTTTTTTTTTTATTTTCTCCCCCCCAAACATTACAACAACAACAGCGACGACAAACAGGAGGCTTCTTCTGAAAACAAACAAACACAAGAAACAGCAGGCACCACATCACAACACCGGCGCGCTATACCCACCGTTAACAAAGAAGAGAGGAAACAAGGGCTCCCCCCAAAGCAACAGTGATGCCATAGCTGTAGCTCAACAGCGAATCATTATTTATCGTTGGGTACTATTGGACAGCTCCAAAACATATTTTGTATTGCAAATGATAGTGCCAGATGATGGACAATATAATCATAAGCATAGATCAACCTCGAATGACTGGAAGAAACATGAAATAAATAGCGATTTCAGATTATCTAAATATGTAATAAATTTAACTCAATGTTCAACATCACATTCTGGCAACAAGCCTAGTTGTGAGAGAGAGCTGATTAAGACATGCTATCAGGTACACGCGATGCAAATGCAAAATACACAAAGGCAACATTTGAGCGAACTTCTTCAGCAGGTCAGAAACTGATGGTTTCTTGATGATGTATTTTAAATCTTCAAAATGACAGTAATAAATTGGTAATCAATCATGATTCATACATCGAGTCATTGGCCCAATAGATAAAGCTTATGATCGTATCATTAAAAATGAATTAATTTGGAAAATGTAGTAGTTATAGACCTAATTCCTAACAACTGATTAAAATAGTGACCCCTGATTAAGCCGTTTCCTACCCTATCACAATAAACGTGAAACACATCGGAAACACTCAAATTAAAATGAAAGCCTTCAACTTTCAACTTGTTTTGCTTATTTTTCTTCAAATAGCAACGCTCGGCTCGGTTAGGTCAGGTTAACAAATTTACGAACCGGCTGCTCGCCGAGCGAGAAAATTGTCATTTTCCAACCCGGTTACCAACCACCAGTGCGGTGTCGAGTTGTCAAACAGGGTAACACCCCGTTCGCACTACAATCTATATTACGTGATATAGAGTATCTTGATATCAAATGCCATGCTTGTTATTTCCAGTGAAAACTAGATGTATAGATGCTGCTATCAAGATACTCTATATCACGTAATATAAGTTGTAGTGTGAACGGGGTGTAACAATTTACCGATATTACCGTATTGGTGCTTTTGTCTTAGTGCTTAAGCGGAGGTGTAGAAATTAGCCCTAAATCGATTAGTATAAACTTGATATATAAGGGGCGTAATATAATGTTGAAATATATGTGCTTAAATTAATGGAGATATATTTGAAACTGTTCACGCCAAAGGAGTGACAGTAATGCTATTTATTATTTTCTCACACAACTTGGACTAAGCTTAAACTTTATGCAACGTTAGTATAGTTTTTATACTATGCGTGTTGTAAACCCCGTGAATGATAAAAATGATTTCTTTATAAATTACACTAGTTTACAAAATAAATCAAAAGTGATGAACTTTATAATTCGATTAATGTTTCTAATGTGAAATTTTATGCAGAATTCAAAAATGCCGTCAAAAAAATTTAAGTAGAACAGTTTTCGAGATATGGATACAAGTTGTTTTTTTTAATAAATGAACAAAAACACATTTACTCAAAATGGAATATGTCCAACGCGTGTGATCCAATTTCAAATATGTTCTCATCAAATGAAGCAGAATTAAATTTAACACAGATCTTCTGAAACATTGCAATATTCTAGGAGTAATAGTTGCGACGCTATTTATATGTGTATATAATGTTTTGCAATTTTTTTTGGAGATTTGTAAAAAAAGTTGTGCTAAACATATGATCAATACCAAAATAACGTCAACAAAAAGATATATTGCATGTGTAGCTTAGAGCCAAAGAAAAAACAAAGAAAATTAGGGCTCAATGGTGAAAATCGGTTTAAAAATGAGGAAGTAATGCTGGTTTTTGTAAAAAAGTGCAGAAATGCGGGAAAAAACAGAAATTTGAAAGGAATACGCTTATCTCTCTGTCTTTCACACACACACACACACACACACACACACACACACACACACACACACACACACACACACACACACACACACACACACACACACACACGCGCGCGCACACAGACTTCATATTGATATCAACCGCACCATGGTCGATCTAATCGCAGGCATGGTAAAAGCAAACGCATGTATACTGATAAAAAAGCAATGATAATATCTATGTGTCCCACACATGATTTTTTGCAATTTGAGCAACAAATGATATCTATTTGTCACCACACAAACTTCATATGTGTTTCTCAGAGGGTTTTGTTTATATGTGAATAAATGAATATTATGTGGAATTTTACATGTATTTTAGCCAATAAATATGTGTGGATTTTTAACCCGTGTATACCCGCATAACGAAAAACAATTTGCTACACTGATAGGCAAAATAAAGTGCCCACCTCATCGTTTTTTTCAATTTCTCTCATTTACTTGGTTCAAATTAAAGTAAACACTGTATTTTTTTTGTATTATCTTATTTTTAATATTCTTTTTAAGTTTCACTTATGGAATACTGAAAAAAAAGGAGTTTTACTTAAAGAAAAAAAAATCAATTTGTGTTGAAAAAAAAAAACAGTGACAAAATAAAGTGCCCACTTCATTTACGCTACAGAAAACATAAATTAAAGTAAAATAAAAGCATTTCAATAATTGATGTGTCCTCCTTTGGCCTTCAGGACCTCCTGCAGGCGCTTCGACATGCTCTCGACCAGGTTCTTTAGGTGCTGTGGATCTAGCTCTTCCCAGGCGCGCTCCAGGGCTTCAAAATAGTTATTTTTATTGGTAACACCAGTTTTGTCAACCCTGGCATCGAGAATCGCCCAGAAATTCTCGATGGGATTGAGGTCCGGGCTTTGTGGAGGCCATTCCAGCGGTTTGATCCGACAAGACCGGAAGAAAGACTTGGTCTTCTTGGCAGTATGCTTCGGGTCGTTGTCCTGCTGGAATACGAACTTCTCTTCAAGGCCCGTCTGGATCAGCGAAACCTCCAGATTTTCTCGCAGGATGTTGATGTAAGAATCTGCCGTCATTATCCCGTCGATTTTCACAATGCTTCCCACTCCACCCCACGAAAAACACCCCCAGACCATCACATTTCCTCCTCCATGCTTCATCGTGCCTTGGATGTTTTGCTCCTGAAGCTCCTCTCCCGATCTGCACCAAACACGAACCCGCCGCTTTCGGTTAAACAGCTCGAATTTTGATTCGTCCGTCCAGAAAACCGTTTTCCAGAACTCTAGGGGCTTATCAGCATGCTCCTTAGCAAACTTAAGCCCTTGACTTCGCGCATGATCTTGGTGTCCGTTCTCGCATCCGTTTTCCGCTTCCTGCCTCTGCCAGGGCGATCCACCACTGATCCAAACGTTTTAAGTTTCAGAAGAATTTTGCCAACCGCTGCCTTACTGATACTGTACTTCTTAGCGACAGCCCGGTGCGATTCACCGTTTTGCACATCACGAACGACCAATTTTCGGATACACAAGGGAATTGCTTTCGAAAGCACTGCGTTCTCCATTATTTTTTCAATTGAATCAAATGCGATCACGTATACAAATGCACCATGTTGAGCCGTTTGCTTCAAAACATGTCAAAATATCAAAACATAAACAATCGAGGGGTCTTCCAATGGAAACTTATCGAAAACATATCGATTTTTGAAGGGGGCACTTTATTTTGTCATTGTTTTTTTTTTTCAACACAAATTGATTTTGTTTTTCTTTAAGTTCCTTTTTTTCAGTATTCTATAAGTGAAATTTAAAAAGAATATAAAAAATAAAATAAGAAAAAAAAACTTCACTGTGTTTACTTTAATTTGAACCAAGTAAATGAGAGAAATTGAAAAAACGAAGAGGTGGGCACTTTATTTTGCCTATCAGTGTATACTAGTCAAAATTACCCAAGTAACCACAAGCATTATATTATTGCACTTATTCAACCTTAAATCAACATCGGTAATGCAGGATCGCATCAATTCAACAGTTGTCAAGTAATGAAGCGTTAGATTAGCTTAAGAATGTAGTGATGCATTACCAATGCAATAATGCTACTTTAGCAATGTTTTATGGCATTACAAAAGATATAGCATTAGTTTGATCTTAGTGGGGCCCTTTTCAGCTTTAATACAACTTCAATGATGCACTAGACGTAATACATATGCCCTATATATGCATGCTATTACAGCCTCGTGGTTACTTGGGTAGCTTTGCTAACACGCTAAGACTCAATTACCCATAAAAAGGTAATTGTTTCACCCATATATGGGTAACTGATGCAATACTCATAATATGGGTAAATTTTACTCACAAAAGTGGGTCAACTTCACTTACAATTTGAGTTAAGTGATATTACCTAAATATGAGTAAATGCATATTACCCATATTTGGATGAAAAAATAAACATTGTCAGTCCGTAAGCTTCATTGGATCGAGTAGGTTGGTTATCACTCCATCTTGCGATTCAACAGATTGAGGTCCATCACGAAAGTTGGAATTGCGGAGTAGAAGATGGAAGAACTGACAAAAAACATTTGGATCCGGATTCGTTCCGAAAATTGAGCGGTGAGAAGGTTTTGGCAGAGTTGTGACCTTGGAATTGTACAGAGAATACACGACGATGAGAGGGAGTGGGAGGAATCACAACATCTGAAAAAGAAATGCCGTTCTTGTTTTTCAACCTGATGGGTTCAACCATGCGATCAATAATTGTTTTGATCAACTGTTAGTCATTTCTTTTTAATCACTGCTCAGCAATATTTGCATTACTTGTTATGGAACAAACAATCAGCAGTTAGTCCAATTGCTATAGTAGTAGTATAATTGAACACAGAGAAATCCATATCCATATCAATATTTGCATCTAATTTCAATATAAGGTTTTAGATTAACCTATATTTGCGTAAAATTTATTTTAAATTGGTTACCCATAAATAAGTAAACATTACCTATATTGTTAGTTAACCATGTGTACTCAAATATGGGTAAAGCGACTTTACCCATAAAATGAGTATGTGCACTTTTTCGCGATTATGGGTAAAGTTCACTCATATTTGGGTAAACTGATCTTAGCGTGGGCAGCCGCTGTAGATGCGGAAACATTTCGTAAATTAAAAGGTAAGCCGTTTTATCTTTGGCAGGGAATAGCTTTAATTATAAAACAAAAATTATTGTAAATAGGTTTCTGCTCTCACATATTTGATTGCGACCTATTCATTCTAGGATATGTCGACGATTTGAAAAGGCACTTTCGCGTAAAACATAATTTGTTTACCTGTCATACGGAAAAGATTCCATTTAGTCACTCTGAATGGGGGTCCGTGTACAGTTACCAGTTTGCGGACACCGCCGCAACGTCAGCGGAACTCCAGCTGTGGATGGGACCTATGCCATTGGCCATTTGATCCGATGGACAAAGGTAAGTTCTACATTCAAAAAGTTGCTGAATTTAGTAATTATATTCTTTTTAATGTTGCAGCCAGCGAACTGAACGGTATCAATGACGAATGCTATCCACCCACACATTATTTGTATCGCGGAAACGATGAATGCCGGCCAACTATATGTAATCCTGAATGTGCACGCTGCTATAAGTCTTTTGTCTTTTTTAGACTTTCGCCGTGGAGCTGTGTTTCGGTGTTGTTCTCACTCACTCTCACAGGACGCTTGAATACATGGCTCACAGTAAAAGTCAATTTTTCTTATAGCGTGCACAGGCTTTTTGATAGCCGTGTTTTGGTGTTGAAAACGCTTGAAATCATGGCTCACAGTAAAAGTCAATTTTTTTATAGCGTGCACAGGCTCATGATTCGGTGTTGTCTCACCCCCCTCATAGGACGCTATGAGCCTGTGCACGCTATAAAAAATTGACTTTTACTGTGAGCCATGTTTTCCAGCGTTCTGTGAGAGTGAGTGAGACAACACAAAAACACGGCTCACAGTAAAAGTCAAAAAGACAAAACAATTATAGCAGCGTGCACAGGCTCATTAAAAGACGTTGCAATGAGCCTGTGCACGCTATATAATTGTTTTGATCTTTTTGACTTTTACTGTGAGCCGTGTTTTCAAGGTGTTGTCTCACTCACTCTCACAGAACGCTTGAAAACATGGCTCACAGTAAAAGTCAATTTTTTATAGCGTGCACAGGCTCATGAGCCTGTGCACGCTATAAAAAAATTGACTTTTACTGTGAGCCGAGTTGCGATGTCTACCGTGATGGGAAAGTGAACAACACCACACCACATACATAGATAGTGAAAGAAAGAAAGACCAATTATTGATGCGAGCGTGCGCAGATAGATGGAGCGAGAAAAAAAAAGAGAGAGAAAATATTTTTTTTGTCGCTGCAACCTTAGAGCATCTCCAGCAGCCGAATTCCCGTGTTCAAAGAAAAATATCAAAAATGTCTTCAAGAAAAGAAATTCTCTTAATCTCTTTCTCTTTCAACCAATTTTCTTCTCTTTCAATCGAATTCCGAAACATTGAAGAGAAGGAGAAAATAATTGTTTCGCTTGAAGAAAAAAATGTGCTTTTCGTTATGTCCGCTAGATGGCATTAAGAAGTTTTTCTCAAATGATAGTTCAAAACGTCCTGTTGCTCATTAGATTTTTTGCTGCGATCTTTTTAATTGTTTTGATATTTTGCACCGAATAGGCTTTCTCATCCAAGTTTTAACGACATATTAGTCTATTCTTAATAATATACCCAAGTAACCACGAGGCTGTAATAGCATGCATATATAGGGCATATGTATTACGTCTAGTGCATCATTGAAGTTGGATTAAAGCTGAAAAGGGCCCCACTAAGATCGAACTAATGCTATATCTTTTGTAATGCCACAAGACATTGCTATAGTAGCTTTATTGCATTGGTAATGCATCACTACATTCTTAAGCTAATCTAACGCTTCATTACTTGACAACTGTTGAATTGATGCTATCCCGCATTACCGATGTTGATTTTGGGTTGAATAAGTGCAATAATATAATGCTTGTGGTTACTTGGGTAGTTCAAAAAACGCAAGTAAAACTACGCAAAGTGACTCAAACGGGTACGTATAAACATTTAATTGATCTGTCATCAAATGACAAAATCTTCATTGAGATATTTTCAAAACTTATTCTAGAAAAGTCCGTGTTTGTAAAAAAAACGGTGATGCTTATCTGCAGCAGTGAAATTTAATTTCAAAAAGTGCAAATCGGTACAAAAAATATTGAGAATGGCATCTACCACAGCGTAAGTAAGAATTTGTTCAAAATATCTTCAATTAATTTTTTTTTTTTTTTTTGTCTGGATTATCGAGATTTTCAGCCTCGGGCTGGTTCATCTCCCGTCGTAGTCACTCAAATACCTCTTTTGGGTATTTTCGTAACTTGTCCGGGGGTGAGATTCGAACTCGTGACTTTGGCGTGAGAGGTATGGATGTTAACCACTACGCCGGGGTCGCCCCCATCTTCAATTAATTAATTAATCGATTAATTGGCATTAGGCTCAAAAAGTACATCACGATGGATAAAAAAAAAATACTTGGTGGACTACATGACCCAGAATTTGGACTTCGCCAACAACCGGTTCCAGTCATTGCGTGGGAAAGAGCTGCAACGACAAAAATGGGCTGAGCTAAGCAAGACGCTGAATGCTCTCGGCGGAGCTTCAAAATCAGCGGAACAATGGGAACATTCATGGCGAGACCTGAAACAGAAAACAAAAACAAAGTGGTTGGGAATCCAAAACCGACAAAGCGGAGAGAACGGATTGGTCAAGAAGAAGCGAGATATTCTTTCGGAGCTCGAGAATATGATTCTTGCTGTCATGCAGAAAGATACATTAGACGGGGACGGCAAAACTCAGGAGGGTGGCTTCAATGAACCGGTTAGATAATGTTATTAGTGCTTTACCTCTTGTTCCTCACGATTTTATTCTTATTAGACTCTGCCAGTGGATTTCAATGACGACGAAGAACTACCTGAGCATTCACAGAACTATGAATGCAATTCAGCTAGCACCGAATTCCACGATATCGAGTACTTAGATGCTAGTGCTATTGGAGCACATTGTGAACCAAATGCGAGTACGACATCGTCAGAAATACCACCAGAAAGTGCGTACACTGAAGTTTTTTTTTACGCGGTTTTTTTTACGTGGTTTTTTTACGCGGTCCGCGTAAAAAAAAAACCGCGTTATTTCAAAAAACCACGTAAAAAAAGTCAAGGAAATAAAAATTATATTTCATATTCATATTGAAAGTATATGGTCATAAAAATGTATTGGTGGTGGAAAAGTCAATGTGAGCGTATAGAGTCAATTCAAAGGCAGTTTTTATTATACGCACTACGTAGGTTAGGATGGACACAATTTCCCCTCCCTTCATGTGAAGCACGTTGCTTGTTGATCAACATTCAATCATTGAAAGAGCGTCGAGATTATGCTATGGTCTCATTTGTTAACGACCTCGTTTCGCAACGAATAGAATCAACTGAATTATTGTCAAAATTAAACTTTTATGTACCTACCCGACAACTACGTAATCGAAATTTGTTTGCTTTAGATCACCATCGTACAAATTATACTAAATTCGGACCATTAAATCAGATGATGAATGCTTATAATCAACACAGTAAAATGATTGACCTTAGTATGCCTCGTACAAAATTGAAAAAATATTTCAATACATTAAGTAATCATAGGATATAAGAACATAAATGTAGTCTACGATTGATTGTTTGACGAAAAAAATAAAATAAAAATAGAAAAACATGGTTCCAGTTACATTGGCCACCGGGAATCTGCTACAAATGGATAGAGGTTGTTAATTCAATGTGTGAGCAAAACAGTCCAGAGTAGTTATAGAGAGTTTTCGTCTTCGGCAAAATTTCTCAGGGTGTCATTCGTCGTCTTTTGACATTATCATATTAGTTCCACATCATGCCGCAGAGATGGCGCCGCAGTCTATCTTTTATAAATGAGGCGCTAGAGAAATGCCGTCTTCGGCAAAGTTTCTCAGTATGTTGTTTGTCGTCGTTTGACATTGTCATATTAGTTCCACATCATGCCGCATAGATGGCACTGCAGTCTATCTTTTCTAAATTAAACGCTAGAGAGTTGCTGTCTTCGGCAACGTTTCTCAGTATGTTATTTGTAGTATTTTAATATTATCATATTAGTTCCACATTACGCTGCATAGATCGCGCTGCAGTACACTGAAGTATTTTTTCATTACGGTAGTGGTACCGCGTAAAAAAATCGCGTAAAAAACACGTTATTTTAAAAAACGACGTAAAAGTAAAAAAAAAATATATTTCATTTTGATTCGCAGTACACATGAAGTAATTCAATAGCAACAGTGAAAAATAAAAGATTGCATGCCATCAGCATAACTAAACAAACAAATGCAGATTCATCAAGAATCTTACTGTATGTGAAAGCAGCTGTGCTAGTCAAAAGTTTGAACAGTCATGCTGATATATATGTATTACCCCACTTTCCCTATCGTATTATATTTTGTTTTGGATGTTGATTGTACATTTCCCAATTTGTAAGCCTACTTGCAATACCATTTAAACACGCAAAAAAAAAACCGCAGTAGAAACTACCATTTCGAGGGTTAAATTAAGCGCAAACACCAACAATTTTCACCTGACTATAAATGCGTTTGATGTTACCATGCCTGCGATTAGATCAACCATGGTGCGGTTGATATCAATATGAGGTCTGTCAAATATACCACAAATGATGAAAGTTTTACCATAAACGTAGTAAATTTGACTGAAATTTCATGGTAGTTTTAAAGATAGGCATAGTCGGGTATAATGGTAGTTTTTACTACAAGATTTTTTCCTGTGAAACAAATATTAAAAATTCGAACAATGTTGTTTGAAGTCTTTGTAACAAATCATTAGGACCATTGTAATACACACAAAAAAAATCTGCTGTAGAAAACTACCATTTCGAGAGTTAAATTGCGTTCCAGCACAAACAATTTTCAGCAGACTACACGCAAAAAAATACGAATTTATACCAAACAAAAAAAGAAGCATTTCAAATAAAATTTTGGTTTAAATATGGACCAATAAAACTGATGAACTGATTCAACAAAACCATTTAGTTGAAATAAAACTTCATGCTTTATAGAATTAAACGTCGTGTTTTATTGTTCTAAGCAAAATGTTTTATTGAACCAACTAAACGCATTTGTTGAAATAATCAACAATGTTGAAGTAATTCAAGAAAACCGTTGAATGGAAACAAAATTGCCTGCTTTATAGAATTGAACGTCGTGGTTTATTGTTCTAAACAAAATGTTTTATTGAACCAACTAAACGCTTTTGTTAAAAACGTAAACATTGATGGACTAATACAACAAAACCATTAAATTGAAATAAAACTTCATGATTTGTTGATCTAAAAGTCGTGTTTTATTGATTCGATTTGATTTCTGTATGTATTCTGTTCCATTGTGGTGTTGCGTAGATTAGCAAGCTTTTTCCTTTGCTAGTCGCCGCTAGCAGGTACGTCCTGGTTCGTTCCATCTGTCCACGGTGAACTACTGGGGTAGTGTTTTATCCCAAGCCTGACGGAAGAAGCAACTTATTCGATGGCGGTTGTTGTTGGGTAGATCCTGGTCGAGTATAACGTTGCGCACGATTGCTGTTGAATCGAATCGATTCGATTTGAATACGGCTACTTACATAAGAAAAACTATCGGAGCCAGAGGCAGAGGCAGCAACTTGCCCTGTCGGCAGCCCTGAGAAACAATAATAATATGGCTGATCGGCAGGCTTACAGTATGAAATGTACGCTCATATAAATATTTTGTTAAAACAACAAATTAACCTTTTGAGTTTAAAATAGATTTGATTGTTATAAATCGAATATTATTTATAGTAATGTCACACAGTTGTGATTACTTTAATAATTTGATTGGTAGGATTTGAATGAAATTTTGAATTGATTTAGAACTTTATATGAATTGAAACAAATAGAAACCTTGTATTGAACAGCAAAAAAATATTTTATTGATTCAAAACAGAGTGATTTCTTAGGGTGAAACAATATTTTGTTTAAACGATAAATTAATCAATTGAGTTTAAAAATCTATGTGATTGTTATAAATCAAATATTATTTAAATTAATATCACACAGCAGTGATTACTTTAAATAATTTTATTGGTTTGATTTGAATGAAATTTTGAATTGATTTGGAACTTTTTTATGAATTGAAACAAACAGAAACCTTGTATTGAAAAGCAACAAAATATTTTGTTGATTCAAAGCAGAGTGATTTCTTTGCGTGTATAAATGCGTTTAATTTTACCATGACTGCGATGAAGTCATTCATGGTGGGGTTGATATCAACATGAGGTAAGTCAAATGTACCACACATGTTGAAGGCTTTACCATAAACGTAGTAAAACCAACAATCAATGTGCTACTAGCGATTTGAAATTGGTTCACTGTTGTAGAACCCCTAGGTCCGAAGTATACCTTGCAGTCTGCACCTTGCAATAATTCTTGCGCTCTTTGGTACCTTCCGGTACTAGTATCTTGGTTGTTGTTTTGATTCACTATGTTATTTTGACACAACATTTGAGAATGTGTTGGTGTGAGCTACGTTGTTAGGGGCGAATCATTGAGCTTGGGACCGAGCTTGGGACCGATGTGCTAGAACTGACTGAGCCAAGAAAAATATCGTATTTGTTTGGGACCTACTGGTCTTAGAGTTAGTCTATGGTAAAACCACTTAAAAACCATGTAAAAAACAAGGAGTATAGTTAGATATGTTTCCGGTGGAAAAAACCTCGTCAAAAAAAAATCAGTGTATTTAGAAGTGAACACGTTTGGTTTATAAATGGTCAATATCGAATACACTTTTCTCATGCGTATACCGACCAAATATCATCAAAAACTTCAGGAAACACAAGTTTTCCATCCGGAGCTTTGAAGCTTGCACGGTTAATGTAACCTAACAAATCCCGTGTAAAATATGTAATTTAAAACTTGCCCCAATTTTTCAAAAGCAAGGCTAGCGAGATGAGTTGCGCCAAAAGAGGGAACAAGAAAGAGAGAAAATGGTGACGTCATCATGCAACGGCTCATTGCGTGCATATCTTGTGTTAAAACCTCGTGGCTAACAATGTTACACACTTAGAAAATTTTACAGTATTCGGTAATTTTTTACCGAACTTTCAACAGCTGAACTTTCGGTAATCTGTTCGGTTATAGACATTTGTTAGTCTAACAAGAGCTAACAACTGTCTAACAACACAATTTAATTTAGCGTTTAATTTAGAAAAGATAGACTGCAGTGCCATCTATGCGACATGATGTGGAACTAATATGACAATGTCAAACGACGACAAACAACATACTGAGAAACTTTGCCCAAGACGGCATTTCTCTAGCGCCTCATTTATAAAAGATAGACTGCGGCGCCATCTCTGCGGCATGATGTGGAACTAATATGATAATGTCAAAAGACGACGAATGGCACCCTGAGAAATTTTGCCGAAGACGAAAACTCTCTATAACTACTCTGGACTGTTTTGCTCACACATTGAATTAACAACCTCTATCCATTTGTAGCAGATTCCCGGTGGCCAATGTAACTGGAACCATGTTTTTCCACCACCAATGCATTTTTATGACCATATACTTTCAATATGAATATGAAATATAATTTTTATTGCCTTGACTTTTTTTACGTCGTTTTTTGAAATAACGCGGTTTTTTTTACGTCGTTTTTTGAAATAACGCGGTTTTTTTTTACGTCGTGTTTTGAAATAACGCGGTTTTTTTTACGCGGTTTTTTTTTACACGGTACCATTACCGTCGTAAAAAAAAACTTCAGTGTATACTGAAGCAACTCCACGCACCAGTCAAGAAACCAATGAATCAACCACACGTTCAAAAGCTACTCCGACGCCAAGAGGAAGACAACTCGGCAGAGGACAGCGATTTTCAGACACTGGAGTACAAACAATGGAATCGCACATTCTCAAAACGCTTCAATCCATGCAGGCGGACAAGAAGGAAGACAAGAAACGGAAACTTGATCTGCAAGAGAGGATGTTAAACATCGAAGAGAGAAAGCTTGAACTCAAGCAAAAAAAAGTCGATGCATTGAAATCAATTGACCAAACCCTACAGCAGTATTTTAATCGCAATCACCAATGTTGATTTTTTTTCCTTTTTGTGATCTACCTTTGTTGAAATAGTCATTTATTGAAATACAGTCATATGGAATCTTTACATTAGTGGAAATAATTATCTACAATGTTTTGTCTTTCTTTTCTTCCTACGTCTAATAGTCCATCACTATCATCATTATGACCAACCTGTTCCGCAATTTGATTGACATCATTCGCGTCATTGTTAAGATCCTCATTCCAAATGTCTTCTACTGGGTATTTATGATTAATAAGGAAGTTATGAATTATCACATAGCAATTGATAATTTGACCACAGAAGTCCTTTTCATATCGTAGGAGAGAGTCGCGTGAAATACATCTGAATCTAGACTTCAGACACCCGTTGTACCGCTCCACTGGATTTCGTGTCTTACAGTGGGCTGTGTTGAAGTCAGTTTCTGCCTGCCTTGTAGTCCTTGAATATGGTACAAGAAGCCATGGCTCCGTTGAGTAACCTCCGTCTCCTAGCAAAATCGTGTTTCTGCTTCCGTTATCATGTCGATGCTTCAGAAATTGTCGCACTTGGCTACGTTTCCATATGAATGCATCATGGGTTGAACCTCCGAATCCGGCATTCATATTGAATATGCGAAGAGCAATATCGCAAATCAATTGAACATTCTTCGAATGATAACCTTTTCTGTTTAAGTAAACGTGCTCAACTTCTTTCGAGGGGCTCAAAATAGCAACTTGGGTGCAATCAATTGCTCCAATTACCCCGGGAATGTTGAACTGTTCAAAAAATCTTTGTTTAATTCGAATGAGCTCATTATCAGTTGTAGGGAATACAACAAAGGTACCCAAAAGATATTTATCCATTGCCACGATAACATTTTTTTAGGATACGATGGCATGTTGTTTGTGACACCGCCAACAAATTGCCTTGTCCAACTGTTACTTGATGAGAGCCTAAAATTTAATAAATCGATTTTTATGTTATTGTGCGATATTTGACAGTATGAAACAGGTTAACTCCCATATAAATGATGACATCACATCAATTTAATCAAACAGTTACCTGATCCAAGGTACCTCATCGTTGTTAGAACCTGTAAATGTACCGGTATTGTAGTGGTTCTTTCATCTTTTAAAGGAATCTCATTTAGAGGTCGATCCATCAAATCGATGAGCTTCTCAGCCAAACATTTTGGCATTCGAAACAGTTTTTCAAAATTTTCATTCGATATTTCGAATGGATTGCTTATGTCTCTCAAATACCGACGATGTCGAATCCATTTTAACTTTTCCTGTCGCTTATACCACTTTTTTCTTGCGATATAATAAGAAAATATTAATGCGTCCATTATGTGTTTCATCCGCATAAATCTCGAAGAGAAAATTAATTTCTTTTTCTTTTCCAAACGTCAAAAAATTCTTTCCACAAAATTCGGAATTCCACAAATAGAAAGTTTTCAAAATCTCTTCGGAATTGTCTTTTTTTCGAAGAAATTTTGTGCTCGGAATTCGGCTGCAGGTCGTCCAAGAAAATAGGATTGGCATTTCTAAATACGGCAATATGGGGGTTCACGATCAGTTGTTGAACTGGCTCCGTTCATACCTGACTGGTAGAACTATGTCCGTGAAGATTGCCGATTACGCCTCATCTAGCTTTCCGGTAACATCCGGCGTTCCTCAAGGTAGCCACCTTGGCCCATTCCTTTTCCTGCTATATATGAACGACGTGAACTTAGTCCTCAAATGCCTGAAATTATCCTACGCGGATGACCTGAAGCTGTACTACGTTATAAAATGTCGGAAGACGCCCACTTTCTTCAGCAGGAACTGCAAGTGTTTGATAACTGGTGCCGAATCAACAGAATGTCGCTTAAATGTATCCAAATGCTCAACTATCTCCTTCGGCCGAAAACGTGCGATGTATCTTCACGACTACATCCTTCGAGATACGCGCTTGAAACGAGAAACAACGGTCAAGGATCTGGGAGTAATGCTGGACTCCAAACTGTCGTTCAAGGTTCACATTTCGTATATTGTTTCCAAGGCCTCTTCGCAGCTAGGATTTATGTTCCGCTTCGCAACGACGAAATCTCCGTTTACAACAGTTCTTCGTGTTCCGGCACTCAAGGACCAACTACGGAAAACACGAACCTGTGCAAAGCATGTGCCGCGGTTTTCAACATCTGCTATAATGTGTTTGATTTTAATGTATCCCGTGATGTTAATAAGCGTTGTTTCCGTATATGTCTTTGTTAAGTTTTGTTAATTTTCGTATGTAATTTAATTTTTTAAAGTGTCATTGGGATGAACATTTTTATCTGTTGACGAAAATAAAATAAATCAAAATAAAAAATAAAAAAAACTACAAGGTACAGCCCAATGGGGTTGTACGCAAAGGTGACGTAGGACTACGCAGCAATCTTATTCCCATACACGCCAGGGCCATCCGCTAATTGATTTAAGTCAGTCCTGAAAAGGGCCAAGAACATTCTATTGTACACTCTTAAGAAAGCATTTGGTGGTTCTTAAATATGATACCGGCCCGGTTGTATTTACGATGGTTGAGAGGGCTACTATCTCTAACGTGTAGAAGATATTTATGGATCTGTTGGTTCATTAGTTGTTCAACACACTTTGCCATTTACTCCGGGACGCGGTGTTTAAAGCAATGCCATGTTCAGCCGGGGCGCGGTAATGGAAATCTCGAACAGCACAAGAGAAAAATTCATCCAAATGAACTCTCCAGTTGGCAAATTAGTTTGGTCGTCCTGAAAAAGACGGATTAAGTTGACGGGGAGAAACAGTTCGCGATTGAACTTGGGCTTTCTCTCTTGGTTCATCTCACGGGATGATTGATTCTTGACTCGTTGTCACGGGCGGCTTTTTCCTGCCAACTTGTAGGCTTCAGCAGCCATGTTTCTCGCAGCGAGGTTGACGGGAGCATCGGCAACAACAGCCAACTGCACCAACGCCTCTCTGGGCAGCGACTGCTCGCCGCCGCAAACTGTGATCCTACAGCCACTGCACAGCTTAACGACTGTCGTAAGACTGAATCAAAATGTTCTGCTAAAAGCTGTTAGGTAAAAGCATCCGATGCTAGTGCACGAAAGAAGGCGGTACCAACGAAGGCAATGTGTTACAAATTGCATCAAAGGGGACGAACTTCAATTATTGCGCCACAATAATTAGTTTTAATTATTACACGCAAGACGGATGATTTTCTTAACCGAACCTTTCCTAATTTGCTTGCCACCGCCAGCAACTAATCCGCTATGCATAGCTAGGAACTACAACGAACTCAACCACATGGTCGGTCTGAAGTGACGCAGTTCGGCTCGAATTCCGTTCGTTGGTTGTTCAACCTACTTTGTCATTTACTACGGGACCCGACGACGAATGCTATGTTCAGACGGCGCGGAAATTGAAATTAATTTCAAACAGCACAAGAGAAAATTTCAACCAAATAAACTCTTTAGTTGGCAAACTAATTTGGTCGTCCTGAAAAGGACGGATTTAGTTGACGGGGGAGAAACAGTTTGTGATTGAACTTGGGCTTTCTTTCTTGGTTCATCTCCTCTTCATTGCGGGTGGCCATCTGTAGGTGATGTGGGATGATTGATTCTTGTCTCGTTGTCACGGGCGACTTTTTTCCGCCAACTAGTAGGCTTCAGCAGCCATCTTTCTCGCAGCGAAGTTGACGGGAGCATCGGCAACAACAGCCAACTGCACCAACGCCTCTCTGGGCAGCGACTGCTCGTCCAGCTGCAGATACTACTCTGCACAGCTCCACGACCGCCGGAAAACTAAATGAAAATGCGAAACTGTACCCCTTATATAACATTCATGGCTGCCTAGGAGACGTTCCTTACTTAAATATGAAGTCTGTGCGCGGAAAGTACTGTGCATTTGGTAAATTTACTATGAAAAATCGATATTATAAGACATCACTTCATATTTGCGTTAATTTTATTAGTTGCATGTTAAAAATCAATAGTTTGAAATATTTAAATCGAAGCGTAGAAAATGTTCCGATCGATTGGTACAAACATTTTGGAAATCAATCGTGGAATGACTTAGTTATTAACGTTCAAAACCTAAATATTTTTCGTGACGCTTAAAATTTTCGCAATTCGAACGTGTACCCCAGTATTGAAAACACAGACGTAGTCCTACGTCAAAACCAGTACATAGGATTGAAATCTAAGAGAGGCATGAACCAACAATAATAGCGATTTAAAATTGGTCCACTGCACTTATTGTCATCATATGTATCGAATGGTGAAGTGGGAAATTCACCAAATGTGTCTCCGTGAAATGTCTTATTTCTGGATATGTCATTCCCTCAATAGGGTATCCGGGAAATGATTCCCTAGATATGTATTTTCCAGAAAATGGTATATCCAGGAGGAGTACTTTTGGGGATCAACAAGTGCTACTCCTTCTACAGAGTGAATTTTCCTCCAATTCCAGGTATTGAAGTTGTCGCATGTCAGGCTGTTATTAAAATTGAAGCCTTTGCATTGCTTCCGTTTATATTCCTCCTAGAGCCCAATTAACCAGAAACAACTTTCAGATATTTGTTCAGTTCTTCCTGCTCCGCGGTTGGTCATGGGAGATTTTAACTCTCACGGTACAGGCTGGGGAGAACTGTACGATGACAACCGGTCTTCTTTGATTTATGACCTCTGTGACAACTTCAATATGACCGTTCTCAACAATGCAGAAATAACACGCTTGGCTGGTCCATCCTCACTTAGTAGTAGGCAGTAGGTTAGACCTCACACTTTGCTTAACTGATAGAACTTTGCAAGTAAATTATCAGAATTCCAAATCTGATCAATTGCCTGTTAGAGCTGGTGTTCCTCAATGTGGCATTCTTGGGCCAATACTTTATAACATTTTCACCTTCAGATCTCCCTGATTTACCTCAGGGCTGTCAAAAATCTTGCTTTGCTGATGATACAGGCATTTCCGCTAAAGGAAAAAGTCTTCGTGTTATATCCAGGAGGCTACAAAAAAGCTTGGACATTTTTACAGATTATTTTCAAAAATGGAAGATTTCTCTTAATGCTTCCAAAACTCAACTAATAATATTCCCACACAAGCCTAGAGCTGCATATTTGAAACCAAGTAATAGTCATATGGTCACTATGACCGTAGCTCCAATTTATTGGTCACATCAAGTAAAATATCTTGGACTGATACTTGATCAAAAATTAACTTTTAAAGATCACATTGAGGGCATTCAAGCCAAATGTAATAAATATATAAAATGTTTATATCCTCTTATAAACAGAAAATCCAAACTTTGTTTGAAGAACAAACTTCTAATATTCAAACAAATGTTTAGACCGGCCATGCTTTATGCTGTGCCAATATGGTCCAGTTGTTGTGCTACTAGGAAAAAAAAAAAAAAAACACTTCAAAGGATTCAGAACAAAATTCTGAAAATTATTTTGAAGCTGGCACCCTGGTTCAGTACTACTGAATTACATAGCATTTCAAACGCTGAGACTCTAGAAGAAATGTCCAACAAAATAATTCATAATTTTAGACAAAAATCATTGCAATCTTCAATAGCAATGATCAATTCTCTCTATAGATAAGGAATAGTTTTAAGAAATCAACTGTTATTCTTACACGCAGGCAAAAAAAAAACCCTGTTAAAAATACTGAATAGACAAGGTAAAAATAATATTAACAATTAGATATAAACGATAGCATATAAGGTTGAAATGTTAATTACTTAGCAGGAGCACCTAGACTAATATATGAATGTAAAATTTGGAATAAGTAGAGTTAAAAAAAAATTAAAAAAAATTGGACAAGGTTCAAGACAGCCGTTACAACGGTAGGGCTTCCACCGCTGGAGGAATATCACTTCCTTTCCAATCTGATTTTGGAAAGCGCGCTTCTAGCTCAAACTCGACCAGTTCCAGGAACGTCATTTCGCAGGAAACCTCCTTCCCCATGGTGGGATCAGCAATGCACCGAGGTTTACCGTAAAAAGTCCGACGCGTTCAAAGTTTTCCGTAGACGGGGAACACCTGAGCACTTCGAAGTATACACGGCTCTCGAACGCGAATTTAAGAGAAACGTGGTTACTGGCGACAATTCGTGGACGGGCTATCGCGTGAAACGTCTATGAATACCCTATGGAATACGGCGCGAAGATTGCGTAACAGAACTACGAACAACGAGAGCGAGGAGTATTCGGACCAATGGATCCTCAAGTTCGCGCAAAAAGTTTGTCCAGATTCTGTGCCAGCACAAATGTTTCTTCGCGAAACAACGAATTTGATAGATGAGATCAGCCAACCTTTTTCAATGGTAGAACTCTCTCTCGCACTCCTTTCGTGTGGCAACACGGCTCCAGGGGCTGATAGGATCAAGTTTAACTTGCTTAAGAACCTCCCAGCCGTCGCTAAGAGGCGCATGTTGAACTTGTTTAATCAGTTTTTGGAACTTAACATTGTATGATGATTGGAGACGGGTGAGAGTTTTTGCCATTCAAAAACCTGGTAAACCCGCGTCCGACCACAACTACTATTGACCCATCGCGATGTTATCTTGTATTCGAAAGTTGTTGGAGAAAATGATCCTTTTCCGCCTGGACAAATGGGTTGAGACCAATAAGCTGCTTTTAGATACTCAATATGGTTTCCGCAGAGGTAAGGGAACGAACGACTGTCTCGCGTTGCTTTCCACGGATATTCAGTTAGGTTTTGCTAAAAAAGAGCAAATGGCTTCTGTATTCTTGGATATCAAGGGGGCTTTTGATTCAGTATCTGTTGAAGTTCTCTCAGATAAACTACACGCTTGTGGCTTTTCTCCATTAATGAACAATTTTTTGTACAATTTGTTGTCAGAGAAACATATGAGCTTTTATCATGGGATCTCTACGGCTTTTCGATTTAGCTACATGGGTCTCCCCCAGGGATCATGTTTAAGTCCCCTTTTGTATAATTTTTATGTCAAAGACATTGACGGTTGTCTAAGTGACAGCTGTACGTTGAGAAAACTTGCAGATGATGGCGTAGTGTCTGTAACGGGGCCCAATGGTGTCGATCTACAAGGACCTTGCAGGACAATTGATCTACTTGGGCTCTCGAGCTAGGAATCGAATTCTCTACGGAGAAAACTGAGTTGGTATTTTTTTCTAGGAAGCATAACCCTGCACAACCGAAGCTTCAAATTTGGGGTGAGCCGATAACTCATTCTATGTCATATAAATATCTTGGGGTCTGGTTCGATTCAAAATGCACCTGGAGATCCCACATTGAGTATCTGATGCGAACGTGCCAGCAAAGGATCAACTTTTTTCGAACAATTACCGGGACCTGGTTATGAGCGCATCCGCAAGATCTTCTAACGTTGTACCGGACAACGATTTTGTAGGTTATAGAATACGGTAGTTTTTGTTTTCAGTCAGCGGCTCGGTCGCACATCATCAAACTGGAACGTATTCAGTATCGGTGTATTCGTATCGCATTAGGTTGCATGCACTCGACTCATACCATGAGTCTTGATGTGCTGGCCGGCAAGTTGCCAATCTCGGATCGGTTTTCATAATTATCTCTCCGGCTCCTCACCAGGTGTGAAGTTTTGAACCCTCAGGTAATCGAAAACTTTGAGAAGCTTCTTGAGTTGAACCCTCAAACTCGCTTCATAACGTTGTACCATTTGTACATAACACAGGATGTCAGCCCTTCGCCAAATATCCCCAATCGTGTTTGCTTCTTCGATTTTGGAAATTCGGTTCATTTTGATTTATCAATGCAACAGGAGCTGCGTGGATTCCCAGAGCATCATCGTCCTATGATTGCTCCGGTGATATTTGCTGCAAAGTTTGGTTTAGTTGATTCTACTAAAACGTTTTTCACTGACGGGTCTTTGATAGACGACTCCGCTGGCTTTGGTGTATAGGTACAATGAAAATTATAGCGTCGCTCGTAAACTTCAAGCACCTTGTTCTGTTTTTGTCGCGGAATTGGCGGCAATTCATTTTTCCTTAGAAACTGTTGCCTCACTAACACCGGATCAATATTTCATTTTCACGGATAGTCGCTCCTTGAAGCCGGTAAGTCACACCTCTTATTTTCTTATGAAAATACGAGGTCTTCTAAGTGCTTTATCTTCACGTTTATTTATTATCATCTTTGTTTGGGTCCCTTCTCATTGTTCGATTCCTGACAATGAGAAAGCGGACTCGCTTGCAAGGGTGGGCGCTATGGAAGGCGATATTTATGACCGACAAATCGCGTTCAACGATTTTTTTTCTATATTTTTCGTCAAAATATCACTCGTTAGCTGGCAGTATAAATGAAGTAAAGGAGATTTGGGAAGATGGCTACATTCTATCACTCCTGAGGTGTCTAAGAAATGTTGGTTCAGGGGATTGGATGTGGGTCGAGACTTCATTCGTGTGATGTCTCGCCTCATGTCTTACTTGTTTAGGTTAAATTTTTGAGGAATGTGTGCGTCAGTGTATGATTGCGGTTGTGTGTGAGAGTGTGGTTGTGTGTGTGAGAGTGATTTTTTTAAAATTTAAAACGTTCAATTAAAAAATTGTAATTAGAAGTTCTAGATACAAGAAAACCATTGTTCCTTATGTTTTGTTCAAAATTCCCACCGCAATTTTCCCATCCATAAATTTGTAATTCCTATAAACCTCGAGAAGGCCGCGAGTAATCGGTTTTACCCCCTTAACCCTAGTTCTAAGATAACTGATGTATATAAACAGGAAAACTTGGCTCTGTAAAGTTGATTCGATTGAGCCTGTACAAATAAATGAGTTCATAAAAAACAAAAGAAAATTCTGCATAGTCTGCCTTAATTTAGACTATTTATTCAGCTTTTTTATTTGTTGCCTTTCTAATTAATAAAAATATCCTATTGCGGCGTTTTCATTCGGTATTTTGGCAGCAACCAAGTCTGGTCATTATCCACTCCTTTAGTGCAAACGATGAACAACTCCTTATCATTACTTTGCAGTTGACTGCGTAGATATTCTATAGTTTTTAATTCCTGGGTATGTAAATCATAAGAAATTTATCTTCATGAATAATATTTGCTTTTTCTTACATCTCCAATAAGTTGGGGTGCATCTAATTTCGAATCCAAGTTCCAATATTCACCATTGATTTGTTTCACACTGATCCAATGCCTCCGTTGAAGCGGCAGTCGAACAAAACCTATTTTGTAGTTTGATGGTACATTTAGAATGAATCCTATTATCTTATTGGTGTCGATACACGAAGGATCTCTAAAAAGATAGAAATCGAAAAAAATCATTGAATGGGAATGTGCTTCATAGAAGAGTTAATAAAATTTTCACTTTCGTTTATCGAACCAAATTGCTTCGCAGTCTTTCATGTGCAGTGCCGTTATAATAACATTTATATCATAATTTCCAAGGCCCAGGATAGATCTTGAAGATTAACATGGAATTGTTTTAGTACAAACATTCAGTTAATGTTTTTTTATCGCTTCCGCTTACCTATGTGGATTGATATAGTCATTTGGAGCCAAATTCCTGCAAATTTCATCTAACTGAACTTTATTGTAGCACCCTTTATCTGCAAGAAAGTAAGAAATTAAGTTGTTTAATAAAATCTAATAGGCCGTACTTACCTTGGAATAAGTTGTTCAACGCGTGAAGCGCACACAGTTCCTTGATCTGTTTTTCATGATAAACCGATGAAGCTCCCATTATCTGCGTTTTGATAATAGTGATTACTATTATCTTTATTGGTTTGATTCATCTGGCATCAAGTATACACCTCATTGATCTTGCATGAGTAGATTGACATTATTTTCCACAGTAGATAGCACGAGATAGATTGACATTATTTTCGATTTGATGAGAAACTATTATCGAATTCGTTTTTGAACCTATAGGTTGGAACTAGTTGCAACCTGCGATACCCGAACTTATTATCAGTGCAAACCTCAATCTGATACGAGTTACAAAAGAAAACATACACACTGACGTAAAGCACACAACAAGCTGGCCCAATTTCGATACCTGATCCAGTTTGGAACTGGATCAAAAACGAATTCGCTATATCAATACTAGACAAAATAGTCAAAAGGTCGAAAGTAACGTTCGTAAACAATGGCTTCTAGCGTATTTTTCTGGGATCTGCTTGCTCCCACCCCACCAGAAACAGATACCGGGAGTTATAAGCTTCCCGTCGGTAGTGGATATAGATGTTAGTAACCTGGCATTTCCAGAAAATTTACGTTTTAAGTCATGGTTTACAATTGTTACTTTCGACCTTTTGACGATTTGGTCTAGAACACGTGATGCGTCATATTTGTTAACAACAGACTGTATCGAAGTATTGGTTTTTAATTATCACACACACCCTTTTCATTTTACTCAATTTTTGAGAACAATTATATACTACACGGTTAATCAGAAGTTTGCAATTATGACTTCAAAGTAGGCACTTTGCTTGAAGACTGGAATTATGCATAAATGCCTAAAAAGGTTTAATGCAAAAATGCCTAAAAAGCTTATACGTCAAAAAGTGAATAAATTCTAGGCATTTTGCAGCATGAGATGGATATTAGAAAGTATCCATTTTTAGAATGTGATTGTGTGTAGAAACTAGTCACTTTATGAAATGAAGATGACTTTAGGAACTCAGCGCCAGTATCTCAAAAGTTAATATCTGCTTGTTTTGTAATCCACGATGCGAATAAAATACACCACAAGGTAGGAAAATGTTTCTTCATTTCCGAGCAAGCGACCGGTTATAGTATTTGTTTACAGCAGATCCTACCTTTTGCAATGTTGGCACTGAACTACACTACATTAAAAATACATTTCATTCAAATGGCCAAGCTGATTAATCTAAATGATCAATTTGAATCTGAATCAGTTTTCATTGACTCCGAAAATTTGGCGCACATCCGGTTTGACGCGAAAACTATATACATAACTTAAACTATATACATAATCAATAAAGGATTACTTGCCTCGTAGCTTGTCCATGGATTCAAGTTTTGCTTGCAAGAACTTCAGTTGTTTATTTGTTCCTTCTACGTTTAGGCAAAGCCGGTAATTTAGCACAAATCGCTATTTTCGCTTTGTTGATAGCGTTGTTTTTATGCATTTTTTTCTATCACACTGGAATAAAAAGAGGACTAAAAATTATTCATTTTTTGGGATTAAGAAGTAGGCATTTTTTGACGTCTGGAGGATGTTCCTTAAAATGCATAGAATGTAGTCAAAAAATGAGTACCTCAGAATTACCGTGTATCTCTTTTTCTCTCAATCACGGTTACTGGCTAAAACCCATTAATGGGTACTATAGTACTCACTTTCGCTATAATCGCCACTCCTCATTTAATGAGTAAACGCGAATAACCCATTAATGAGTACGGGCCACTTCCGTCAAAAAATGGGTATTTTTTTTACCCATCAGGCTAAAACTTTTTTTTTACAAAATAGGTAAAAAAAACACCCATTTTTGAATCATGAATAGATAAATTGATAATGAAATCGTGTGCTTTCGAAAAATTAACCGTTCTCTGAGAAAAATTTCATCGTTGTACCGACAATTAAATCATGGTCAGGATGACTATCCCATATAATGGTTTCAATAACCATGAAAATGGTCGAATTCACCACGTTCATGGCATTTTTTACTATGATCATGGTAACAAGGACTATTCCGACATTATGGAAAATGTTGGATCAACTATTTTTAATGGTAGTTTTGACCATGATCATAGTCGGTTCAAAATCACTATACTGCAATAGTCATCCTAACCCCCAATAATGGTAAAATTTACCATCAAATTCCTCTCTGTGTTGGAAATAAAAATAGTCGCAGATAGTCGATATATTTCTAAATATTTTTTATTGAACAGCATTAATATTATGTAAAATGAAGTATCAGCAAAAGCTACTGTGAAAAACCTAGAAAATGACATAGCCCTTGTCCTAGGAAATCGGATCCATATAAAAAAATGGGTTATGTATGCTTCGGTTCACATCTTCAAGAAGTAATAGATCTCCATAGGTTCACTTTGTGGATCAAATTCTGCAGCTTCCTCATCCAGATGGATCCTTGGATGAAAATGAACTGTGTGGCGAGCAAAAGCCCAAAACGTAGATTGCAAGGACCCACAGCTTTTACAAAGGAATGGAATGGTATTTTTAACGCTGGTTTTGAGGTTATGGAAGTTTTTCATGTGATTGTTTAGATCCTGGAAGTTATCTGCAGCGGAGCTGCAGCCAGCAACAGGACATTCGTAACCTTAATTTAAAATTAAATTTAACAAAAAGTTTCCCGAATAAATTTAGATTTACTTACTCTCTAGTTTTTTTTGTAAGACTCGAAGACCAGTTTCTTTCGAAGCTCTTCCATTTTTCAAACAATCTGAAAATGGCGGTTTTGGAAATTGATTATTTTAAATTTATTTATTCATATATTTAGGAATCATTTACATACCAACTGGACTAACTATCCACTTTTGCTCAGCTTATTTGTTGAATTGCCTTTGTTGGCAGATTTCGGACCGGATTTATTTGATTTGAGACTCAACTGAATCGCAACGCACAAACGACTGAAGAGAGTTAAATAATTTTCATAACGATTTTTCACCCATTTTTTTCCTGCTAATTAGTTCTCACCGAAGGGTATTTTTTTTACCCATTTTGGCAAATCAAATTACATAACCCATTGTTTGACATTTACGTGTGGTGTTGAAAATGCGTATTTTTGCACCCAATCATGGGTTTTAGCCAGTAACCGTGAAGGAAATGTAAGAAGTGGATCTACTCAAAAAATTGACAAGATTCACTTTTTACGAAAATTGAGTAACATTTCCGTGAGAGTTAAAGATATACATTGTGTGTGTGTGTGCGCGCGCGTGTGTGTGTGTGTGTGTGTGTGTGTGTGTGTGTGTGTGTGTGTGTGTGTGTGTGTGTCCAATCTAACACCCACCGGCCGGCAGTGGTATTACGGAAGAAATCTGTTTGCAATAGTTTTTTTTATTTTTTATTACGTGACCAATGCAAGCTGCTTTTATCCGGGAGTTAGAAAGTGCTAGCTCTATTGCAGATCCAGTAACCTATTTCAGAATGTCTGGAGAGTCCCGCCCATTCCGAGGTTACTTTCACACGCAATAAGCCCCGCATGTAAACATGACCGTTTTCATGTGGATAACGGTAGAGTTAACATACTTCCTGGTTCAAAATAATCAAACCTGGCGCGTATATATTGTATATAATTGTTATAACTGGTTAGGTCTCACCATAAGTCGCTTGTCCGCTATAAGACTCACTCTTCTGGGATTGCGTTGTTCCCTTTGCTATAGCCTCACCATCTTTGTTTGTTGAATTTTCTCCCCTTGTTAGGAGTGTTTTGTTTGGGTGTTCTCTTTTACCTAAAATAATTTAAATCAAAATTATATGAGTAGTCACACCATAAATAAATTATTCGATTGGTGCTGCTGAGTTCCAGTAATATAAATGTGGTTGTTTTATGTGCCCAACGACATTGCTTCATGTTATGGTTCATGGAGAAATGGCATTGTTTCTCCCCTGCTCTATTTATTATTAATCGTATATGCGTTACTGTTATTTTTTTTTCTTCAAATCAGCTTGTTTCCTAAGCTATCTTCTTTTAGTCTTTGCCTTTTAGTTTTCTACTCCTGACTCTGACTCTTCTTCACTACCAGTTATTTTATAAATATCCTTCGCCTGTTTTTTTAAATTTATCTTTATCTTTCACAATTCTACTCTATTCCTCTTCTTTTATATTTGGTAGCTTGTTTTTGTCTTCCTTAATTGAACCGTTCCATGTTTTTGCAGGTCTACCTCTTTTTTTATTATTACACCTAATCTTTTCTGCTATTTTTAGAGGGTGGCCATCGGGTCTTCTCTGTATGTGTCCCCAATAGCCTATTCTCATTAGTCGAACTTTTTTAACTGCAGTTTTACCATGTAATAAGCTTGATACTGCTAATCTCCCTTTTGGTCTCTTCCTACTATATTTTAACATTTCTTTTGGGATTTGCATTCCATATCTAGTTGTTGACCTTCTATTTCTTTTTACTAAGGCTGCTGCTTCAAGCCCGTAAGTCATAGCAGGAGAGATTACTGTTTTGTACATTAATTTTGTTAGGCTCCATGGTGGTTTATATTTCTTTATAAATTCTATCATTACTTTACTACTCCTTACTGCTAATCTACATCTATTCCTGGTTGTTTCTGGTCTGTTAAATGTATCTGATAGATATGTTCCTAGGTATTTTATATTGTTTACCACATCGTAATCCTCTTTATCTATCATTACTGATTTTGGGATGCTTCTGTCTGACATTGGTTCTCTTATTATAACTTGGCTTTTTTTTTATTGTTTATCTGTAGTCCTATTTTTTCTAATTCTCTTTTAAGTTTCCTAACAATAATTTCTACCTCCTTTAGCATTGGTGCATATCATCTGCAAACACTTATATTACCGGTAGATTATCATTACGTTCTTCCAACAAATTTACTCTTGGATATTTTGTTTTTACTTTTCTTAACACATCTGGAATCATAAGTATAAATATGTTTGGTGATAGTAGACATCCTTGTTTTATACCTATCATTTTGGTTATTTCCTTTGTGTGTATTCCATCCCATAATATACATGTATTTTTATGCATTAAGGGCTTGCATTACTCTGTTTCTTACGTGTTCTGGTACTGAAAGTTTCTGAAGCACTTTTGCGATCGAGTCTAATCTTACATTGTCACAGGCTTTTTTTAAATCTATCGATGCTACAATTGTTGTTTCTCCACCATTCCATCTTTCTTCTAAACATCTCCTGGCATAAAACATTTGATCGTCTGTAGACCTATTTCTAATGAACGCAGCTTGATGATAACCAGGGTCTCCTGCATACTTCCTAAGTCTCTCCATTAACCATTTTGCGTAGATTTTGTACCCTATATTACATAAACTTATCCTTCTAAAATCTTGTGTTTCTTTTGCTGCTTTACATTTTGGAATTGGTATCTGGATTGATTGTTTCCATTGATCTGGAATTTCATTTGTTTCCCACACCTTCTTTATTATTTGATACAATTCCTCTACTGTTTCTTCGTTAGAATATTTTATATATTCATTTTTCTCTCCATCTTGTCCTGCTGCTTTTCCGTTCGATAGATTTCTGATTATATTGTTGATTTCTTCCTTACTTGGTCCTTCCGTGATAATTTCATTATCCTTTCCTATTTCAAGTGGTTTCCCTTCAGATGTTTCTAATTCCTCCATCCAGTTTTTTCATCGAAGTGTTTGGTTTTTTTGACTGTTTTCTAGACATAAATTGTTTTAGAAAATTATATGTTTTTTTTTATCCTTTCTCCTATCTCGTAGTCTTCTAATTCATTGTAAAATTTAACAATTTCTTTTTTATTGTGTTCCTTTACTTTGATTGCATAATCTTGTCTTCGTATATATATGTTTTGTCTAAACCATTGTGTTTCCATGCCCCGATCTTTCGCTTGCTTCATTTGTTTCTTTGCCTTCATCAAACTTGTCATGGCCCTTTTTCTATTTGGTGTTAAAGGACATTTTTCTTTTTCTTAAACCTTTCTTGCACTAACCGTTACTTTTTCAGTAAAAATTTCGTAGGCTTTTGTAGTATCTAAATTTTCCACCTCAACTGGCCTGTGCTTACCTAATTCTTCTAAATATTTTTTATTGTTTTGTTTGTTTTTTAATGCACTAGGCTGTAATCTTCTTTTTTGTACTTTTTGTTTTCTGGCTTCATCTTTTTGCTCTGTATAAATTCCTTATTTCATTATTTTGTGACCGCTCTGAATTTCTGTATTTCTGTCCATGCAGCCCTAATAAATTTTATCTTCACCTTCGATTCTTGTGCTACAATGACATGATCAATTTGTGATGCACTTCTTCCATTGGACTATGTGAGTAACACTGACTCATCAAATCTCATTGAAATTACTATCATTTTATGAATTGCTAAAAGATTTTTCATGTATTCCCCATTTTCATTTGTATTAACATGTCCTTTGAATTTACCCAAGTAACCACGAGGCTGTAATAGCAACAATCAATATGCAACTAGCGATTTGAAATTGGTTCACTGTTGTAGAACCCCTTGGTCCGAAGTACACCTTGAAGCCAGCACCTAACTACACATATTTGCGCCTTTGTTTTGATTTGTTGTGTTATTTTGACAGAATATTTGAGAGTGTGTTCATTATTAGGGGCGCATTATTTAGCTTGGGACCGAGCTTGGGACCGATGTGCTAGTACTGACTGAGCCAAGAAAAAAATCGTATTTGTTCGGGACCTACTGGTCTTAGAGTTAGTCTATGGTAATAGCATGTATATATAGGGCATATGTATAACGTCTAGTGTATCATTGAAGTTGAATTAAAGCTGAAAAGGGCCCCACTAAGCTCGAACTAATGCTATATCTTTTGTTATGCCATAAAACATTGCTAAAGTAGCATTATTGCATTGGTAATGCATCACTACATTCTTAAGCTAATCTAACGCTTCATTACTTGACAACTGTTGAATTGCTGCGATCCCGCTTTACCGATGTTGATTTTGGGTTGAATAAGTGCAATAATATAATGCTTGTGATTACTTGGGTACCTAGCCTCTTGACATGTTCCAGGTACGGTGATATCTCGAAAATCAAATAGGAGACTATCACTGCTTGAAGGTTAAAACGATTGTGTTTAGCTTTATTGATCAATAATAATTCTACAGTTTTTCCTACTGGAGGTACTTGGAGTCATACATAGCCATTATGTAAACGATCACCAATCGTGATCGTTATTGGTAGGAGAGAGCATGATAAGAGAGTGAGAGAATGTGGAGAAGGCGAGTAACGACTTATGCACCTGACGACAACGCGACAGACGTTCCTTTGCAATGAACGAACGCCTGACAACGGATGTGCATTTGCATAAGCGCAATATGATCAGGAGTACTAGAAGTCATCGAACCACTTTGTGCACGCATTACATTTGTTTCAAAAGTAGTTCGATGGCTTGGGAATAATATGTTTCTCACGATGCGGTGCTACTGGTATGATTCATTTGAGTTGGTTACTGGGACTTATTGACATGTGAGATGCACACGTCACACCATCCCCCTAACGGAATTGGTTTGAAAGACAGAAATAGTTTGAGCTATGACTCCAAAGACCTCTCACAAACGTTAGTCTATATGGTTTAATAAATGCTTATATACATATACGCATATATATATATATATATATATATATATATATATATATATATATATATATATATATATATATATATATTTTTGAGAATTAAGATACATCCCTTTCCCCTGAGGGAATGTTTGATATTATTTAAACTTAACAAGTCTAGATCTATGTACTTCTAAACACTTATTATTATTATCTGTAATAGTTGCATTTGAAAAATCTTCCTTTACTACTGTATACGGACCTTCGTTTACTTTACCCAATTTACTTCTGTTTTCGAACTTAAGATAAACTAAATCATTCAATTTTATTTCAGTTACTTGAATTTTTTCGTTGGCTTTGATAGTATGTTGATTTTTAGTTTTTTGAATAGCATCCGAAACATTTGCATGTGCAACTTGCAATCTAAACTTCATTTCTTTGTCATATGCTTCGTGGTTATATAGTGGGCTTATATTTGTTGTTATATGTTCAAAACTATAGATTTTTCGTCCGAATATTAACTCAAATGGTGTATAGCCGTGATCAAGATTTGGAGTTGTATTATAGCAGAAGCTATAATATGGAATCCATTTATCCCAATCACTATTCCTTTCGTTACAGAAGATTCTGAGGTACTCATTGAAGCACCTGTAATTTCTCTCTAACGCACCTATTGTTTGCGGGTGGTACGCAGTAGAACATATATGTGTTATATCTAACATTTTGCAAACCTCGTCAAAGACGGCTTTAAACTCCGTTCCTTGATCGGTTTTAATACTTGTCATTGGTCCATTAATAAGTATACATTTTTCAACAACTGATTTTGCCATTGTTGTCGCTGATTTATCGGCTATCGGTATACTTATAATATATTTAGTAAAGTCACATTGCATCGGCACAGCGTACCGATTTCCATTTTCCGATAATTGAAAAGGTCCTACTGTGTCTATCGATACAACGTCAAAAGGTTTTGTTGGAGTAGTCGTTACGGTAGAGTGTGTTCTTACCGGGATAAAATGTTTATTTGTTAAGCATGAAGTACAGGCCTTCACGTACTCTGTAATTGTCTGTTTCATGTTTGTCCAGGAGTACATTGCTTTAATCTTTTTATACAATCGATTAATGCCTAAATGTCCTCCGGTTGGTGGTACCATAATGGTATTGTCCTAATACCTTTTCGATATCGTTTTGGTCCGTTAATATTTGTGGTTTTTTATAAATTAATACGGTAACATTCCGAAGGATGTTGTTACCTATTTATTTGAACGAATTTATATCCGTTAAAGTGAAAATGTTGTCATTTGTAGCTATAGCCATTTGTTTAATTGCACTTTTATAGGTTGCATTATTTCTATTTTCATTTATTTTTTCGACTGAGGCCTCAATCGTTTCGAATATATGCTGCAGCATTTTATTTTTATTCTTTTGTATTTGGAGGTTGCACCCTAAGGTCAACTCACTTGTGTAATTTTTCTTGTATAGCAAGATATTTAACTTGTTTTTATCATATCCAAATGATAACTTTGGCAATTTAAAGACTTCATGGTTGCTCAATGCCTCGTACACATGGAGTTGATCAGGTTCCTGAGGTGGACGATTGGGCTTTGATTCCTTTTCTCTAGCCATTGCACGTGTTGTAACGTACATTTGTTTAAGAGATTCAGTGTTGATTTGTACTCTTGAAAAAGCGTCTGATATAACATTGGTCTTTCCCTTTATGTATTCTACCTTGAAATCAAATTCTTCCAAGTCAAGTCTCATTTGGGTAAGCTTGGATGAAGGTTCTTTTATGGAAAATAAATAAACGAGAGGGTGATGGTCAGTTCGTATAGTAAACTTTCTTCCATAAAGTTATGGACGAAAATATTTCACTGCCCAGTGGCAAGGGCAATGGCAGTTAATTCTTTTTCAATGGTAGATTTGTTTGATTCGCCTTTCGTAAAAACTTTACTGGCAAATGAAACAGGTAATTCAACGCCATCATGAAGCTGGGCAAGTACTGCTCCACATGCTACCTTTGAGGCATCTGTAGTAAGGATAAATTCTTTTCTGAAGTCAGGGTATTGCAGTATGTTTGGTGATAATAAAAATGCTTTTAAGGTTTCAAATGCTTTTAGACATTCTGTATCCCATTTGAATGTTACATTTTTTCTCAGTAACTTGTTAAGTGGGTTGCTTATGTGAGCAAAGTTTGGGATGAATCGTCGATAATAATTGCAAAACGTTTCATCAGGATTTGTTGGTTCCGGGTAGTTTAAAATAGTTGTATATTTGTTGTTATCCGGTTGTATGCCTATTTCAGAAATATGATGTCCTAAATAGGTAACATCACCTCTGAAAAAATGACATTCGGCTGGGTTTAATTTCAGATTGTGTTTCCTTAAGCAAAGAAAAACTTCTTGTAGATTTTGTAGATGGTGTTCTTTGGAACATCCGATAACGATAATGTCATCGATATACAAAAAGGCACATTCCGGAGGGAGACCACTTAACGCGATAGTCATCATCCTCTGGAAGCTATTCGGGCTGATGTTTAACCCGAAACTCGTAATGACCATTATTAGATGAAAATGCAGTAAGGTATTTACTTCGATCTTCTGTCAACGGTATCTGGTGAAATCCAGACATCAAATCGAGCGTTGTAAAATATTTAGCTCGGCCTAATTGGTCTAACACTTCGTCAATCCTGGGCAATGGGAATTTGTCGGGATTGATTCTTTTATTTAGCTGCCGAAAATCTACTACAAGACGCCGTTTTCTATCGCCTATTGCAGATTTCCTCGGTACTAAAAGGATTGGATTATTGTACGAAGATGTTGAATTTTGGATAATTTTTTCTTCTAACATTTTTTTAATTTGAGCATCCATTTCTTGCTTTTGTGACTCTGGTATTCTATAATTTCTGATGAATATAGGATTTGGATCGTTAAGGTGGATTTTCTGTTTATAGAAATTAGTTACGGTGAGTGTATCATTTTTCAATGAAAACACATCATTGAATCTAAGACACAATTTTTCGAGCTTTGCTTTTATTTTAGGATCAATGTCTTTCAGGTTCAATTCATCTAACAGTGCTTGTTCTCTTGTTGAATTACTACTCGATTGTTTATTTACCGAAAAAACATTAAAATTTGCTATTGATTGTAATTGCGGGCAGAAATTCGTGGGAATTTCGACCATGTGTTCGGTAGTGTTCATAATTTTAATGTAAGGACTATTGCTGTTTACGATACCATTTGCACAGAATACACCTGCTTGTATTTCTTGTGCACTAGTGACGTAGTCTTCTGATTTTTTCAGTTCTATTGGTTTTATAATTTCACACCGAGGTGGAATTACAAATTTACCTCTAAGTTGATTTGCAATTGGTATTGCTATAGTATTTGTAGTAGTTTTGATCGATAACAGCCATGTGTCGTAGTCAATGCTACAACGCCATTTCGTAAGAAAATCTCTTCCAAGAATGCCATCTGTGGGGATCGGAAAATTATCCTTCACAATATGAAATTTCTGTGCAAGAGATTGCTCGTCTAATATTATGTTTGAATTTGTGTCACTAATGTAGTTTGTGTTCCTGCTCCAATACCGGTGATATGGCATTTATTTGTAGGGTAATAAATATGTGCTGGATTGATTTTATGTGCTTTAATGATTGATATATCAGATCCACTATCGAGCATCAATGTGCACGGTGTATCCGATGCACCAACTCGAAAGCATACAAAATTTGTGGCAGATACGTTTATTGCGTATGCTGCCCGAACGGTACCCCCTAAAGGGTGGATATTTTGACAATGATGTTGTTGCTGTGGCAACTGTTGTTGGAATTGTATATGTTGATTTTGCATTTGATCCTGCAGTTGTTGCTGCATCTGTTGTTGTAATGATTGCTGAAGCTGTTGAGTGACAAACATGTTGGGTCTAAAATGACCTCTCTGGATCCAGTTACCTCTTGAATTACCATTACCTCGCTGATTCCAACTAACTCTTTGAGAGCGACTAAAATTATTGAAATTGTCTCTCTGAAAATTTTGGGAATCATAACGGCGTGTCTGATAGGATCCACGTCCTCTGTTTCCTCTGGAATTCCCCCTCGACCTCTTTGTGGATGTCCTCTGTTGGTACTGCTATAGTAAATTTGAGAACTCACGGTTGCTTTTGATGTTGTTTCGTGTTCTTGAAAATTTTGAATTGCTTTATTAAGCATTTTAAACGTTCCTGCTTTTAGGATTTTTTTCACTTCATTGCTTTTCGCACATCTTATCAAAGTATCTATACCACATTTTGTGGACATTTTCTCAGCCGTTTGATTTGGGATATTATCCCTCAAATAAGCTGATTTCAATTGGTCTGTAATTTTTTCTAACTTTTGACAGAAATCAGCCATGTTTTTTCCCCTGCTGTAGTGTTTTCATTTCGGCAATGACATTATCTGCCGTGACTTTCGATGCACAATGATTTCTAACAGCATCTAGTGTTTCGGCAAGTGTTTGATTATTCGTAACAACTTGCGCGTGCCATACCGGTCAATCGTGTTCTGACGAATTGCACTACCGTTGCAGTGGCAGCTGCAGTTTTTTGTGCTGGTGCTGTTGCTTCCGCAAAAGCTTCTTCGACGTTGGCGTTAAAGAGGCTCACTGCATCGAGAAACGCTGTTAGGTGCTCTGCTGTGCCATCATAAATTTGCACCAGAGCTGTACCTAATTTAAAATCTACTTTAGGTGCTGCCATTATTGCAATATCTGGTTGGAGCAAAGTTTTGTCTAATTTTTTGTTTAATAATTTGATTAATTTCAAAATAAGCTTCCCTCGAAGCTTTGATAAAGAATTGAAGTTTATTTGCTGGTATTTCTGTTTCGCGAAGGAGTAATTTTTCTTCTTTACGTGAAAAAAGTTCTGTAGCTTGAAAAGGTTTATCTTTTGAGGGTTTGAGTCCTTTATATTTTTGTTTACAGATTTTTTGAAATTCGTCTGTAATTTAATTAAAGTTTGAACTTCCTCCTCAATTTCCTCAAACATTGATAGTTTGTTCAAAAAAATATTACTTACTTATAGTGAGAGAAAATAAACTACACAGTACAATTCACATTTATAAAACTAATGCGCAACTAAGTTGAAGCTTTCCTACTTACATAATATATACTCTCTGGATGGGTGATTTATCACGGCTGCTCAATTTGTACCGCTACCGTCCGTCGTACGCTGACCTCGTCGAGCTGGCATCAAACTGCTTGTCTCAGGTGTCTCGTTCATATTCCCTTGACGCGCCGAACAGCAACATTCGAACGTCGGCTTTGCACGTAAAATGAAAACTGCACCGCGGCATGCGGTCTTTCAACTTGCACTATTTTCTCCGAAATCTACGATCACGTTTTCCACTGTTCGCACTATGTAAATTATTGGTGATTGAGATGTGTGTCTTGTTCACATTCATGTACCATTATAGAATTTGTTCTTCAACAAATGAAACACTAATTATTCATGTTCGATTCACTGTTCAATGTGTTGGCTTCTCTATACATCAGCCACATTTTCCAAACTCTTTCGCTAACATGAGCGCGAGCTTCCGTTCTCTTTTCTTCGGTGGGGGCGTGTACATCGTAATTAACAGCTGTAGTACTACGACGCCCAAAATCACGTAAATTATAAATACCGTGGTGTTCCGGAGTTGCTCACTATGATGTTCTTGCGTATTAATGATCCGGATTTGTGGATCTGCATTATGTGTCACTGCAGACTTTGAGCTCGATTTGCTCATTTTCACTAAACTATCTCATAAGAGTCACTATCGAAAATCAGATTTTAAACAAAAACTGTCGTCATTTTATACAGTTATCTTCAGCTCGTGAGCTATTTCCAACGACACTCAACTGTTTTTGATCGATTCTCAGTTCAAAACTGTCAAACACTTCAAAACTTTTTTAAAATTCCTGGTCCGCACAGTCACAGGTAGCCATGAAATGCTACAGGTACGGTGACATCTCGAAAATCAAATAGGAGACTATCACTGTTTGAAGGTTAAAACGATTGTGTTTAGCTTTATTGATCAATAATAATTCTACAGTTTTTCCTACTGGAGGTACTTGGAGTCATACATAGCCATTATGTAAACGATCACCAATCGTGATCGTTATTGGTAGGAGAGAGCATAATAAGAGAGTGAGAGAATGTGGAGAAGGCGAGTAACGACTTATGCACCTGACGACAACGCGACAGACGTTCCTTTGCAATGAACGAACGCCTGACAACGGATGTGCATTTGCATAAGCGCAATATGATCAGGAGTACTAGAGGTCATCGAACCACTTTGTGCACGCATTGCATTTTTACTCTGAAATCATCTGTACCACATATCATGTCAATACTATCCATATAATGTCAATAACCATAAAATGTCAATTTACCACGTTCATCATTTTTGACCATATGTAACAAGACTATTCCGACATTATGAAAATGTTGCATCAACTATTTTTAATGTAGTTTTGACCATGATCATAGTCGGTTCAAAATCACTATACTGCAATAGTCATCATAACCCCCAATAATGGTAAAATTGACTATCAAATTCCTCTCTGTTTACAAAAGTAGTTCGATGGCTTGGGAATAATATGTTTCTCACGATGCGGTGCTACTGGTATGATTCATTTGAGTTGGTTACTGGGACTTATTGACATGTGAGATGCAAACGTCACACTCTTAATTTCCTCTTCGCCTGAATCTACTGACCCAATCTGAGAGTTGAAATCTGAGAGAAAAAGATATACATTTTAACTCAAAAATTTATCCCAAAGAAACGGGAGTGCTGCAGGACAGAAAAAAAAATCTACTTCTTCTCACTCTCGTTTCATTTTACTCAATTTTTGAGTACAATTGTACACGGCGGGACAATTTAACTCAATTTTGAATCGTTTTGATTCACTTTCGTCAAAAGTGGAGTCACTCATTTATGAGTAAATGTGACTGGGATTGTCAAGTCGACATATCTAAAACATTGATCTGATTTAAGACGGTGTCTTCGATATGTCGACGTGTCAATCCCAGCCACACTCATATATGAGTGACTGCACTTTTGACGAAAGTCAGTCAAAAACGATTCAAAATTGAGTTAAATAGTCCCGCCGTGTATACCATCTCTTATTCTCTCACGGAAATGTTACTCAATTTTCGCAAAAAGTGGCTCTACTCAATTTTATGAGTAGATCCACTTTTTTACGAAAATTGAGTAACATTTCCGTAAGAGAAAAAGAGATGGTATACAATAGACCTTTCTCGTCGGATCTAACCCCCACTTTTTATATTTCTCCTTTAAAGGCAATGAACTTCTTATAACGTTAGGGTTAATAACTTTTTTTTCTATGCACTCCTCATTTTGTAAAATTTTTGAAAGCTCCAATTTGTTCCACATTTTATGGTGAATATAACCATGTGGCACAAGTATGAGGCGTTTTGGCAACTCTGTAAAGGGGTTTTCACCAGGCCCCCTCCTCCCTCTCCACTCATCCATCAAAATATTTACAATCTTCGTACCCACATAACAAATTCGCGGGCCTTATCAAATAAGCCCGTATATTCATACTTCAAACCTACAACTAATATTCCAGCCCCCGGTTTTCACCAAGAAATGCAAAGCTTTTTCTGGTAACACTGCGATACTCTGTTTATATACAACGAAACGTCAGAAAAAAAAAATCAACGGAAAATCTACGTTGCAATGTATTGATATGTATTTATAATCAACACGATTCAGTTGCACTTTCTTGGCCACATAGGTATGATCGATTTATTGCAGAGATCAATCTCGTCCGACCGGACATATTGTGCCTGCAGGAAATGCAGGACGACCATAAGGACCAGTTCAGTGGAGGATTGTCGAACTTTAACTATGAGATGATTTTCAAAAAGCGTACTGGTTTCAAGACGGATGGCTGCGCTACTTACTATCGGAGGGATTTGTTCGAGCTGGTTGATTGTCATGACGTTGAGTACTATCAGCTTGGGGTAAAGGTAATTTGTTTAAATTATTACTAATTCATAATCCACGGAGATTGTCTTTTGAACTTCAGCATTTGGATCGAGAAAATGTTGCAATCATTGCATAGTTCCAGTAAATCTAACCCTGATCAAAGTATTGTTGGTGGCACGACGCACCTTCTGTACAATCCTTGGCGACAAGACATACGATTGGTACAAGTGCAGCAATTGCTGGCTTAGGTGGATCGATTGGCATTTCTAGGGAAGCGAGAAAACGGAACACCTATTGATGCGCCAACCATATTGTGTGGAGATTTCAACCATCAGCCCTACACTGAACCCTACGTGTTGCTTGCGACCGGTTTCCTGCAGTACGAAAATCTAGCCTCGAATACCCTGGAACCGAACACATATGGCGGAGGTTCATCTTTCGGAAAGGTATTGCTCCCGCCAATGCTTGGAATCACCGATGATTGTCGCCACGTAAATCGAACGGAAGAAGACGAATTCAAAAGAACTCGGGTTAGTATTGCCAGAAAAGTCACTTGTTCTTTTAATTCAGGTTTCGTACATTTTCTTGTAGCTACATCATTCTCGTAAAGAACGTTCAGCAAGTCAAGTTGAAGAAGTGAACAGCGAAAAATTCAACCAGGGCGCTCTTAGACATCGGTTCCAAGTTCACGTCCTCTTATCGACATTACCAAGAAGCGTCCACCTTTCAAGGAAAGTGGGTCACGGTGAATTTTTGTTTATACACCAAGTTCGGGGTCACGAGTGAAAAGAAATTCAACGATAACAACCTCAAGTTGGTTGCTCTATATTCGCTGCCCATTGTGAAGCAAGCGCAAGCAATCTACACGATTCCCAATATGTACTTTGGTTCGGACCACTTTGCTCTCGCAGGTTGATTTCTTCTTAAAGCCGAAGTGGATCTGAAACTGTAACACAGAGAATTGGTATCGGTACTTTTACGAGGTTTGCCCGAAGAACTGGGCACGTTTAGACATTATTCGTGTTATGTGTACCTACATGTGTTTTTATGGAATGGGCGGCAGGTGTTTTTATTTTCGATGACAACACGTAGTTAAACATACTAAGGGACTTTCTTCAATACATATTTGCTTCGGTATTCAGCGGACATTCTTCTTTCAAGATTTATTTTCTAGCCAAATGTATCATTAATTGTAGAACTGTTTTGACTGGGTGTAGGATAGTAGACGTTGCTGGCAATATGTTCTTTGAGGTATTCACCGCCACATTCATCATATAACTGTCTGCTTGTTAATGATTGCTTGAGCTCGTCACTACTGACAAACTGGCTAGCTCCTTTCCATCCGTCCAGTCCTGGATCACTCGCTACCTTCAAGTGATACACTGATTGGAATGGCAGAATCTGCTGCAGCTCTCGTTATAGGCGTTCCGGAAATCCACGTATGTTGGCACATCCTCCTGTGAGCGTTATGTTGTTCACGAGTTTCTGTTGATCCTCCTTTGGGAACATTTTCAGCACATAGTCAATCATACCGATCAAACCAGACTCCTGTATTCCAATCATGCTCGGTTGGAACAGTATTTCTGGTACCCAAACACTCTCCACTCCAATATGAAGCTGATGAAATTCTGCAATGCTGCCAGGAGCAACCACCTGCTCCACAAAGCTACTGTCATGTTGCTTGAGAATCTCCTCGCATTCGATGATTTTTTTCGTTTTCCGCTTTGCTGTTCGCTGTCACCCTCCCGACTTATAGATTTATAAACGTCCCAATCTTCATCGCGCATACCAAAGTCATCCACGCCTTTTTCATTCTTGGCGAGATGTGATATAATACGCATCCGTTCCTGGGCGGCTACTGTCCTGCGTTTAGCTAGATCCTGCTTCCCATATATAACAATATAACATATAAGGTCGTGCAGCGTATTGCGGGGGATCAAGATCTGCCAGGGCACTCTTCTCGAAGGCCTATGGCTACTTAATTTCATCAACTGGTGCTGGGATAATGGTAAATGCAAATCGATTATCCAGTAACGTGATCAAGTATTGTTTTGACAAAAGCCAATTATGAACAAATAAGGGATTTTCTACTTCCATATTCAGTAAATGTAAGTACTTTCGGTGTATTATTTATTGCCGTTTGGATTACTAAAAATGAACAAAATTCTTTCTCTACACAGTGCCAAGCATAGGACCACCATTTCAACATGTATTTCACAGCACTATCAATTATCGTTTTTTACAAATGATAGATTAAGTCCCGAAATTGTAGTGCAAGTAATTTTAGCTGTTGTTGAGACTATGGCTACATTATTTGAGGTTATTGCGAGTACCAGAAAATGGCCAGCGGAAAGACTTGAAGTTTATACCGGAAAACACTCTTGCAGCCTGCTGGCACTCAGCATCGGATGATACTTGAACGCAATCTACGATGAACTGCATCAGGACCCGACTTACAAATGCAACGTGTTCTATCCATAGTGCATGAAAAATTTGCTCAAAACTAGTGACCCCAACAAAAAAAACAACCAACAGCACTCGTAACCTTGGTTTTCCTTTCTTTGTTATTGGGTATTTTTTTTGTGCTCTTTTGCGCTCTGTTCTCGCACATTAAATGATGTTATTCTACCACTCGAATTTTGAAATGAATATCTTCAACGGATCGAACCAACCCCCACCTCCAGACCCCGCTTTTTTTTTTCCCCTCCGCCTGCTTGCTACTCTCCACAACACGTGCGCCCCGCCTTGCGCCATTTTTATCACTTTTCTCGTTTGCCAGTTTATATGATTTTCCGTTTCCCGGTCTATATACAGTGTCTATATCAAGGTGAATTTAATATCTCAGGTGGTCTATTTTCTTCAGTTGGTAGGGAAGACGAGTGGAGTAGCGGGGTATCAAATGAGATTTAGCAGTGGAGCAAAAGAGTAAGGAATACTCAATAGTGTTTTACGCACATAATGACAGTTGTTGATTGCATTTTTGCCTAGGAGTGAAGAGTTACTTATTAATGTAAACGGTATGGGCTAAACGTTTTGTTTACACACATTAGCACGTGCACTTTCCCCCCGAAATATTGGTAAACAAACCTTGTAGCCTGACGCTTTATATCGCATGGCATAGAACACAGGCCTGGCAGTGTGAAACTAATCATCTCCTTTACTCGTTTGGTTCAAAATAGAACTGCGAGTTTGACATCACAGACACTGTTGCATAGGTGTAAAGGAGATAACTTCAGTATGCCAGACCAGTATTTTACTTGATATGGATTGTATTAGTATGCGTTTAAACATGGCTGCAATTCTCATATACAGTATTGAGACCACCTGAGATATTAAATTCACCTTGTATAACATTTTTCTCACAAACTCAATAATTTTGAAAAAACCTGAATTAATCCACCGATGGTGAGACTGAACCCTTCTTACACTTCACCAGAATTACGAACTCAAATGTGGCCAATATGGTACTGTATACATATTTTAATCAGAAATTCCAGGAAGAACCAGGAATATTCGATATGTCATACATTCAGTTTATAAAGTGAATTATTTGTCAATCCTGAACGTATTGTTCATCGATGTGATTAAAATATTGCCATTAATAGTCTTCAACGACCTGTTTATGTTAGTTATATAAAAGGGAAATTTACATGAATATTAGAAATTCCATATAATCAGTCCATAGAATGAATTATTACACAATCCTTAGCGTCAATTTTGATTATTGATATGGATTCAAGATGCTTAACAAGTACATGTTCGTTGAAAATTGTGTAGTTATAGTAAATAGAGACTTTGTGTAATTTTTGAATATACTCGTTGCAGTTCAAAGCCGGACCACTCGAGCGAATCGATCCTGCTCTAATTCTATAGAGTCGCATAGTGTGGCTAATCCGCTGTATGTGCTATACAACGCACCAGATGCAGAACAATAGAATACAAGCTGCATCGATTGGGGTGAGTGGTCTTGTTCGGTTTTGAACTGCAACGAGTATATTTTCATCTCACAATTATGTGCTCTCAGGTATTGTTTTGGTCAAATCTCCATGAAGGATTATCCAATCCTAATGAAATTTTGATCAATTATTTAAAAATTTTATAAGTTTAATTTGGCGCTAACAAAACTAAAATCGGTACACAAATAGCTCAGTATGTAATCGGAGACTAAACTGTTTGATTAATATTATAATAGGCCGTCAAGTACTGTTTCGTTGATATCTTCGTAACGAAATGTCCGAATAAAAAAAAATCAATAGCGTTCTATGGGAATGTTGTAGCTTTCATTTGCCGTCAACAGAACTGAAATCGGTTCACAAATGGCTGAGAAACCGATGTGACATTATTTGTAACGCACACACACACACACACACACACACACACACACACACACACACACACACACACACACACACACACACACACACACACACACACACACACAGACATGTGCTCAGTTCGTCGAGCTGAGTCGAATGGTATATGACACTCGGCCCTCTGGGCCTCGGATAAAAAGTCGAATTTTCAAGCGATCTTAATACCCCTCTTTTGGTGTAAGAAGGGTAAAAAGAAGTAAGTTCCGAAGATATTCGATACTTCATATATTCAATTAATAAAAAAAATTCTATTAGACAAGCCTGAACGTATTCTTTTTCGATATAGTGAAAAATAACACTAACAGTGTTCAACGATCAGTTTATTTTAATGCTAGAAATAATTGAAAATCAAACATTAAGTGAAAAAAGAGAAGTTGTAGAAATATACTATGTTTCAAATATTCAATATATAAAATGAAGTATTAGACAATTTTTAACCGTCAGTTCTGACTATCTCATGCGTCATAAAACGTAACAGATGCGACACTATAGAATGCAAACAGGATCGATTAGTGCGAATTGTGTTTTCCGGTTTTGAACTGCAACGAATTATGTGCAATTATATGCTCTCAGGTATTGTTTTGGTCATATCTCCATGAAGGATTATCCAATCCTAATGAAATTTTGATCAATTATTTAAAAATTTTATAAGTTTAATTTGGCGGTAACAAAACTAAAATCGGTACACAAATAGCTCAGTATGTAATCGGAGACTACCACTGTTTGATTACTATTATAATAGGCCGTCAAGTACTGTTTCGTTCATATCTTCGTAACGAAATGTCCGAATAAAAAAAAATCAATAGCGTTCTATGGGAATGTTGTAGCTTTCATTTGCCGTCAACAGAACTGAAATCGGTTCACAAATAGCTGAGAAACCGATGTGACATTATTTGTAACGCACACACACACATACACACACACATACACACACACACACACACACACACACACACACACACACACACACACACACACACACACACACACACACACACACACACACATACATACACACAGATATGTGCTCAGTTCGTCGAGCTGAGTCGAATGGTATATGACACTCGGCCCTCTGGGCCTCGGATAAAAAGTCGGATTTTCAAGCGATCTTAATACCCTTCTTTTGGTGTAAGAAGGGTAAAAAAGAGTTGATAATCGTTGATAATGATGATACTGACCAATTCCATACAGTTTGAAAAATAGCCAGAACGTTATTATCAATTTCAGTTTTAGCTACTTCGATGTTTAACCTCACTTAAGCTTTACATGGATTCCTCCATACTTTATTGATACTTATTTTTTGAATACAGAATAAAATAACTGAGATTTTTATACGTTTGAACATTAAATTTTGTTTCTCTATAAGTTCCGAAATTGAAATACTTATCCGAATGTATAAATTGTTAAATTGTCTATTTTGAAGCATTCTGTAAAATATAACTACAAAATAATACCTAATTTTCAGTAAAAAGTAACGATAAAAAAAACGGTTTTTTTTAACGTTAATCTTCTTTCAATACCATTACCCAATATAAGGTAATCTGTATTTAAGCATAATTTGGGTATATGCACTTTTGAGCGATTATCGTTACTTTTTAACGATTTTTAGGTATTCTCATCTTAGCGTGTACGTCAACAATAGGCTTCACGGTTGTTTGCGGAAACCCATTAATGGGTAAAAAACACCCATTTTCAAATAGCACTCATATCTGTGAATTTCTCAATCATGCAATAAGTTAAAAATACCCATTAAAAGAAACCTCATACAATAAAAAACGGGTATATTTTTACCCATTAATGGGTGAAATAAATGCAATAACCAAGCATATCCGATATATTGTTGGTGGAAAAACTAAAATAATATTTTAAACTATACACTTTAGGAACAACGCAAGTAAGACAAATGATATTGTTGTATATAAGTTATCTAATGCTTCAAAATTATGCTTCCATATTATCGATTGTAAACGATTGTAATGGAGGAACTAGGAAAGAAGTTGGACGCATAGTCATACGGAAAGCTGAAGGGTAAGCATTTTAAATCTTATTTATTCAAAACCCTGATTTATTTTGAAATAAATATTATAAAAGGTTATGCCTGCCCAGTTGATGGCTGTGGTTACCTCGAAGAGAATACTTTGGGAGATTTAAAACAGCACATCAAATTTGGGCATAACCTCAATACAAGCCTGAAGAATGCTCTTCTGTTACAAAAAATGTGGATCCTTACTATCAACATTTTGGAACCTACGCCGGCACATTGTTTCATGTATACAGCCAAATAACGTTGGTATGGAAGCTCGATTGGAGCATGAGATGCCAGAACCTCAATCTGAGCCTATGGATGTTGACCCCATTATGGAAGATGTTAAAATTACAAACCCATTTTTCTACATGCCTCCGTTATCGAAGGATGTTTCTTTTTTCAGTGAAGCGTCTCAATCGGTGACCGAGTTACGGTGTGATGTGGATGTGCCGGAAACGAAAATTCAGTATTCCATCAAACAATGCACGGAAATGCTCAATGCACATAAACAATATGCACTGACCATAGTCGAGCAATTTCTTGACAATTCGATTTTTTCCGTTTATGATGAAAACTTAGAAATTACTAATTCCTATTATGACGTTCAAACACCATCCGATAATCAGGCGTATCTGTGTGGGGTTACTAAAAAACTACTCCGGAGTCAAAAGAGTTCATTTTAGGCCGACGTAAGCTTAGGAAAGTGACCCGAATCCATGTTGCAAGCGATAAACGTAAAAACTTGTTTAAATCCACTAAGCGGATTAAGCGACTGAAGGATGTTGTCACCGCCGCAGATTGTAGAAGCTCTGCAAGAATGAGTATGTGCCAGCCGGAGCAACTTGGAGAGCTGTCATAAGCGAAGAAAAGAAAACGTGTTGTTGATCAAATTTGAGCTCGTATTATTTTTCCTACACGAAAATAGTTGAAAATTCAAGCCAAACACTGAATTAGGTCCTAAGTAACAATATGGCCGCAAACAAAATCGAGTTGCATATCGATTTGGATGGAAAGACAATACTTTTCTATGAATCATTTTGAAATTATGCTTTAAGATAAAAAAAAAAAATGAAAATACGACCCGATAACAAAACGTCCAATGTACCTTTCCATCTGATATCGCACAGCTTTGTAGAGCATTTCTCTGCCAAATGAGCAAATGACTGAACTCGACCCTCTCCGATTTGGATGAAACTTTGCACATGTCTTCGGAATTGGTGACGATGGATTTTCCGCCGGTTAAGGGAATTTTTTGACTCAAGACAAATTTTTCAAAAGGGCGTATGTGTTTTGTCATGCGTATTTTTCAAAAAATCATAACTCGAAAACCGTTGGTTGTAATAAAATTGCGTCTGAGAAGAAGTTGTAGTTAATTAATTTGACTTGATGAAAAAAACTATGTACACTGTAAAAAAAAAAATTTTTTTCTTAAAAAAAAAATCAAAAATTAAACTTAAAAATCAATTAGCAAATCTGTCCAACGTACGATTTTTATAATTTTTTTTTTCAAAAAGGCTTTGAGTCATAAGAAAAAGAATAAAAGTTGTTCTACGATGGAGCAACTTAAGATAAAAAAGTTCTTAGAAGTAAGAAAAATTCAATTTTTTTCTAATTTGTTGTTTTTGCATAAATAACCATATTTTAATAATATAATACGATTTTTCTAGTGATTTTAAACAAAAATGCTCTTGGTGAGCAACATTCTAAATGTATCCGTTTTCGAGATAATTTGAAATTAATGTCGAAAAAATGGCTTTTTCCATGAAAATATCCCTTTTTCAAATGTTAGTCGTGATTGTCCATTTGCAAAAGTATTCTTTTCAAATTGTACATAAAATTTTCTACAATATACCTTTTATTACCGAGAATACTAGACAAACTGATTCCTGATATTTACTGTAGGTAACACGACAAAATTTGCTGCTTTTACTTACAGTATATTATGAAAACCTAACCCGAAACAAAAATAATTAGTATTCATGTTAGTGTTCAAGCGTATTTTGTTCAGGTAGAAACATAATGTTGATTTAATTAGTTAAACTGTTTATATCAGTTGTAAGAAACATTTATAAGTATTGTGTAATTCATCATAGTAAAATATTGTTACCTCTTCATGCAAATTCCCACGTTTCAGGAGTTGAAGAAAATATAATTTACATGCAACCCCTGCACATACCAATATCGTTCGAACAATGGATTACAACTGATAGATGTAATTTAGAAACGCTATTAAAACCTGTCGATGAATTTGTTGAATATTTTAGGAGAAATGAGAAAAACTATTAACTCATGATTATATAAAAACAAAGCAATCTAAATTTTTAAAAGATACAAAGTCTTTCATTAAAAGAAGGAGAAGTAGTTATTATTTGCGATTTTGCAGAGAATTATTCATTTGTACTTCAGGATGCTGTTCAAAGTCATCATTGGAACAATGATCAGGCTACAATTCATCCGTTTGTTATTTATTATATGGAGTCAGGAATTCTTAAAAATCTAAGTTTTGTTGTAATATCAGAAGTTCTAAGACATGATACAATTGCGGTACAAGTATTTATTTCTAAATTACTAACGTATTTAAATCAACTAATGAATATAAAAAAGGCCATTTTTATGTCTGATGGGGCTGCTTCCCAATACAAAAATAGAAAAAAATTTTGCAAGCCTCTGCAAGTTTAAAGAGAAATACAACATTGATTCTGAGTGGCATTTTTTCGCAACTTCACATGGTAAGGGACCATGTGATGCAATTGGCGGCACATTAAAACGAATGGCAACAAGAGCAAGCTTGGCCAAACAACATGAACATCCAATAACAAGTGCGAAAACTTTGTATGATTGGGCTATTAAGAGAAATCAAGAAAATTTCACAAAAATATCATTTTGCTATGTTTCACAAGAAGAATATGAAGAGGGAGCTGCAGAATGGGGTGGTAGTTATCAGCAAACAAAAATGATTCCTGGTACACAGAAATATCACTCCTTCATTCCAGTTGCAGATAACAAAATCGCTGCGAAAATATTTTCAACTGACGAAATACTGAGTTTTCATAATATTTATAGGAATGTTAGGAAATAATGTTTGTAAAAATGTAAATACAATTTTTTTTAAAAATAGTAGAAAAAATAAATAAATCATGTATGAACAAAAAAAAACTCAAAATTTTTATTTGGTAATTAAGATTCGTTAATTTCGTTAATTAAGAAGATGTTCAATCTTCTTGGTGTCAAAAGGATAGTTGTTGAAAATTTTATGTACAATTTGAAAAAAATACTTTTGAAGATGGACAATCACGACTAACTTTGAAAAAGGGGATATTTTCATGGAAAAAGCCATTTTTTCGACATAACTTTCAAATTATCTCGAAAACGGGTACATATAGAATGTTGCTCACCAAGAGCATTTTTGTTTAAAATCACTAGAAAAATCGTATTATATTATTAAAATATGGTTATTTATGCAAAAACAACAAATTGGAAAAAACTTGAATTTTTCTTACTTCTAAGAACTTTTTTATCTTAAGTTGCTCCATCGTAGAACAACTTCTATTCTTTTTCTTATGACTCAAAGTCTTTTTGGAAAAAAAAATTATAAAAATCGTACGTTGGACAGATTTGCTAATTGATTTTTAAGTTTAATTTTTGATTTTTTTGAAGAAAAAAATTTTTTTTTACAGTGTACATATTTTTTTCATAAAGTCAAATTAATTAACTACAACTTCTTCTCAGACGCAATTTTATTACAACCAACGGTTTTCGAGTTATGATTTTTTGAAAAATACGCATGACAAAACACATACGCCCTTTTGAAAAAAATGTCTTGAGTCAAAAAATTCCCTTAACCCGCGGAAAATCCATCATCACCAATTCCGAAGACATGTGCAAAGTTTCATCCAAATCGGAGAGGGTCGTGCAAGATTTTGACTTTTCCGGCTGATTTCATCTGGAAACGCTCAACAAAATATTTAAAAAAAAATCATAACTTCTGAACCACTTAAGTCAATTTGCAATGTCTTGACTATTTATTTTTATATTTTTTTATCAAAATTCAAACATTTTTACTTAACATATAAAAAATCTAGAAATGTTCATCGAGCCGTTTTTGAGTTATATTTTTTTGAAAATTTCAAGTTTTTTTATCCCATACACACATGGAATGAGCATCATTTTCCATCAATTCAAAATAACTGCGGGAATTATTTCATTGTAGTTATTTTATTTTAAATCAAAAGTAGCTGAACATATATTCAAGAAACTAAATGTAGTGGAAAGAAAGCAGCAATCCACAAACAAATCCCAAAACTTGCTTAACAAGGGTCAAGGAAACGATATTCGTGGCTGTTTAAATTTATACCTTCATCACAAAAACAACTAACTAAACAACACAAC
>JAHHFK020001640.1:0-38718 GCA_024533555.2 Aedes koreicus | reverse complement strand
CGTGTTCATTGCAACTTGCATTTGCGATAACAATCAACAAGTCACAAAGATAGTCGCTGGAAGTGTGTGGCTCAAATCTGGAAATGCCATGTTTTTCACACGGCCAACTATACGTGGCGTGTTCACGACTTGGAAACCATCTTCTCTAAACATTTACGCAAGTTGCGTTACATTGAAAATATAAGAAATGTAGAAAAATCACAAATAAATGATTTTCAACACAATGAATTCAAATTTATTTTCTTTCAAGTAAGCTAACTTCAAGAAAAACCCAATTTCCCACAATCAGTCAACTGACATGCCAGCGCTAAATTGTCGCAATGAAAATGCACAAAGCGTTGTTGTTTTGTAAAGTTTCTTTATGATGTCTTACGGCACCGTAGTCAACACAAGTCGGTCCGGCAAGACATCATACAGAAATCAACCTATTTCCGTGCGTTGGAACTGCCAATAAATGACTTCAGTATTCATACATAATACTCCAATTAAAATGGCCAATGATCACAGATTATCAACAATTTGAAATGACTGCCTATTATCATACTTTTCGGAATCAAAATTGAAAATATCCAAATTCTCCAGTATGGCAATTGACAGTCACTCTCAGATTGACCACATACAATGAAGAACATTCACGCGATTTAAAAAAAACGTTGTAAATACCGAAGACCGATTTTTTTTTTGAGTTCATTTATTTGTACAGGCTCAATCGAATCAACTTTACAGAGCCAAGTTTTCATGTTTATATACATCAGTTATCTTAGAACTAAGGTTAAGGGGGTGGAACCGATTACTCGCGGCCGTCTAGAGGTTAATAGGAATTACAATTTTATGGATGGGAAAATTGCGGTGGAAATTTTAAACAAAGCATGAGGAACAATGGTTTTCTTATATCTAGAATTTCAAATTACATTTTTTTAATTGCACGTTTTCAATTAAAAAAAAAAAATCACTCACTCACTCACACAACAACACACACACACACACAACCACAATCACACACCGATGCACACAATCTTCATAAATTTAACCTAAACAAGTAAGTTAATCAAACTACAATCTAAGGCTAATGTTAAACAAAAACACATAAATGAGTTTCATAAACTCCAGATCGCGTGCAGCCAAAATGTCTCGAATCGGTACATTGGGTCCTCCCAGGACTTAACCACCCACCCCCCAAACCCAATACTCCCCTGTACCTCCCCCTCCCCGTTCTTTCCCCCCACCCCACACACAACACATGTAAGCGTTTAAAGAATAATGATTGGACATGAGGCGAGACATCACACGAATGAAGTCTCGACCCACATCCAATCCCCTGAACCAACATTTATTAGACACCTTAGGAGTGATAGAATGTAGCCATCGCCCTAAATCTCCTTTACTCCATTTATACTGCCAGCTATGGAGTGATATCTGACGAAAAAAATAAAAAAATTCGTTGAAGGCGATTTGTCGGTCATAAATATCGCCTTCCATAGCGCCCACCCTTGCAAGCGAGTCCGCTTTTTCATTGTCAGGAATCGAACAATGAGAAGGGACCCACACAAAGGTGATAATAAAAGAACATGAAGATAAAGCACTTAGAAGACCTCGTATTTTCATAAGAAAATAAGAGGTGTGCTTTACCGGCCTCAAGGAGCGAATAGCCTCTATAGAACTAAGACTATCCGTGAAAATGAAGTATTGATCCGGTGTAAAAGAGGCAATAGTTTCTAAAGAAAAATGAATTGCTGCCAATTCCGCGACAAAAACAGAACAAGGTGCTTGAAGTTTACGAGCGGCGCTATAATTTTCATTGTATACACCAAAGCCAGCGGAGTCCTCTATCAAAGACCCGTCAGTAAAAAACGTTTTGGTGGAATCAACTAGGTCAAACTTGGCAGCAAATATCACCGGAGCAATCATAGGACGATGATGCTCTGGGATTTCATGAAGCTCCTGTTTTATGAATAAATCAAAATGAACCGAATTTCCGATGTCGGAGAAGCAAACACGATTGGGAATATTCAGCGAAGGGCTGACATCCTGTGTTATGTACAAATGGTACAAAGTCATGAAGCGGGTTTGAGGATTCAACTCCAAGGAGCTTCTCAAAATTTTCGATCACCTGGGGGTTCATAACTTCACACCTGGTGAGGAGCCGGAGAGATAATTCTGAAAACCGATCCGAGAGTGGCAACATGCCAGCCAGCACTTCAAGACTCATGGTATGAGTCGAGTGCATACAACCTAACGCGATACGAAGACACCGATACTGAATACGTTCCAGTTTAATGAAGTGCGACCGAGCCGCTGACTGAAAACAAAACTACCGTATTCTATAATCGACAAAATCGTTGTCCGGTACAACGTTAGAAGATCTTGCGGATGCGCTCCCCACCAGGTCCCGGTAATTGTGCAGAGAAAATTGATCCTTTGTTGGCACTTTCGCTTCAGATACTCAATGTGGGATCTCCAGGTGCACTTTGAATCGAACCAGACCCCAAGATATTTAAATGACATAGAATGAGTTATCGGTGTACCCAAAATTTGAAGCTTCGGTTGTGTTGGGTTATGCTTCTTGAAAAAACTACCAACTCAGTTTTCTCCGTAGAGAATTCGATACCTAGCTCGAGAGCTCAAGTAGACAAATTGTCTAAGGTATCCTGTAAGGGTCCTTGCAGATCGACTCCATTGGGTCCCGTGACAGACACTACGCCGTCATCTGCAAGTTGTCTCAACGTACAGTTGTCACTTAGACAACCGTCAATGTCTTTGACATAAAAATTATACAAAAGAGGGCTTAAACATGAGCCCTGGGGGAGACCCATGTAGCTAAATCGAGAAGCTGTAGAGGTTCCATGAGAAAGCTCATATGTTTCTCTGACAGCAAATTGTACAAAAATTATTCATTAATGGTGGAAAAGCCACAAGCGTGGAGTTTATCTGAAAGAACTTCAACAGATACTGAATCAAAAGCCCCCTTGATATCCAAGAACACAGAAGCCATTCTGCTCTTTTTTAGCAAAGGCTAGCTGAATATCTGTGGAAAGCAACGCGAGGCAGTCGTTCGTTCCCTTACCCCTACGGAAACCATATTGAGTATCTGAAAGCAGGTTATTCGTCTCAACCCATTTGTCCAGACGGAAGAGGATCATTTTCTCCAACAACTTTCGAATGCAGGATAACATCGCGATGGGTCGATAGGAGTTGTGGTCGGACGCGGGTTTACCAGGTTTTTGAATGGCAATAACTCTCACCCGTCTCCAGTCATCCCTTACAATGTTGAGAGCCAGAAATTGATTAAACAAGTGCAACATGCGCCTCTTAGCGACGTCTGGAAGGTTCTTAAGCAAGTTGAACTTGATTCTATCTACCCCTGGAGCCGTATTGCCACACGAAAGGAGTGCGAGAGAGAGTTCTACCATTGAAAAAGGTTGGCTGGTCTCATCTATCGAATTCGTGGCTTTGCGTGAAACATTTGGGCTGGGTACGCAGAATCTGGGCAAACTTTTCGCGCGAACTTGAGGATCCATTGGTCCGAGTACTCCTCGCTCTCATTGTATGTAGTTCGGTTGCGCAATCTTCGCGCCGTATTCCAAAGAGTATTCATCGACGTTTTCCACGCGATAGCCTGTCCACGAATTGTCGCCAGTAACCGCGTTTCTAAGGCCTTGATGAGGCTCTTATAATTCGCGTTCGAGTGCCGTGTACTTTTCGAAGTGCTCAGGTGTTCCACGTCTACGAAAAACTTTGAACGCGTCGGACTTTTTGCGGTAAACCTCGGTGCATTGCTGATCCCACCATGGGGCAAGGACAAGAACCCTCCCAACACGCCAGAGCTCCGCCCAATTGAGAAATACTGGGCTATTGTCAAGCGGAACCTAAAGAAGACCAAAAAAACTGCTAAGGACGAGCAGCAGTTCAAGGCAAACTGGCTTTCTGCGGCGAAGAAGGTGGACAAGGTGGCTGTACAAAATCTGATAGCAGGGGTCAAGCGTAAGGACCGGCAATTCGGATTTGGAAAAGCGGAAGCCTAACTGAATATTTTTCCTGAATTTTATACTAATTGAACTTGAAAAAGAAATTTAATTTGATTTTTTAAATAAACGATTTCACCGATTTACACGCGTTTTCCCTTGACCAAATTTTGACCGTATCACCCTTTAGATGATCAAATTTGTAGCTCGACGAATTTTATTCGATCGTAGCGTCCTTAGCGTTCAAAGTAGGCAGGATCACCAGCCATAATGCACCTTTTTATCTCTCTCGGCTGGTGTCGTTATCGGCGGTCATCAATGTGCCCAGGTACACGGATTCGTCTACCGTCCCGATTTCATCACCGTCGATCTGAACTCGTAGTGGGAGACTAACATTATCTTCTCGTGAGCCTCTTCCCCTCATGTGTTTTGGTTTTAACTCACTAAAGTGTGTATTCGATAAAAATGGCACACCGACAATCTTCTGTATCTGTTGAACCGTCTTAGTAAAAAACATGAAAATTTGAACAAATCTTTTTCATAGTGTATTGTTTACCTCTGTCAAGTTCAAAAGTTAATCATACAGTAGTTCCAGTCACGACGTCGAAACAAAAAATTGTCCGTGAAAGAAAAATGTGTGCACTTACAATCAAAATCCAGAGGTGTCCCACCGATGGATCGCTCAAAAGCTTGGAATTGCAAATACAACTGTGTCTCGTGTGATAAGAACCTTCAAGGAGCATCTGAGCGGAAGAAATGAGTGGTCGTAGTAAAAGTGGTCCAATGGACAGTAAAATGGCCAGGAAAGTAATGCAACAGTTCAAGAACCGTCCAGACATGTCAATTCGAGATGTTGCTTACCAGTCCAAGGAGTCAGTCGGTATTGTGCAGAAACCCATGAAGCTTATTGGGTTACATGTTTACAAGATGCAAAAAGCCCCAAACCGGAATGAAAAGTTACACATCATTGCGAAAACCCGCACCCGGAAACTTTACACGAAGTTGCTCACCGAATCGTGTTGCATCGTGATAGATGATGAAACTTACGTCAACGCCGACTTCTGTCAACGTCCTGGGCAAGAATATTTAGTTGCTAAGTCGAAGATTGATGTTCCGGAGGATGTCCGAAAGAAGAAATTATCGAAACTTCCAAAGAATTTTCTGTACTGGTAGGCGATTTGCGGATGTGGTGAAACAAGAGCTCCATTCATCACTTCTGGAACAATCAACGGAACAATTTACACGGAAGAATGCCTGCCCAACAAATATGAATGATGAATAAGTGTTTGTTCAATGTAATTTGGAGAATTTTCGTTCAGCATTTTCTTCTAGAAAGCTGAATAACTTCTCCAAATTTGTTGGGTGAAGAAGCGGCTCTTGACATTCATAAGAAAGCACAGAGGATCAACTCTGTTTTGGCCTGATCTTGCATCCTGCTACTACGCTCGAAACGTGTTGGAGTCCCGAGCAAAGGATCATACCAAATTGATAACAAATTCTAATACCAAGTTATCATTGTTTGATAACCAAGGCTGAATAAACAGCCAAAATAACAGAACGAAAAACAAAACAATACTCGTTGAATATCATAATAATAGCTTATATTATTATCGCATTATAACATATTGATAATAAATCCAGTTTTGATAGAAGATTTATTGACATAGTTTCAAATTATGTTATCAATTTGAAATCAAGTTCTTACGCTGATATATGTATCTTTTGAAAAAAATGCATCATTTCTTGATCAAATATGCTTGTAAAATTTATAGTTTGGCATTCAACAAGTAACATTCGTCAAAAATTGCAAGAATTGTATGTTGAAAATTATAACAGATAGGAAGGCGACCCCAGCGTAGAGGTTAACATCCATACCTCTCAGGCCAAAGTCACGAGTTCGAATCTGACCCCCGGACAAGCTACGAAAATACCCAAAAGGTATTTGAGTGGCTACGACGGTAATCAAGGAAATGTGGTATGAAATCTTCGCCTTTTTTCTCATTAGCGAACATGAATGCCGATATTTACCGGAAACAATGTCTTCAAAAACGTATGCTACCTCTCATTCGAAAGCAGAAAGTTCAGACACTGTTTTGGCCTGATTTGTTTGTATAGAAGGTGATGAATCCTCCAAGTTGTCCGCAAATAAGGCCCGTTGAAAAGTTTTGAGCTTTGATGAGAGAAAAACTTCGGAAGAAAGGTACAGAAGCCTGATGTCGACAAATTCAAAAAGGATTGGATACATGTGAGCAGGCGCATCGATGGAACAGTTGTCCAAAACCTAAATAGGAACATTAAGAAGTAAGTGCGTGACCTAGCGAAGTCTCAAATCACTAAATAAATATTACGGTTTTTTTATCATTGTATAACTCAGAAACATTATAATTATTAAATTTACACTCCGAAAAAGAAATACAAAAAGAAATATTAAAAAAACAGTTTTTCTCTGTACCCATAATTAACGATACAGTCCCTAATATCTCTCCAGTCATGCTCAAGAGTAGCTGCGCCAAGTTGCTCTTTCATTGCCAGCTATTGCACATATATCTGGGCAACTCCGGTATCTCGTAGTAGCTGAATGTTAGGTCGCGGCATTCGAATTAAACACTTGCTGTTCACCGTCGAAAGTTTTGAGCGCAAACATACTGTAACTAGGTAGTGGTCCGAGTCTTTATTCGCACTGCGCTGCCGTGAAACGCATATCAGGCCCATCTTTGCTTGATTTCCTATTCATATGGGACTGATATGCATTTCACGGTTGTGCGGTAGGTGCGAACGTTGATGATATTGGAGAAGAAATTACCGTCATGGTCGATTTAATGACGACTTTAACGACCCTTCTTTTTCGTCATCCGGTCTCCCTTCGTGTGGGCAGTGTATGATTGATGATGATGTAGTTAAAGAAACCACCCTTGATCTTCAGCTTGCACATTCTTGCATTGATCTGAAACCATACATTTACGCGTTTAAAGCACTACAAATCCGGTACCCAGCCCGTTTGTGGTGCCACAGCGCTGGTAAAAAATGGCCACTCGATGCCCGCTTTTCCATACCTTCAAACTTGTCCAGCGATGTTCCTGCAGCTGCAGTGTTACGAAGTTGCGTGGTTGAAACTCATCGTAGATTATCCTACCGCAACCTGGGAAGCAGATCGATTTGAAGTTATGAGTTTCCAATCGTTGTTCTTACTTCGTACTTCTGCGTTATTTATAACTTTGGACATCGAGAACAAACGCTGTTTTCCATGTTCAAAATTACAAATAATACGACATGGAGAAAAGGCGCTGTTGTGAGCCGCTCCTGACATGGAGAACAGATGCTCAGATAAACTGCACGCTTCGAAGAGGGCAGCTCTCCTTCCCTGTCAGCATATGACCAAAATCCCACCTAGGTTGGGTACCCGATCTTTTTTATGGTTACTCATACCCCAATCGGCACCACGAAGAGGAAGGAATAGGAGTTACTGGACTTGCCTAGTGCCTAATGTCTAGTCATTTTCCAACCATGTCGGTTTTATGCAAAACCACTTGCTAAAATTATTTTTTTTAATTAACGATAATGTGTTGTACTTTCAAAAAATATATACGAAAATAAAACATCTAGTATGTTCATGCAAGCTATAGAAATTTAATTTGTGGTTCTTCAGGCGATTTTATATTTTTAAATGTTATGCATTAAATCCAAATAATATAAATGCTGTTCGATACAGCAGCAATACATCTTTGTTCTGAATTGATATAAAAATCTCGAACTTAACCGGACTTAACTAAAACATAAAGGTTTTTACAAACTCCTTAGTGTCATTTCTGGCAGCTCTGGTCCAGATTTGTTGTACATGTTTGGCTTCATACCGGAAACGGGCGCTTTCATAAGAGCCCAACATCTTTCGATTGGACGTAACCTTGGAAGAGGTATTTTACTTCTAATGCCAACCAACTTCAGTTATCTTGATCAAAATAAAGTATTCATAGCTTATTTTATCCAGCACGGGATACCGGTTTGGTCAACTTGTTTGAAAAATACTCTAAAAACAAACCCCCCACAAACCCATTCCCCCAACAACCCACAACCCCCGACAAAAAAAAAAAAAACTAAATTTCCCCACCCACAAACTTTCCCCCCCCCCCCCCCCCCGCGTTTCATTTCCCCCCACCCCACCAGATGCACCACGGGGGGCGGCCCCAGGTCCTCCTAGACACACCAACTCCCTTTTGCTTAAGACGTTTTCTCTCGCCCCCCCCTCCCTCCCTTACCCTACCCCCCAAACCCCCCGGCCCACCCTTTTCAACTTCCCCCTTTTCCTCGGCCCCCGCCCCCTCCCCCCCCCCCCCGCGTTTGGAGGTTTTTGCCTCCCCCCCCCCCCCCCCCCTCCTCCCCCCCCCCCCCCCCCCACTCCCCCCCAAACCTTTCCCAATTTTCTCCCCCCGCCCCACCCCATCAACCCGAACGCCACAAAACAAAAGAGCGGCACCCAAACATCTTGCAAACTTTAAACGGAGGAGCCTGTTAAAACAAAACAACAAGCGTGCACCAGATTTTAGTAATAATTCTCCTTCTTAGCCGGGTTCTACCCGGTTCCGTATTCTTTGTTTCTTGAATCGGTATAGCTGTTCTGAGCATGAGCATGAGCATGATTGACCGCCCGAGGTTGCTACTCCGTTGTTGCCAGATCAGCTGTTATTACACAAAGAACCAACAGATGATGCTTGGGACTAACATACATCTTCAATGTGTAAAAACTGGTGATCCCAAACTAAGTAAAAACTGTGATCCCAAACTAAGGCAATACCGGCGCCGGCCTCGCCCGAATGCAGGTCAAGTAGGGAATGGGTAGGAATATGTTGACGTGATACTCGCTTTATTGGAAGCCGCGGAATCCACTGCACTTCCACGAGAAATCACTGGGATTTTGGATAACAGGATTGGGTGGCAGCAGGGTTCGTTTTGGTTAACGACAAGCTGTTAGGTGTAATTAGTACCGATTTCCGATTTGAACCGATTTAAACCAACAGTAAGGATGCTATTGGGGCCACTCACAAAGTGTGATTGTGGTTTTTCATTGGGAAAACAAAGTGATTTTTGATTATGCTGAAAAGCCGATTTTGACCGGTTTAAACCAACAGTAAGGATGCTATTGAGGCCACTCACAGAGTGTGATAGTGGTATTTCATTGGGATTTCATCTCAACGCTGGAGAGCCAACTTGAACCGATTTACACCAACAGTACGGATGCCGCTGGAGTCCCTTACAAAATGAGACAGCGATTTATTTGCTCCAAGATAGGGTGGCCCGACGAGCATGACGAACGAATAATTTGGATCACAATTAATAATGTACCTCACCACCGACCGATCTTACCCGGCGAACCACGACTTCCGATGCTCACTCGATCACTCGCGCAACGAACAATAGGCAACCGAAACAATAGGCAAAACGCTACGCCCGATAACAAAATATTGCGGAACAAAGTATCGACACAACCGATTCAACCGATGGTCGACGCAAACCTATTAAAAGTAAATTTTATTAATATAGATACATAATGGGCAACAATTACCTGTCCTGCTCCTCGTCCTTGAGAGCACTTACTTCCTCACTACCGAGTATTAGATATTGTCTTCAAAATTTGGTAGAAATAAATTATTTGTTGCAACATTTTTCCTTCATTTTTCTCCGACGGAGTTTCAACAGGATGATTATTTCTCTCACTATCAACGATCACATTTTCGTCAACACCCAATAATTATCGCCAAACAATCTATTTCACTTATTTCTACTCGGGATCATCCAGACACTATACAACTGTCAGCACTTTTTAGTCGGGCTAAAGTGAAAAAGGAAAACAATTTTCCCACCGCCGTCATCGCACTTACACACACACACACACACACACACACACACACACACACACACACACACACACACACACACACACACACACACACACACACACACACACACACACACACACACACACACACACACACACACACACACACACACACACACACACACACACACACACACACACACACACACACACATTCGGTTTCTCGCCCGAACGCACTCTTCACGACACGACGCACGCGAAAACTACGGAGGGACGCCGGCGACGCGGTTTTCCCCGGCACACTGCTGTTGTCAAAAATTCGAAGGGAAAAACTTCCCCACAGCAGCAGTTTGATCGAACCACTCGATTTCTGAATCCAGCTCGAGACGTCACCACACTGTCCTTTTACTTTTCACTTCATACGATCGAAAAAAAAACACACACACACACACTTAGCGATAAGAACACTGCCGATTAGACCTCTGCACTTTTTCCCCCTAATTACATGTTTACAAAACACCTGAAAGAAACTCCTGTTTATCAATGTGGGAGAGGTCATCCATTTTCACAACAAAACACCCGGCCAGTGTGTTGGTGCCATCACAAATCGACCCCACGGCGATAGTATTGGTGCCGACTAGCCGCTAATCGTTGGTCGCGCAAAAAGGCAACATCAACAGGAAAACGACAGCAAAGAAGCCTTCCAAGAGAAGTGAGCTCCCCGAAAAGATTCAATCATTATTTTCGTCCCGGATCGGGCACTTTTCACGACAATTTTAACACTCTCCACTGCACCGGATATAGCACTTCACTTTACCGCCGCTGTCGAAATGGTTTAGTCCCGGTTGATACGTTTTTTTCCGCGATTAATCGGACCGTCCGCAAACACGCGCCATTTTCCTTCTCCGTCACTCAGTTGATCACTTTCTCTGAGATTCACAGAAGTGGCGATTTGTTCTGGATATTCAACTCCAAAACTTGTTCCATACAACCCCCCCCCCACCACCATACCATACCCCCCCCCCCCCCCCCGAAGTTCCGAAACAAAGGTTACGGTCCGGATGACTTCGGTCAGTAATAGTTTTAAATCAGTGCTTCCAAAACTTGAATCTTGGAAATCTTTACACAATTCGGTAAGATCTGCCTCGATATAAGTCGTCTTGTTGCGTTTAGTGCATTCAAGTGCATTCAAGTGCACTCAAACACCAGCAATGGAAAGAACTCTTACAGCTCAGGGATGGGTGTAGTTCAGTCAACAATAAATGTAAAACCCCATATTAAAAAAAAGTTTAATCTGATTTGGGTAAGAACAACTGGTTTAAATTTTTAAAATACCAATTTCCAGGTAACAATTTTGGGAATTCGTCATAATAAGGAAACTTTTTCCTGGGCTTCAATTTCAAGGAAAATCAGCAAGCGTATCATGCTATGTTCTTACGCACTATGACCGATCCTTGAAGGATTGAAAAACAAAGTTGCCTTAATGAAATCCTTGACAACTTTTGATGAAGTAGAAAGTTCCAACAGTTCAACCTCATCCACCCTCATTATCTGAAGTTTATGCGGTATTTCGGGGCACTGCAAGTGCCCATCCACAGATTTGTAACAAAATACTAGTGTGCTCTTGAAGAAAAAAGTTTTTATCGCTTCCCTATTTTTTCATCTGCTTTTTTCTTTCGATCAAACCTCTTCAAGAATAGCTTTGTGAGTGATATAAAATAAAACATGTTCGAATCGTCGAGAAAATTCATGAATTTTCTACTACTGGAGCTGAACAGAAACGGCAGACACACAGAGAAAGCTACAAAATGCGGAGGTGAAGCGAAAAATGATGGAAAAATGAGACCGGAAATACAGAAACAAAAACCAAACCCAGATGAGATAGATTGGAGGAAGCAATTTTCTCCTCTATTTGTTTTTTCGCCAATCAGTTAGGTCAAGGGTGGAAGCACTGCTACTGGCAACCGTTGCGAAGTATTGTCTTCCCCCTTCATCCTCCGAGTGGCCGGGTTGATGCTATCTTTCATCTTTTGCTGAACAATGGTTGATGAAAAGCCACAGTTGTTTCACGAAATTATTGAAGATCTGACTTTCTTGTAAAGGGATTTTAAAAGCAGACTCAAATAATTCCAATGATAAGAGTAAATGCATTCGGTATCAACGACCGACATTGTCAAGATATATTGTACAAAGTTGTACGGAAAACTTCCTACTTCACGACAAACAACCCTAATTTATCAATTACCCTTAAAACATACCATTGACAGTTCTCGGGTTCCAATCGAGCTTGTCCCATTCAGCTTTGTTCAATGTTTCGGTACACCCTCCTGCACTCGCATAGTCTAACACTAAAACTACTTCGTTATCTGCTGTCCTCAGCTTCTCTATCGATAACAGAAGATGACAAATTTTCCTGATGATGTAAAGTTTGTTTACAGGCAGGAGGTCAGCCGTTTTGGAATGGCTTGAGCTCCCATACTAACCATTAAATCGACAACGACGATAAGCTGAACGTCTATTCTGTCCATTCAAACCGAGGTAAATATTTGTGATCTACTTGCTGTCCGAGCCCTCATATCGATGCCGATGTTTGGAGGGTTTGATGATGGTTGAATGATTTATTTGTTATGTCATCGCGTCGGACGAGAACGAGGTACTGACGGTGGAAGAAGGTTCTCTCTATTTCGATATGTTTGTTTGAGAAGGTCAACAATGTTGCTAGATATGTTTGATGTGATTCATGAGTTTTTCAAAATAGTTTCAATTCGATGTTTTATGCTAGCCCGTTAAAAAAAAGCAATCCACCAATAGAGCAAGCTGAGGGGATTTAGATAGCTCAGTCTGTAAGAGAATGGTTTTACTAGACGGAAACGGTGGGTTCAATTCCGATCTGGGTGAAGAAATCTTTCAGGTTGGAAATTCTATAGACTTTCTTATGCATAGATTATCATTGTGCTTGCCAAACTATATACAAATTCATGCATTGATTTGGGCTCTCATTTAATAACTGTGGAAGTGCTAAGTTTAGAATAGGTCAAAGCTCGTTGAAAAAAGCGCAAAAGCACTCCGTATCGAGTGCTGAGCAGGACTAGATGTTTCGTGTCTCATCAGATCACTCGTTTGCAAGTGGTTTTTTTTCGATAAATAAAACGCAGTGTAATGCTAATCGCTTTCAATTGCCCCGGAAGCTCTATGCATGAACCGAGTTTATCGTAACGTAGTGACTCATAAGCACCATCGCAAGAAAACGGTGAGTTCGACGAGTTCCATCGAACGATCGAGGTTGTTGACGCCACCAGCTAAGTATAGTTGAATAGTTCTTCAAGCCCAGTTTCACTCAACACTTGTTTCATATTGGACCTCCTTAAATTTGTACCGATCTCAAAAATTATCAAAAGATTGACGGTTTCGCTTGAAGATATGAAAACCGAAACTCCAGGAATGGCTTGAATAACTTTTAAGAATCTGTTATATTAAAACTTGTGTCAGCTTAGATCTTAGATCTACGAATTTATTCCGTATTCATGAGCTGCCAAAAGATTCATTGATTTTGCTTTTGGGTGAAAGTTCCCAAGAGTTCTCGGAAAAACTTGATCATCTATTGATTGCAGCATAACGACACCTTTTCTTAATCCTTAGTTCATAGATTTGTTGAAATGTGTAAAACTTTAAGAGCAACCATCGTCAGTTTGCATGAAAACTTCCACTTTTTTCCGGAGTGGAAAAAAAATGATAATGATCTAAAGACTTTTGCCACGCCAGAGTATCTTTTGAAGAGGGCTAATATGTTTTAAACCTCATATTTTTTATACATCACTGCTCAAAATTCGCTGGTTGTCTTGGAACTGCATGTGAGCAGAAGTTGTGGAGAATCAATTAAAGTTTTAAATTTGAAAGAAAATTTCAACTAACATTTCACTTGATCACTTTTTCAAAAATAAATAAAACCCTAATTACTTTTTCAACCTATCACTATAAACCCGAGCAAATTCCTTTAAATTTCACTATAAAAAACTTATACTTTGACAGATTGGTCGGTTTCCTCTTCTATTTACAGATTTTTTCATTTTCCAGTGCTCGACAGGGAAGAAGTCTGTAATCGCAGACAAATCAGGCCTATTTGTCAAAGGATAAGCTTTCTATAGTGGAAAATAAAGGAATTTTTTCGCATTTACTAGTAAAAGTTTGAAAAAGGGTTTCATTTTTTTATTTTTCAATTTTTTTTAAAATAAGTTATCAAAAGAAGTGTTCATTTAAACTGCCCTAGTTTTCAAATTTCAATCGTTCTACTAATACGCTCGTTAAAGTGTTTTAAAAAAAGTTATCTGAAACAAGTGAAGTAAAGTTTTAAGATAAAATGTACACTTCACTCATCAAATCTTCCGGTTCACCTCTAAGCATCTTGCTATGAGGCACAAGGTGGTTACACACCGATTATCTGTCGATCTGCCAAATTTGGAAGACGTCTTCAAATTATAACACTCCGCCCACTATATCACTAAACATTGCGATTGGTTGCGCGGATTGGAGATAATTAAATCATAGGGAATAGGACCAAATCCACCCGGGTTATGCCAAAATGATGAGCTTGGAAATCAACAGAAGCACAAAGTTTCCAGAAGGCGCGAAATGCTTCTAGGGACGCAAATTTCGCCAAATCCTTCAATCGTAATTTATGATATAAATTGCTCTTTAGTGCGTTCAACTTGCTTTTTGCAAATATAAGTTCCATTAGTAAAATAATTTGTAGAATGTAGTTGTACAAATTACTAGTTCACGAGAACAAAGAGTCTGCGTCGAGCATCGGATGTGAAGGGTTGTGTCGATGATTTGTTGCGCACTATTTTGCTATCGGACATATCGCGTTATCTATTGTTGCGGTTATATAATGTTCCCGGTTAGATGTGGTGTTCCGTTGGGTGTGGTGGTCCGATGGTGGGGGTCATAATTAATTGTGATCCATATTAATCACTCGCCATACTCGCCGGGCCACCATTTCTTGGAACCAGTAACCCAAGCAGCACACCCGATCATAATTAGTTGCAGCAACTTGATTATGACCAACAAAGGCACATTTATGTTCTCTCAACTAAATGGCAACATGTGTGCTACTAGTGCTCTCAAGCGTTAGCACTTATTACCTTATACATTTAAACTAATCATGTTATTTGTTGTTGCACAAAGCACGTAATTAATTATAATGTTTGAAAATCGGAAATATCATTCTTATCAACATGGAGCCTTAGGAGTGGACAGCAATTTCTGCTAGAACCAAAGATGTGAAGAGAAAGTATTGATAGGTTCTTTAGAGCACGGCAGGTTGTGAAATTGAATCGAAATAGTTGAAATTGAGCGTAGGGCATGTTTGGAAGGCGGTATCGAGCAGACAGGCTTTTACCTAGCTACCACAATGCATGGTAGGTAAGGGGGAAAGAGAGCCCCCTTGATAGGCAAAAGTTTACCGACTCGGTCATGCTCATATACCGCCAAATGGCACGGAGTAGTTCTAGCGATGTGAAATCTCTGTTTACACTTCTCAAAGGCTACATGTGACAGAAATTAATTTTCAATTAGAGGTATTTTTATGACACAACCACTAATGTTTTCGGTTGTTTTTACTCTCGTATTTATTTACTTTAACAACCTTAGACAGAAACCCGATAACGTTTTGTATACGCTGATCCTCTTAACGACAATACAGCATGTATTGATGATGTCCCCTTCATGGGATTTCAAATACATTTAAACTAATCATGTTATTTGTTGTTGCATGAAGCCTTCCACCGCCTTCCAAACATGCCCTACGCTCAATTTCAACTACTTCTACTAAATTTAACAACCTGCCGTGCTCTTACGGACCTATCAATACTTTCTTTTCACATCTTCGGTTCTAGCGGAAATTGCTGTCCACTCCTAGGGTTGCATGTTGATAAGAATGCTATTTCCAATTTTCAATCTTATTACCTTATGAAAAACCACCATCACACTTTGTGCGTGGCCCCAATGGCATCCTTACTATTGGTACAAATCGGTTCAAATAGGATATCCGTACTTATATCTAAATGTTTTACTTAACAGCTTATCGTTTACGGAAATGAACCCTGCTGCCACCGAACCTTGGTATCCAACATCCCAGTGATTTCTCGTGGAAGTGCAGAGGTGTTCTCAGATTACAATAAAGCGAGTATCACGTCAACATATTCCTAACCTTTTCTTATTTCACCTGCATTCGGGCGGGGCCGGCGCCGGTATTGCCTAAGTTTGGGATCACCAGTTTTGACACATTGAGGATGTATGCTAGTGCCAAATTTCATCTGTTGGTTATCTGTGTAATTACAGCTGATTTGGCCACAAGGTAGCAACCTGGGGCGGTCATGCTCATGAACAAAATGTCTACTTTGAAGAAAACAATCATGTATTTTTTTCATAATTTAGATAATTTCATAGATTGACACGCGTGAATAGCACAAATATAGTGAAAATGAACCAGTTTCAAAATATAGTGCTGCATATCAGTAGGCGCATTTTAGTAACAAAATATGACCCTTTTTGTTCAAAATTTTCACTAACAGCTTTAAATGTACAGATGGAGAATCATGACTTACAAATGGAAATAGCGTATTTGCAAAACGTAACACACTTTACCAAATTTGTTTTTAAAATATCAGGAAAATATTTGCATTTCGGACGTTTTTTGATTTGAGAATTTTTAATGAAAACAGCTTAACATATACATATTCAATTTTAGTGAAGACAACTGACACGATAACACCAATGTTTGAGAATTTATAAAATAAAACTTTTTATTTGAAGGTTCTCTATCTATCTAGCAGCCGTTTGTCAAGATTAAACAAATATTTTTTTGAAAGTTGTTATCTTGCAGGGTTGACGATTCAGAAAATGTAGTGTTATTTGCTATTTATGAAATTTTTCATTATTTTTCTTAGTCTCTCAATATATTTCATCCCTACGTATGCATTGACTGATTTTAGCGATTATGCATGCGATTATCCTGCTATCTGAATGTGAGCTCATCTATGCATCGCTAATCGTAGCAACTCTGCTGTGTACAGAAAAAGTTCGACAGCCTTATCGATTGATTTGCAGCAGGCATGGCGAAAATAGTCAAGCATCTACGCTCGATGGTTTGTTCGCACTGCCAGGTCCATCCGGGAGTCAGAAATTTGGACACCGCAAAGCACTTCGTGCCCGCCGGATATAGTCAATCTGGCATTTACAACATCCTCACTGTTGGGTTACCGGACAATAACCAATACCAACTGGGGAGTAATTAATTACACTGCCAGTGGAGTGGTATACTGTAGGCTTTTTGCCGATAGCAGACTGTATTTTGGTCGGATTTGGGAATTTGGGTTTCTTTTGGTAGTTCCATCCAATAAATACCACACACATCACATCACACATTCGTCCAGAATATTACGCAGCACATATATATTTCGTCCGATACACTTAATATTCTAACACAGTTTTATGTACAAGATTTACAATTTACAACACTCAACACAGAACATTCCTTTTCACTGTGGCTCTGCTCCCATCCACCCTACTCGAGAGTCAGAGCCGACACGACTGGTGTCACACTAGATCGTCTACTATCCAACAACCAGATGATCCCAAGCAGCGACGTCACCGATAACGATCTCTCGTGATCGCTGTCGCTATCGGTAGATGTGATAGGGAGAATACCGTCTCAGATCGGAGGAACGATCGTTGTAGAGAAAGTCCTCTCATTCGGCAGTTGCGTAGCGAGGGTAGGGTGATGTTACTTCCGAACAATTACCCTACGAAACAAAAAAAGGTGAAAGCGTCGAACGGAAATTTGATTCCGGTTGCCCGACAGTAGGCATGATCGTAAAGTGCAGCAGAATCTGAAGAGGAAGACCAAGAGCAAGGTGGCCTCATGGTTCCGTGCCTTTGGCTCAGAAGTTGGTGGGACCGGCCAAACAGTGAAGAAGCATCTGGGCAAGATGGACATTGTTACGTGGAAGCGTCAGTCGAGGCCGACCTTGTCTGAACAGCAGGCGATCACCCAGAAGGAGCCACTGAATCTTTGGCTGAATAACGTTTTTCCGGCGAAGTGCGACATTGTGGTCATAATGTATGACGACTCTTGCTTGATACGGCTGAACGGCAACGTCTGGTAGGGGACCGGGTACTTTACGTCCCCCACCAAGTAGATAAACGTTGACGGTGAAATATATTTCCCACATCAAGATACCGAAGAAAGTCCTTTGTAGCTGACGGTCAGCGAGAAAAGAATGCCCAAGTTTCTGTTCTTTCTCGAATCGTGGTGAACGGGGAGATATACAGTACGAAGTGCCTACCGGAAGTTGCCGCCTTCTTCAAGAAGTATCACGCGAAGGAGGATGTGGTTTTTTGACCGGACCTGGTCCATTATGCCAAGAGATCACTGGAGGAGATGGACTGGGTGAAGATTAAGTTTGTACCGAAGAACGGTTACCCTCCCAACATCCCCTAGCCATGGCCGGTAGAACACAGGATTCACTCCAATAATTTCGAGGCCAAACGAACAGCTCATCGCTGAGGCCACGAGAGAGCTGAAAAACGTACCAACATCCTTCTCTTCATCGGCAATGGCTACCCTAGTAGCACACATGTTGCCATTTTGTTGGCCTAATCCTTTTTCATCCAATTCTGCACTAATTTATCTTCTCTTGGGTAAGCATCCGGTCAACTGCCGGAATTGAAGTATTTACTTTTTAGAAGGCTCAATAAACGTCGGATTTAAAGAAAATTTGTTCCATTGAATTATCTTTTGTACTTTCCTTTTTTTGTATTCCGATTTTTAATTTGTATTACCATCAGGGCCGGATTTATAGCATAAGGTATTAAGGAATAAGGTATTAGGTAATAAAAAATCAAATTTTGTGGGAGTCCCTTAAAATGTATGGGCCAATGGTCGTGGCCCATTCGCCTTCTTACCCCTAATATTCGCTCATGATTGACAATAAATCTTGCCCTTTGCTCATTGCATCGTAACCATCAATTCTATACCTCTATAATCAGATTTATTCTATTAACGTCTCTTTAAACTGTATGCCTGCTGTAGATGTTTTAGTTCATTCGAGATGGCCTTTATGGGGGGACTCATTGTTTGAATGAAGAATCGTAAAATTGACCACATTAAGCTAGATCAGCTTTGTATTTTTTATTAGATTCATTTGGGCTCCCAAACAACTGGCAACATTTGTGAACAATTGACTGTAACCCAGCTTTCCGTATTGCATTTGAAATTTGTATGGAAATTTGTACGGGAAAACGTTTTTTTTTTGTATTTACATTCATAGAGACCATAGTTTTACTTGGGCCACGAAACTTATTGTGTAGTCCAGGATATGTCCAACAACTTTGCTGAGAGTAGTATTCATACATCGATGGTTCGATTGTCCTCACCATGTCATTGTATGTTGAGCCAAAAACAGGTTGGGTGGGTCGATAGGTAACATCACTTCTACGTATCCAGGGTATAAAGAATCTCCTTCCAACAACAAGATTAAACAATTGGTAAAAAATAAACAAGATGATACCCCAATGAGGAACCAGGAGATTTATCCAGAAACTGTTAGCAATGGGGAGTTAGCATTCCCAATCTCCCCAATCAATTTGCTTCAATCAGGTGCCCTGATGGTCCCTCCCATACTCCTATAATATGCATTTATATGTTGAAGAATATAATGCTTATGTCAAACATATAGCTGTTACTTTTGATTGCAACGATCCTAATAATCCTAAAGCGAGCTGAAATTATTAATTAATTGAGAATAAAAATATGATTATTCGCACCTCCTCATGATGCTATTGTTGCAAATTTACAATGTTGCCCAGGGTACGCCAACCAGCGGCCATGTATCTGCTGGCAGTCTTTTGTGAGATAAGATCTCGTGAGGACCAGAGGTCGGTTGCACCCTCCTTCCAGGTCAAATCAACATTTGAATCCCAGATAGAGGATTAGAATTGACTACTAAAAAGCATGTTTTCTGTCAAAATGGTAGATGTACTTATGCAATCGAGATTTCAATCTTAAATATAAAATGCTACGTTTTCCAAAGCTTACTTCCATATAAATTTCAAACACAATTCGGAACGCAGAGCTACAAACAATCGTCTCCAAATATTGCATACTTGTTTGCAAATGGACTCAAGATGGACTTTGCTCCCCAAATGGACTCAAGAAAAGTACTGTTATAAAAAAATGATCTTTTTGAGACATCCTTTAGACCAGCTATGGCAGATTATTCACGAATATGGATTTCCGGAAAAACTGACGCGGTCTGTGTGTCGTTCGAGTATCAGGGACACTCTCGAGTCCCTTCGAATCTCGGAGAGGGTTACGGCAAGGTGAAGAGCTGGAATAGACACGAGTGGCACGATCTTCAGGAAGTCTGTCCAACTATTTGGCTTCGCCGACGACGTTGATATCGTAACACGTAACTTTGAGACGATGGCGGAAACGTACATCAGACTTAAGGCTGAAGCTGGTAAGATTGGGCTTATGATTAATGCGTTGAAAACAAAATTCATGGATGGAAGAGGCTCACGAGAAGACAATGTAAGCCTCCTACCACGAGTTCAGATCGACGGTGATGAAATCGAGGTAGTAGACGAATTTATGTATCTGGGCTCATTGGTGACCGCCGATAACGACACCAGCAGAGAAATACAAAGGCGCATTATGGCTGGCAATCGTGCCGCTAAGATCGAACAAAGTTGGCCGAACTACAAAGTTGACCATCTACAAAACATAAATTAGACCGGTAGTTCTCTACGGCCACGAAACATGGACATTGCTAGTGGAGGATCAACGCGCCCTTGGTGTCTTTGAACGGAAGGTGCTGCGTACGATCTACGATGGAGTGCAGAGGGAAGACGGAGCGTGGAGAAGGCGAATGTACCACGAATTGCATCAGTTGCTGGGAGAACCTCCCATCGTACACATTGCAAAAATCGGTCGACTACGATGGGCTGGGCATGTCGTTAGAATGTCGGACGACAGCCCTGTTAAAATGGTTCTCGAAAACGAACCGACGGGTACAAGAAGAGGCGTTCTACGAGCAAGGTGCATCGATCTTTTTCTCAACATTTATTTCCCTGAAGTATGTTCCTTTACACTTTAGCAATAATAGATTTAAATGTCACCCTCATGCTCCAACTTTCGGGCCTTTAACTTGACTCCTGCCATCAAGGTTTGGACAAGCTTCTCTCCTCTTGTTTTGTAAGCTCTTGTCCACTTCTGCTGGAAGTTTTGAATCGATTTTGACTCTCCTCCCATTTTCCGATAAACATTATTTTCCTCGTATCATTTCTTCGTCACTGTTGAGTAGTGGCAAGATGCCAAATCGGGCTAAAACAGGGTGTTTTGAGGCGATATTGAAGGCACTCTTTGAAGTAGATTTCCCTGTTAATATTCCCGGTTTAAATGAATGGTGGGCAGATTTTACCGCACGTACAGATGGCTTCCCAAACGAGATATTTTTTCGCAAATTTTTCTATCTTTTGTTCTTTAAACTTGGATAAATTCTACACAACGAAGGACAGAGGAAGCTTACTTCCTCTGTCCTTCATTGTGTAGAATTTATTACCAGGGATTGTGAAAAGTAAGCCTTCACGTCCTGTACGATGCAACCTGTATGTTTGGTTAACAACGAATCATATTTTTCAAGTCCTTTCTCATCTCGGCGATGTTTCTTCTGAGCTTTGAATGACCTCAGTACACATCTCACTTTAATGTCCTGCACAGTTGACTTAGCTATATCCACTTTTTTGGCAGCATCTCTGACCGAAATGTTGGTATTCCTCTTTCACTACTTGTTTCACATCTTGTTTTCGACTGCTTGGTTGGCTTTATCTGAACCGTTTTGGATTGTAGAAACTTGCTGATGACATTCGAGACCGTTTGTTGCTTCACCCCGACGGAATCCGCGATTGTTTTCTGTGAACGATTACAATTTTCTAACCACTTGTCCAAAATAAGATTTCACAGCTTCTGTTATTGAGACGCCATTTTCAAAACTTCAATTAAAAAATAAACAATATGTCGACGCGAAGGTGAAAGGATCTACTGACAGCTAAATCATACACTGAAAGAAACTCTTATGTTGACCACTGACGCGACAAAGTTACCACAAATATTACCGGACATGCTTTATAACCGTTCATCAAATATTTTTTGCATCATAATGGCGAAATCATCAGATTTAATCTCAATGACTATCATTTGCTCATCCTTTGGTTCCAAACTTCCGGAACATCCACTAAGCTCAACAGGATGAGTCTCAAGCAATCAAAGTATTGTCATAGTTCTCACTTATTCTCCCGGAAATTCCGATTAATTTACACGGATCTTAGGATGCCATGAAAGTTGCAAGCTCAAGTAACGACAGACCATCCTGAGTTCATAAAAAATCATCTGAGTACACACCATTATCTTTATTTTAGCATTTACACGATATGGCTCCCTTTCTTCTTACCGCCAAAGTCATGGTTCTTCAACAAAACGATGAAATCATAAAAAGAACCTTCTCCCACCAGAACGACGAGATAAATTATTGGCAGTGAGCTTTGATCGTTAGCAAGTAAATATGGTGAGTGCTCATAAATTTCCGCTCAAACTGAAACGTCAGGAAAGCTCCTGGCAAAGAGTTACACAAACCGTTAAAATTTACACTCAAAAGAAATGGCTTATGAAGGTTCATATTTTAATGCAAATGATGGAAAGTTTTTCGTGCTTACGATTCGCGGTGAAATGTGATTGCGAATGCTTGTTGTGATATAATGATTATGGTAGATTGTACGGTAGAAGTACGAACGGCAGTGTTGCGATGGGGGGAAATATTGACCTTTTAAGTTAACCTTACGTTCGATAATTCATCCCACTAGATTCCAAAAAATGTAAAGCCTAGGAAGTTGAACTTGCTAGTTGAAAGGATGTTCAAAACATTCCGTTCCAGAAATCTTTCACATGAAATCCAACATAACGCCATAAGTTTGCTCTACCTTAATAGGATTAGGAGACACTTAGTGTAACTGCGGTCTACTTGCTTAAAACTTGTCTTCAACCCGCGGCATGTAAATCGTGTTGGCGAGGAAAACAATCGCCTTGCCTGGAGATTCATGTGAGTAAAGACTCGAAAAACTTTCGAGTGGCTTAAAAAAGAAAAATTTCCTTGTAAAGTTGCTCCTTTTCCCTCGGATACAAACAGCTATCAGGTGGATGAGGGCAATCTACAATGCACCCCTAGGGTAAATTGGCCCATCAAAACTTAGAATTCTGAGATTTCACATCTTAGAATTTTAGATCGAATGTTGACTCAGCAAAGCTGCCTTTTAAATTTCATGAATCGGCAATCTGATAGCTTTGAACATAAGCGTGGATCAATTTCACTCCAGGGATGCGTTTTGGGCCATCCTACCCTATAAGCTATCAGTTTTAGGGGGTAAAAGGTGGTAAGCGCCAGCCACAAAACGAAGGCGGCGCCGCCGGTCGGTGGATCGAACTTTTCACCTGGCTTGAGGGTGTTGAATTCGCCACGAAAGCCGTGATTTTTTTTTTCATATTTCTATTTCGACGTTCTTTTCGATGTTCTTGTCAGAGTGAAAGGATTTCCACCGACACAATGTGATTCATGGATGAAGCAAAGGTGGCATGAGGAACTGCTGTGGATCGATTTCACCTTGAAAGCCTAGGGCGAATACGAAGAAACATGATGGGTCCTCGTAAACTTGGAGAGATAAGAAGTGTTTTTCATGGAAACAAGAGCGGAGGAAGAAAAGCTTTCATAATGCCAGGTTTATTGATGGATCATATTTATCCTGACAGGGCACGCAAGATGAATAATTGTTTCGGAGTGGACAGTGTAGTGCTGGCGTTTTGTTTTGTTGTTGGTTAGATTCCGAACTGGGTGGAAATAAATTGAAATCCATATGCGGGATTTGGAATGCAGTTTACTCAAATAAGCTCGTTTTGTCTCTAATACATCTGTCAGTATATATGTTACCCAATTAACGCCCAAGATACCACTAATTCAATCTTGTATAACATCTCAATCTTTCTTTTCAACTTAAATAAGTAGTGTTGCACCGAAACATAGGAATTCTATAGTGCTATATAAAAACATTCTTTCGAAATATGTTGTCAATCTCTGAATAATATAATAAGCAGTATACAGAGAAAATAATAAAACAATAATTATACGGCTAGTGACAGGCCTCTTTTAATAAACTTGGTAACCATTTTAATGCTAGTGCTAAAGTGTTCTGTTAACAAATTGGTTTCTCACTATTTTAATATCTGGTTGGTATTATCTATTGAAATTTGTTACTTATTAGAATCAGTGTATGAACTGACAGTTGTTGGTTCCAGTCGTTTTTTGCATCTTTCGTTTCATTCGAGATTCGAACAGAACAAAAAATGAGAATAGAAAGTAGAATTCGCTGTTGAAGAGTGAAAGATATTTGGAAGAATATAAAAGTCTTCGAAATAGAGTAGGAGGAAAAAGAGGGAGGAAAAGTTCATACTATCACCATAACTTCCTTTAAGATTTCAAAAAGATTTCTCTGATACTTCAGACTTAGGTGAACCTTTTTACCGCACTATCAACCAATCAAATGGATACAGACACATGTATACCTTATCTATAAGCTGCTCACTACACCTTAAGTAAGAATTTGAATACAAGTCATTTTCGGACATTTTAGAAAACACACTCAAAAAGGCTTTGACACAAAATTCGGAATCACGGGCAGGAAAGCTTTATATGCAAATGTTGACGAAAACCCTGTTGCAAAATGGACGATGACACTTACATAAAGGCGAACTTTCTGCAGATTCCAGGACATCAGTTCTACACTTCAAGAGACAAGTTGGATATCCCAAAGCCCAACGGAAGCAAAACATCTCGAAAGTTGCCAAGAAATTCATGGTTTGGCAAGTGATTTGTTCGTGCGGGATGCGATGTGCTCAATTCGTGACGTCTTCAACCATGAATGACCAAGTGTATGTCAACAAAAATGTCTCCTTCCATTCCTGACGTTGTACAACAGCACACCAATTTTTGGCCTGACTTGGCGTCATCAAAATAGGTGCTGGTATGGTATAAGGAAATATGGCAAACTTCGTACCCAAGGTCCTTAATCCTCCGAACACCCCAGAAGTGATACCAATCGAAAAATATTCATCTATTATGAAGCAGGAATAACTTAAAATGTATAGATTGACAGCTATCAGTGTTAGCTAAATAACTTTTTCCAATAGCCCTTGATCGCTTTGTGGTCTTAGAAGAAACGTTTTCTTGGAAATGGTTGGAATGGTTTAGTTTTAGAGGACAACGTGTCACCTCGCCAGATTTCTTTGTAAAAGTAAGTTTCCCCATGAACAATACTATGGAACATTAAAACCACGGGTACTAAAATATTGTTTCACCGATCGAGTTGAAATTTTACTGTGGTATTATAGGACCTAAAGGGCTCTCAAAAACCAAAGTGGAACGTTTTGTTTTTCACATATCCGTGCCCCAGGCTCTCTCGGCTGGCCCACGACATGGGCCTATATATTTTGAAATGTTTCAATTAAAAAGAGCTGTATATCTGCAGGGTGGGTGACTGTGAGAGATGGGTGGGTGGGTGAGATCCTTAAGACAGTCCAAACAGATCAAGAATTGAAGAAAGCATGGGTCAATGTAAGAAAAAAACTTGTTGCCTCAAATGTTGTACAAAATCTTAATGAGTATCTTAAGATAAAAATAAGGGGGATTGGAATTGGAGCCCAAGTTGAATAAAGTAAACAAAGCAAAACTAGCAAAGATGTTTTATTTTTATTTATTCGAAAATGTCTGTCAATTGGTTGGAGACAGACGTTTTTTTTTTGGCGAAACGCTTTGTGTGTTGCACTTTTAACGTTGACAATCTTTAAAGTTTGAAAATGAAAATAGACTACTCAACGTGTGTCCATGGAACATGGGGCCTTTACGCTTGTGAAAACGTCGGACAAGCCATTTTATATGGGGGATTATCTCTTATACTCCAAGAAGTTTGACTGACCTAAAATACCTGAACTTGTGTTCATAGATCGAAATTAGGGTTTGATGCTAGTGAATATTTTCGCTTCACGCCATCAATAATAGTTGGTACAGTCGTATCGTGTAGAGCTTCCAAACACGTGTCTTGGCAACAGTTTGCTACCGTTCCTCGAGGTTTGGGAAGTTTCGAACCTTGTATGCATGTAATCTAGCTCTAGCCTTTGACCTTCTGGGCGTAAATTTGCGAGGCGCCGACCTTTTTGGCATCATCACATGTTGAAAAGTTGGGATTTCGGGTGAAATTACATTTAACCTTTCCCTTCTTCTTCTTACATGTGATCATAAATCAACCGGTCGTTGAACCTTTTTAGTAATCTTGAAACGGTTGAATTACAGACAGCTCCGGATTTTCCATGTGAGCGTACAATTTTTTTTCACGCGTCTCCACTACGCAAGTCGCACGATGCAAACAATACATTTTAAAGAAGAAATTTGAAAATTTGGTCAATTTCTGTCCAGTGGGAATAAGTTACAGCCAGTTTTAAGTGTTGCAATAATTTCATAATCGGCTTGTTTTGTCGATTGTCCTCTTCGTTTCATTTTCTTTTTAATCTCTTTAGACTAAGGTGACAAAACTTTGAAGAAACTACAACAAGACATCTTGGGCATACAATGAGTGGAAAAATTGATAAATGGTTTCGAATATTTGCGGAATCCAGCCAATAGTAGTTTTCTCTAATATAATATATGACCTGTATTACGAGTAAGGACTTCTAATAGCTTTCAAAACAGAATAAGCAGCACTCGGCGCTGTTAGAATAATGTATACACTATGATCAAAAAGTACCGGGAATGTGTAAATAAATCGATTATTTATCAATTTTCTAGGAAGTTTATTTTATCTCCTTCAAAATTCTACTCATTTGAAGCGACGCACATGTGACAACACTTGAGCCAGTCCTCCGTGCACTTTTCATAGGCCGCCGGAGGGATGGCTTTCAGCTCTTTCGTGCATTCTGTTTTATAGCTTCAACCGACTCGAATATCTTTCCCAGAAGTGGCATTTTGAGTCCGAAACGAGGCAAGTCTTCGACCACTTCACGAGAATGTTTGAACCCTTTATAAGATTCGTGTGCTGTGGTGTCCGAACAAGTAGATGATCCAAAGGTTTTTTGCAATATTTCCAACGATTGCGCACAAGAAATTTCGTTAAAAACACAAAACTTACAACAAACTCAAATTTCAAACAAAATTATTTATGTTGAAATGCGAAACGGTGAAGAACAAGACTTGTCTGGTGTAAACAGCTGCCAAACAAACACTAATTTGTGGATAACGCTCCATTTCTGTCAGATATCCAACCATATCCAGATATACCAACTTAAGAAAAAAAAAATACAGTGTCGGTCGAGAGTGTTTCATTTTAAAAACAATTCCTGATACTTTTTGATCCTGGTATAAGTAACGGGTGTTCAATAAAAAATGAGAATGATTTCAATACCTTTCTGTAATTAAAGTAGAGCGCGTAAATTTTTTACTCTCCAAGAGAATTACTCTCTGGACTCCCTAGTAATGGGTGGCATGTTTCTTTTCGCTCGGGTGCTGTCAGTTCAATCGAAGATGGCGTCGAAACAGCAAGCACTCCGCGAGCGTGTTGTACGGTTTTACGAAACGCATGGTCATCGTGGAAAAAAGTTTACGGTAGACCACTTTCGAGACGAAAACGTCCCGTGAGTATTGTTTACCGGATCCTGGCATCCCTGAGCGTGGAGCGGAAGGTCGGCAGCGGCCGTCCGGCGAAAATAATGATGAAGAAGAAAAAGGAAGCGTTGAAAAAGCTGTTCGACAACAAGGACGGAACGAGTTTGCGTGACGCCGGCCGAAAATATCACTGCTCCCATACCTTGATTTACCGAACCCTCAAGATGGAGGACATCATCTGTCGGAAGAGGACTCGGTCCCCCGAGTACACGGACGAGCAGATTGCGACCGTGAAATCGCACTGCCAGTGGATGACGAAGAACTTCCGTGGGACGTTGTTCGTGCTGGACGATGAAAGTTACTTTCCGGTCTCGAAGACCCACATTCCAGGAAATGACAGCTACTATTCCAGCGACAAGTCGGCCACACCCCCCGAAGTAAAATATAGTTTAAGCATAAATTAAAAAAAAAAAAGTTATGCTGTACATATCGGACAGAGGGATTTCAAAGCCGTGGTTCAAGCCGAGCGGTCTTGCCATCAATCAACAAGTGTACCAGGAGGAGTATCTTGAGAAAATTCTTCTGATGTTCTTAAAGGAGCATCATACGGATGGGAAGTACGTCTTCTGACCGGACAAGGCGTCTTCCCATTACGCCAAGAAGACGCTGGAGTATCTTGAGCAGAAAAAGATACCGTACGTGCCGAAAGAAAGGAACCCGAGCAACTTGCCCCAGTGCCGTCCCATTGAGAATTTTTTCGGCTCCCTCAGTGTTCTAGTGTACAAAAATAATTGGCGAGCCAAGGATTCGAAGCAGTTGACCACGAGGATCCGGAATTGTATCCGGAAGATGGACGTCAGTGCCGTCCAGCGCTCTTTTGAGAGCATCGCGACCAAGTTGCGTCGTACCGTTCACCAGGGCCCCTTCTCCAATATTCAATGACGTTGTTTTGAAGAATTAATGTTATATTTTTAATAAAAAATACTGAATTCGTTGAAAATTACTATATGACTGAAAAAATTATTATTTTTTACGGCACACCCGTTATGGATAATTCATAAAATTTTCGCGAAATTTTCTTGGCGGCAGAGTAAGAAATGAACGTTATAAATAAATATTCAATGCGAAGCCCAACCAATTCCCATCAGGGATGATATGTAAACTAAAATATAAAATTTAACGAATCACAACACAAAACCAACGTAAGAAACGTTCGAATCAAAGATGTAGAGCCCTTAAGGCTAGACAATTGAAATGTAAAAAAACAAGTGTAACAAAATAATTGATATAAATAAAGATACATTTTTAGTTAGTTAGTTAAGCCCGTTTAGGAGAAAACGAGGGACCAGCAGGGCACCTAAGTGAAACGATTTGGATAGGAAACTTGAGATTACTTTTTCACTATTGTTAACATATCGTGGAATGAGGGTGGGCATGTCGACCTCACCTATTGGATTTTTTCTGTTAAACGAGAATTCGAGTCTATTGATTGCTTCTGGAAGCAAATTCTCTTGTCTCACAAGTGCACCCACCGTTTTTGCCCCTCCATTCAGGAGCTTGAAGATCTCAAACAGCAATGAAATCTCGATCAAATTGTTATAATTTTTTTCCAGTGATAGAGGGAGCTCCGTTGCTACAATATTGGGGTAAAAAGTAACCTCCTTGAGAATTTAAAAAAATATATCATATGTTTTTTTTTTAAATTTTATTCAATATACTCCCCTTTTAGCTCAATATACTTATTCCAGCGATTTTCCATCTTCTTGAAAGTGATTTTCCGGAAGGTCTTCAAAATACTCCTCCGCGGCGTCGATGCTTTCCTCGCGTGAGCTGAATTTTTTTTTTTATCGATGAGCCATCTTTTGAGGTTTGGGAACAGATAATAGTCCTAGGGAGCCAAATTGGGTGAATACGGTGGATGCGGAAACAGTTGGAGCCGTAAGTTCTTGATTTTAGCCGTGGTTGTGATGCTCTTGAGCACCGGTGCATTGTTTTGCAAAAACAATATTGTTTTTCTCTTCATGTGACGCTGTTTTGCAGCGATTTCGGCCTTCAGCCGCTCATATAATGCACAGTAATACTCGCTCTTGATGGTTTTCCGACCCATTGAGCCTTCCTACACCGCTTCGGAACACTCGTGCCGGCTTCAGTCCATTGCCGGCCATCCAGGCTTTATCAACAGTTACCCACCGACGCCAAAAGTCCTTCCGATTCCGCATCAGCAAGTCTAAACACTGTTTCGAAGTGCCCTCGCGTTCGTGTTTTTGGTCAGGAGTGAGCATGCGCGGCACCCAGCGGCAGGATAACTTTTTCATACGCAGAATCTCGTCCAAAATATGGCGTGTGCGCTCAGTACTAATCTTTGTGGCATCTGCTAGCTCACGCACCTTCACTTTCCGGTCAGCCAACACCATTTCATGAATTTTTTTGAAATTGTCCTCTGTAACCGCATCGGAGGGCCTGCCGCTGCGGACTTGATCGGTAGTGGAGTTGCCACCACGAAACTCTCGAAACCAATATTTAACGGCGTAATCTGACGGAGCAATTGCCCCATAATACTTTTCTTTTGTTTCCTTCGCCGTTTTGCCTCGCAAAAAATAATGTTTTATGAGAGAACGAAAATGGTTTTTATCCATATTCAACATGATGCCAACACGTCAACAACAATCAGCTGTTAAAAGAAAACTAAGGGCAGTATAGCACTGAAATTTGGCGTGTATGCCTAAATATTAACGGACTACAAGGCATTATAACCTTTTTTTCAGTAGCGTCGCATTTTGGTGGTCAAGGAGGTTACTTTTCACCCCACCTAGTAGATGTTAGTATTTCATCATCATCACACAGGTAACCAATAAGCAGTTTCAAAGTGTCTTAACGGCAGCCTAAGAAGCAATTACGTCACCTTAAATTCAACATAAGTGCCGCTTTTGGCCCAATATACGGCTGATTTACTGCAATGCGAGGATAATGTTTCATCAATGTTATTTTGCATTCGAAATGCTTATTACAGGCTTCAAGCATTTAACTAGCATTTGAAATCCAACTTTACAAAAGATAGCATTCAAGATGCTGAATAATGCTAATATTATGCTTGTAGCATCTGAAATGCAGATTAAGAGTTGATTTACTGCATATGCTAATGCTTATTGCTTATTGACGGACTGTTCAATGTGTACCCTTGAAGCATGGGGCCTTAGACTTAGTAATGGAACAAAATCTTTTGCTTATTGTAGCGCTCCTAGTGGACGTTTTAGGAAGACTTTGACGTCATTTTGTGACCAATAACAATAACAATAACAGTGTTTTTCTTCAGTTTATTAAACGATTTCGTTTTGAAGTCATTGTAGTCACCTGAAAAATCCACCGCGTCCAAGCTGGCTAAAGTGTTGAATCTGCCTAGAAACACCGTATGGCTCGTGCTCAAAACGTACAGTGAAACCTTGACGACGACTTGGAGGCCTCAAAGTAAACGCCGGAGTGGAGCTGCCAAACATCAGCTCCATGGAAAGGACGTGATGTCCATCGGAAGCTACTCGGTAAAAAGTATGATGCCGCCCGTAGTAAAATGCAGCGAGTTACCTATCGTTGAAGCTTACAGGCATGCCGTGTCAGTAGGCAACCCAATCGATCACTCAAGCAGAATACCGTAGATAGAAACCCGTGCTCGAAAGCTGTACCTGCTTATCAAGTCCGGCGGATGCATATAGGCTTATTAATACTTATGGATGATGAAACCTATGTAAATGCCGACTTCGGAAAACTTCCAGGACCACTAAGTGTTACTGAGAAAATGATGAACTAGGAGGTTTACAAAACTGAATATCTCCAGAAGCGAATTATGCTCTTCATTCAGACACATGATGACCTTTTTGCTGGATCTTGCGAGTTGTTACTTAAGCCGGGAAGTACAACAATGGTAAAATCACAACGGAGTCTAGTTTGTTCATGTTGTTGTTCCATTCCAAGTGAGCCATGCTGTAGACCAAACTGAGGCTATTCCGTTTGTGAATACGTCGAGAAGATTCTGATGAGGGCATTGATCTCTTGATCTATAACCCAAGTTATGTTTAGCTGATCTTGAAGGCTAGCAAATAGTATTACAATTTCTTAAGGTAAAGTTCACAAACACAACGTGATACGCAATTTTAGTTCATGTTAAAACGCCATCTGCCGAGTTAAATCCTTGTTCTTCGTTGTCATATTGCTCGGATCTGAAAACAAACAATTATCTGCCTAAAGGCAGGGTTCCAAGTTAATACACAAATTTTGATGTTGTTCCCGAATGCCTCCTGCTAATTTACCATTTTATTGGTTCAACTTTATGAACATAAAAGAGTCGACAGGTGTGCAATTGTGAAGCCCTTCAGTTACAGGAATTAATTTTGTTTGTAATTGTTAATGACATCCAGTTCATGTTTTCCATCCAAATCGTTGAATAATTAAAACCACTGACTGTCATTCAATTTTTTTATTTTTTCATAACTGAAATTCCTAGTGATGATAGCGTCCGTCGGTTCAGAATATCAAAATTTCCCCCCAAAAGGCATGAAAATAGAATAGCAAGCCCCCATCGCAAGACAGCGCCAATATCCATCCCATAAAAGATTAACTGTTATTTTTACGACCTTGGTAACTACCTTCACCACCCGGACGTAGAACAAACAAATTCAAATGACCTGCGCCGAAGCTTATCTAATCAGTCTCGTTCCTGAATCGGACGATGGCGATCACTTGGCTCGTTCTGCTCAATGGAGCTTCTTTCCGCCGCTCTTAATGACAGATCCGGGATGCTCCCTGCACAGCAATCAAATTTGCATAATTTATTCCATCGCTCAGCTGTCACCGATGTTGACCCCAGGCCCCATTAGTTTGTGGATTATGCGTTCACGGTCGGCGGTGCTGGTGGCCGCATCCCACTGAACAGCCAGAAAGAACGGACGATTTGCGTGGGTGTCAATTTCAGAGCCCATAAACGAGGCTGGATTTGCTACCGACAGACGACGAAACGGTCGTCATCAGTTTGAATCTCACCGTGCTCATCAGTTTGACACCGTCTTGAACCAACAAATTTGATACAACCTTTGTTTATAATACACGTACACGCTTCTGGTGATTTATATCTTTCCTTTTCCACAGAATCGATTCTCGATCCGGACCGATGGATAGTTTATCGGTCGGAAAATCGGAACGGATGGAGTTCAGGGGAACTTCTACAGAAGATGAAAACAAACTTTTCTTCATTTCGCCCGAATGTAATCCTTTCCATTCTATCTTGCTGCCGTCAAGACTGTTCGTTTGATCCCATTTTCCTGTTGCATGTGTCTGTGCTGAGTGTAAATGTGTACCGAAATCCGGTGGCTCCGGCTGCTATCTTGTCACTATCTAGATATCAACTATACTTAGCCGTTGTCGCATTTTCCTATTCCGTTTCAGGTCGCGTTGGATGTCCACACTACATCGCTCCGGAGGTGGTGACGAGACGGATCTACGGCAAGGCGTGCGACGTCTGGGGTGCCGGTGTCATGCTACACGTGCTGCTGTCAGGCCGGTTGCCATTTCTCGGTTCCGGCAAACGGCTTCAGGAGGCCATCGCACGGGGAAGGGTGATGGTAAGTTGGAACGGGAAAGGGGCGAATGAGATTTGTCGATGAGTTGTGGGAAGGATGACCGGCATTGGGTTTTTGTTTTATTTGAACAGATGGGTGCTAAATTTGATACGTTGGATGGCATGTGAATTCAAAATTTGTCTTAGGATTACAAATCTGTGGAACATAAATAAAAAAAAAATCAGGTGAATCAGTGAGAGTTTTTAAAAAGGTAACGTTTTGTCATAGTTGGACGAGTTGCCATTCTGATTAAAACACTCGATTCAGATTTGGTGTAACACTTGTCATTGAATTGAAGAATATTTTGAAATATTGGGTCCTCAACCATTTGAAGTTTATATGTTTACATGTTTACTAAGGGAATAGCAAACTTCTCATCGTTTGTCTTCTGGCCTCTTCTTAAAATTAGGCCATGATGATTTCTAAGAAAACTGTCAAATGAAATTGATAAAATGAAAAAAAAAAAAAAAAATTAGTAGGGTTGTGTTTAACACAAGACCGGTTGACGTAGACTACGTAAACCCGTTTATTTAGTTTCGTAGTGTACTGTTCTAATGGGACGTTGAGTTAGCATAAATAAGTGAGAAAGTATGTTCGAACATGCTATGATTCGCTTCTTAGAAATTATTTGGCAGCTGTGGAAAGGGACATTTGGTTTGAATGTTAGTATGATGAAAGGACAACAATTGTGCTGCCTGTAGTGATTGTGTTGATATGATCGACCAACTGGAGACCATTATCCATATCGCGTAATCTCGAAAAACTATCGATAAATGATAAAGCTTTAAGAGTTCACACTGTTTCAGTTATTTTTAAATGTTGATTTGACCCCTCTACCCTTGCCGTAAGGCCTAGTCTGATCAAAATAGCGTTGATGTTTGTCCTCAAAGATCGTTAGACCAGCATTAGATAGTAAGTATGTTAGCAAAAATCTATTGTACATTCTTTAGAAAGCATTTGAAAAGTATTTGCACTTTGTCAAGTTGGTTGACCACTTGATTTTATTTCCCACCTCGAGTTTAAGGCCCTTCTCTAGCTTTCCGACCAGTAGTTAGCAACGCATTACCTCTGATTGCTTCAAGTTTCGCCCGAGTTCGCTCGGCATCGGTACATGGTCAATTCGGAGGATTTTTCGAATGTTCGATCTTAACGCGCTTCCGAAATTTGCGCAAACGGTTGGCATCAAAACGAATAGGCATTGCACATATTCACCCTTTCACAGTTTCTCAAAACTTATTTCTTCCTAGAAGTAAAACGCAATCCAACGCGAATCGTTAACATAACAGAATAACTATTCATAATAGTACTCATTGAAATGTGCATGTTCGAGAATCGAAACATTGTCCGTGATAGGGAATTTCTCGAAACATGCCAGAACACAACACTCTTTAAAATTTTCATACACCGATTGATGAATATGTATGCGAAATATATTAATCTTTTATTTGTAAAACTTTATCTACCTGAGTAAATAGAATGGCAATCGTATAAATTTCTTGATTAGAGCAGTCTCAAAAATAAATCAATCAAGAAACAATCGAATTCTTAGCGTCCGGTGTTTAAATGTTTCGTGACGGTAGCCATTTGTAAATTGTACAAAATGCTCAAGGTATGCAACAAAGAGAAAACTAATTTGGTTTTAGCCACCGCTGGCAGCCAATGTAAGAACCAAACATTCAAATCAAACAAACTCTCTCAAAATTAAATTGGTCGTCCTGAAAAGGACGGATTTGAAATGGTCCGCATTTGAATTAAAACCCTTGCGCCTTATCAAAAGATCAAGATGTTACCAAATATCACACACATATAAGCGTCTTATTTCACTCCTCGTGATTGCACCCACCAACTGGCTACAAAGACAATATCTACCAAATATCACACACACACACACACACACACACAAAACAAAACACCTTATTTTGCCCCCCTAGTAGTAGCACCCACCGGCTGGCTACAAAAATATCATTTGCCCAAGCAACCGACTGCCTAGCACACCACAGCATAATTTATTGTTGCCTATTTGCAACGGTTTCCTAGCCAACGGCTTGGTAACAACAGACTGCAGTGCAATCAGCTACCAGACCAATTGGTAGGTCGCCAGTGCACTTTCTATGGTGCTTGCCACAGCCAGCTGCCAAATTCAAATTGGCGTCTTGCCGCTCCGCTGAATGAAGCTAGTGCACCTTCCAGGGTACATGCTATCGCCCGGCGCCAGCTGCCAATCCATACTGGCTCGATGCTCCGTACAGCTTCAGTACTGCAACACGAATGAGAAAATTTGCGAAGGTGTACCCGTTTTATATCGTTCACTGCTGCATATGAGACCTCCCTTGCTTACATTTGAAATCTGTAATAGTAAAATTGAGTGCATTGAGTAAATTTACTCTGAAAAATCGACATTATAAGACATCACCTCATATTTTGGTTATTTTCAATAGCTTGAAATTGTTACCGGATAAATTTTGATAATGGAATTGATACGCGGGAAAATTTCCAATCGATTGATGTAAGCATCTTGAAAATCTATTGAGCATTTATTAAGTTATTAGCGTTTAATTTGTAACGATATTTTGTGACGGTCGCTGATTTTTAGATTTTCAATTGACACCCTACCCTTGCCGTAAGACGTAGTCTACGTCAAAAAAGAAATGAAGAGTCCACTCATTTATGAGTTTTCTTTCAGCATCGTGCACACATGAGCAGTTCCAGGCGAAACCGGCCATCTTCTTCTTCGTCTTAGCGTTTCCAAGCTTATTGCTTTCACAATTAGCTTATTGCTTGCTCTCAACTTCGTGTTCTAAATGCACTTCCACAGTTATTAATTAAGACCGTTCGATGTCAGGTACCATTTTTGCATTAGTATGATTGTGTGGCAAGTACAATCATACTCTATGCCCGGGGAGTCGAGAAATTTTCCTTAACGAAAAATCCCTAGACCAGACCGGGAATCGAACCCAGCCACCTCCAGGCTGGTGTTGCTTTGTAGCTGAGCCTTTGCCGACTGAGCTAAGGGAGCCCCGAAACCGGCCATACGATGTCGAAATTTGACACGAGCCGCTTGGATTTTGACGAAATTTCGTATAACAGTATTTTACATAAGGATACATTGTTTGGACTCAAGGGTAACTTTTGAGAAGGGTTTATGTGTTTTTTATACAACAGTTTTGTGAAAACAGTAACTCGGATATGTGAGTTTCACAGAAAAAGTTTCTGAGAAAAAATGGTAGGGAATCAAAACGTCCAAAAAATATAAACCGAAATTTTTTATTTTTTTGCATGAAAAAATCATAATTGAAACTTAAAATTCACTTCCCAAATACGACGTTTTTTTTTTTTTTTTATATTTTGATATGATAATATTGACACAAAAACGACCATTGTGTAGAGAAGAAAAAAAAAACAAACAAAAAATATGTGTGAGTTTTTTTTTTTTTTTTTGTGTTTACATATATTTGCAGGGGCACACGCATAAACACTATACAGCCCCGATTTTTCATGTATATATACCACAGATATCTTAACTAAGGTTTTGGGGGGGGAAACCGATTACTCGCGGCCGTCTCGAGGCTAATAGGAATGACAATTTTATGGATGGGAAAAATTGCGGTGGAAATTTTAAACAAAGCAAAAGGAACAATGGTTTTCTTAAATCTAGAATTTCAAATTACAATTTTTTTATTGAACGTTTTCAATTTAAAAAAAAAAAAATCACTCACTCACACACACACACAAAACTCAAACACACAACCACAATCACACACCGATGCACACAATCCTCACAAATTTAACCTAAACAAGTAAGTTAATCAAACTACAATCTAAGGCTAATGTTAGTCAAAAACACATAAATGAGTTTCATAAATTCCAGATCGCGTGCAGCCAAAATGTCTCGAATCGGTACATTGGGTTGTCTACCTCGAGCCCGAAGGAATCATAAAGCTCAGATCTGACTCCACGATGCTCAGCACAATACCAAATTACGTGATCTGCGTCCTGGTAACCTTGTCCACATTCACAGAGATTGCTATCTCCCCAGCCCAACACGGAACAAATGAGCGTTTAAAGAATAATGATTGGACATGAGGCGAGACATGACACGAATGAAGTCTCGACCCACATCCAATCCCCTGAACCAACATTTTTTAGACACCTTAGGAGTGATAGAATGTAGCCATCGCCCCAAATCTCCTTTACTCCATTTATACTGCCAGCTATCGAGTGATATCTGACGAAAAATAGGAAAAAATTCGTTGAAGGCGATTTGTCGGTCATAAATATCGCCTTCCATAGCGCCCACCCTTGCAAGCGAGTCCGCTTTCTCATTGTCAGTAATCGAACAATGAGATGGGACCCACACAAAGGTGATAATAAAAGAACGTGAAGATAAAGCACTTAGAAGACCTCGTATTTTCATAAGAAAATAAGAGGTGTGCTTTACCGGCCTCAAGGAGCGAATAGCCTCTATAGAACTAAGACTATCCGTGAAAATGAAGTATTGATCCGGTGTAAAAGAGGCAACAGTCTCTAAAGAAAAATGAATTGCTGCCAATTCCGCGACAAAAACAGAACAAGGTGCTTGAAGTTTACGAGCGACGCTATAATTTTCATTGTATACACCAAAGCCAGCGGAGTCCTTTATCAAAGACCCGTCAGTGAAAAACGTTTTGGCGGAATCAACTAGGCCAAACTTTGCAGCAAATATCACCGGAGCAATCATAGGACGATGATGCTCTGGGATTCCACGAAGCTCCTCCCTTCATGGATAAATCAAAATGAACCGAATTTCCGAAGTCGGAGAAGCAAACACGATTGGGAATATTCAGCGAAGGGCTGACATCCTGTGTTATGTACAAATGGTACAAAGTCATGGAGCGGGTTTGAGGATTCAACTCAAGGAGCTTCTCAAAATTCCCGATCACCTGGGGGTTCATAACTTCACACCTGGTGAGGAGCCGGAGAGATAGATTCTGAAAACCGATCCGAGAGTGGCAACATGCCAGCCAGCACTTCAAGACTCATGGTGTGAGTCGAGTACATGTCAACCTAACGCGATACGAAGACACCGATACTGAATACGTTCCAGTTTAATGAAGTGCGACCGAGCCGCTGACTGAAAACAAAAACTACCGTATTCCATAACCGACAAAATCGTTGTCCGGTACAACGTTAGAAGATCTTGTGGATGAGCTCCCCACCAGGTCCCGGTAATTGTGCAGAGAAAAGTTGACCCTTTGCTGGCATTTTCGCTTCAGATACTCAATGTGGGATCTCCAGGTGCACTTTGAATCGAACCAAACCCCAAGATATTTAAATGACATAGAATGAGTTATCGGTGTTCCCAAAATTTGAAGCTTCGGTTGTGCAGGGTTATGCTTCTTAGAAAAAACAACTAACTCAGTTTTCTCCTTAGAGAATTCGATACCTAGCTCTAGAGCCCAAGTAGACAAATTGTCTAAGGTATCCTGTAAGGGTCCTTGCAGATCGACCCCATTGGGTCCAGTGACAGACACTTCATGCCGTCATCTGCAAGTTGTCTCAACGTACAATTCTCACTCAGACAACCG
>JAHHFK020001639.1:0-322625 GCA_024533555.2 Aedes koreicus | reverse complement strand
CGTTGGTTCACCTTCATTTTCGTTGAATCGAAAAACACGACTTTGAGTTTGACAGCATGTAAACAATACACATCAATGAGAAAGTGTGCAAAATTTGGTTGATTTTTACCCAATGGTAAAAAGTTATGCCCTGTTGAATGTGTCGCAATAATTTCGTGTTCACCCTTTAAAAGGCTTTTCGACCGTTTCTAAAGAACAGGCTTCGCAAAAACGAGCTGCAGACCAAGTGTAGAAGGTCGTGGAGAAAAAAAAAAAGTCGCTTAATTATAGGCTTCTGTACACAAAAAATCCAAAAAGTCACACTGCGACGCATTATTACTCATTTTTGCAAACGGGGGTGTTCACTTATTTCACTTTTACTGTACTTGTATAACAAATATATAAAAAAACAAAAAAATCACACTATCACTATTTAATATTTACACTAAACATATATTACCAAAACCCTACCCAACCCTCTCCTTTACCAACACAAAAACTCCGATTATCCATTTGACAACAATACAACTTCACCTCCATTTCTACTTTTCTTATCCTTCCCCTTTTCTTTTTCTATCCCAGATTAAAAATCCTAAATTTACTTTTTCCCTTCCCTTTTTTTTTTTCCCTACCTTTTTTTCCCTTAAATCCCTCCGCCCTGGGCTCGCTTTATCCGCTCTTGGCCCACTCCCTTTGGATCGTCATTCCTTCGCCTCGGCTTTTCTCTTTGTCTTTTCCTTTCCCCCTTTTGCTCGTTTCTTCCCCCATATGACCCAGAGAACAGACATTGATGTCCATATACCTTTTCTTGTAAAACGTGTGTTATATGGGTAGCCGGTATAAGATACAAGTACAGAGCAAAAACAAACAAAACTTTTCAGGTTATGTGCTAGGCTTTTTTATTGATAAACATTTACATGACAGTTATCGCACAACTGCAGCGCCGCCTACCAGGAGCATAACGACATAGATTTGAAATGTTTTAGTTTTACTCAAGTAGCAGACCGAAGATGAACGTCTGTTATCTGTGGTTTAGGTTTGTCATAGATGAACACCTCCGGCAACCAACAATGGCAAGCATTTAGGAATGTTCCGATTTTTGAATCATTTCAGGCCCAAATTTTTTGCTTCATAAATAGATTTTACGTTACGATCAAAATATTAGCTTTTCATCTTCCCAAATGCTTCCACTCTTGAACCAGTCTCGAAGCATCTACTGCATTACTTAATCTCTAACAACCATGCATGCTTCGAAACAAGCGCTCTCTGGGGGGGAAAAAGCATAAATAAAAAACTTTTAATCGATTTCAATATGAATGCCGGCACACAGCAGCTCATTGTGGGCGCTATAGTTATGAGCGGCGAGCAGATATGTAAGCATCAAATGAGGAAGATACTCACTAGATAGGTGGTGGTGGTGGTCTCGAAGACGAGGGCAAAGAAAAACAGATCCACCACAACACTCCATCAGCATTATTTTGTTGCGAGGCCGCCATCAGGTGCCCAAACGCGCCAGATGGGAATATTTTATAAATTGGCCCTGGGTGAAGTTCTGGTGGTTTTTTTTCTGGCTGCGAACAAGTGTGGCTGGATGTTGTTTAGATTGTTTAGCGAGTAGGTGCCGAGAGGTAGGTAGGAAAGTAGGTAAATCAAAGTTAGAAAGAGAAAGATACAAATAGTAAACAGTTGGTATTTCTAAATCGTCTAAATAGGAAGATAATACAGTTGCATGAAAAGATGCAGTTCGAAGTGTTATTCGCTGCTGTGAGAAAACCTTGTTATAATTTTCATATGAATCTTACAAATGTGAATGAAAATTACGAAAAGAGTGTCGTTGAACCAATAAAGTTGTCATTGGCACACATTATTGACAGAAGGCGTGTGTGTTTGTGCAATGTAGAACATTTGCGTATGGAATGTAATAATTGAGATTTGATTGCCTACTGGTCATTATAGGCAATTTTGTTTACCTTTTCGGTGTCCGTAGAATAATTGATAATGCGCTCGTGGACTTAATTGGAGTTGTGGGTTCGCCCTGGATTTATTTCGCAGATTTTCTAACGCGCGTGTCCTGCTTCACCGCATCTTCGTAAGGAGGGTAACGAACCCATAAATCATATTTTTCAAAATGATAAAAATCACGTTTCGAATTTCGAACTTAATTTCGAATTTTAAGGTTTATATGATTATTTCTAAAAAATAAGAGTCGACAAAATCGAAACTTTTTTCGCTTCCATCGGCATTTCTTTTAAATGATTTTCTTAGATTTTTCCTCGCTGAATCCAAATACGAGCTCAGACCCAAGTAGCACACTATGGTCATAATTAGTTGTAGTAACTTGATTATGACTTAGCAAGTCATATTTATGTTATCTCAACTGATTTATTGTTTTTTATGATTTATGTTATCTCAACTAGGGGAATTGCTGTAACACGTCCAGTTTTTGAAAAAAATGAGTTTTTAGTTCACAAAAAATCGTATATTAATAGATTTATTGAGTTTCCGTTTTTGGGCAGTAATAATACTCATATGAAATTTATCTCGCATTATTGTTTGCTTAAATTTTCTTTGCTATTTTGCTAGGCTGCCAGGTAATCAACTTTATTTCATTATATCGCGTTGGAATTTTCGCTATTTTAGAGTTTCAATCATCTAAGATCTCAGCGGAAGAGGCAAATAGCGGCATTTAATTGTTATGTGTACATTATGTAGTCTTTCTTTACAACATCGTATTATTTCCATCCAACAATAAATTGAATTAATAAATGTTAGTCTTTTTCAATAGATTTAAGAAACTTTTTCAGGATACCTCAAATCATGATTTTGGTGAATTGCTGCTATCGCTGAAAACGAACGAAAACGTGCTTAAGCGCGGAACCACATAACTCTATACTTTAACATTTTACAACATATCTTTCTTTTCAGGATCAACCGAATGAAGATCATATATTATAGATACGAATGCTTGTAGTATTTTTCATCTACATAAATATATACCCTATTATATAAATATTTCATGGGAATGGGAGGGACCATCAGGGCACCCGATTGAAGCACTCTGGATGGGGAGAGTGGGAATGCCAACTCTCCATTGCTAACAGTTTGTGAATAGAGGGCGGGCTCTTCTCCCCGCCCATTGGGGCATCCTCATGTTAGATAGCTCGCTCTTTTGACCAATTGTTCAATCTTGTTGTTGGAAGGAGATTCTTTATATCCCTGTGGATACGTATAAGTGATGTTGCATATCGATCCACCCAACCCCTTTTTGGCCCTTCATACAACGACATGATTAGGATAATCAGTGGTTATTAATGCTTGATCAAGTCTAACAGAGGGGAGAGCCCATTGCTGTCGGACTTAGTTTCCGTGCTACAATGGGTGGTAGTACATATCATACATCATACACAAAAAATCGTATATTAATGAAAAATGGGTTTACCTGTTAGATACATTTCATTTAGACTCTGCCCTTTGAATGTTTGGCTTGGATTTTCTGGAATGGACCTCCCTGAATCCAATGGTGCTCACAGATTCTTTCAATCATTCAGTCGGCAGAGCTGATAGCAGGTCACTTTTTAGTGACTTGGTCATAATTTTGAGGCAAGTCACTAAAAAGTCACTATTTGCATCCAAAAGTCACTAAAGTCACTATTTTTCGGAAAATAATCACTAAAGTCACTATTTTCGCAACCGCTGATTCTAAAAAGTTAAAAAAAATCACTTGTATCTATTGTAAAGTAGATCTGGCTACACTATATGAAACTCAAGAAATATACTCCAAAAAAGTGGATTTATCATCCCTTGTGTAAATCTGATTGACAGCAGAATAAAGTGAACAATCTGAATCGCGGTAAGATCTGTATCCACATTAATCCGGACACCTTCAAATCATTGTAACTTTTGAAATATTGCACGTAGGAATGAAAAATTCACTGTGGTATAGCTGAGAGTCTATGATGAAAAAGACTATGATTGATGTTTACATTTCATGTTTAGTATTCAAGATGGCGACGAAAGAAAAACAAGTGCGCGAGCGAATTTTGTACGGGCGTACGGCAAATCCTGACTTGTCAATACGGGACCTTGCAAAACCATTGGATTTGCCTAAATCCACTGTTCACGATGTGCTCAAATAATTTTTGGAACGTTTGACGGTGGAGAGGAAACCGAGAAGTGACAAAAACATTGGATCCTGTCATGGACCGAAAGGTAAAAAGGATATTAACGAAAAACCCAAATCTCTCCATTCGAACGGTGGCTCGTAAAATAGGGATGTCGCCTGGTTTTGTCCAAAAATCAAAACATCGTTTGGGACTTAAGTCGTATAAAGTAAACACAATTCCAAATCGCAACGAACAGAACTTGGCAGCAAAATCACGGGCTCGACGTTTGTACTGCGAATATTTGACGAAGTTTTCATGCGTTTTTATGGACGATGAAACTTATGTCCTGGAGGATTTCAAGCAGCTTTCAGGCTTTTTATTCTGCTATGGCCAGAAATGCTACAGCTGAGCATTTCAGAACGAAGAAGGCATCGAAATTTCCCAAAAAATACCTTGTGTGTCAAGCAATTTGCACGTGTGGCAAAAAGAGTAAATCTTTCGTCACTACAGGCACAATCAAGGAGATCTATCAGAAAGAGTGTCTGCAGAAGCGATTGCTACCATTCATCAAAAGTCACAAAGAAAAACCTTTGTTCTGGCCCGATTTGGCATCATGCCACTATGCTAAAACTGTGATGGAGTGGTACCAAGCAAATCAAGTGAACATTGTACCAAAAACCTCAAACCCGCCAAATTGCCCAGAGCTACGACCAATCGAGAGATATTGGGCTCTGATGAAGCGGAAGCTTTCTGGAAAGAAGCAAGGAATCAAAGACATCAAACACTTCCAGCAAATTTGGACAAAGACGGCTTCTACGATTTCTGAAGAGTCTGTACAAACCCTAATGGACGGAGTTAAGCGCAAAGTTCGAAAATTTTATGCAAATACCGAATAACTATGTTTTGTCTTCACGAATCGTTAAAACCAGTGCTGTACATTTACATGACGGTTATAAGACTATGACCATCATCTTATCATGAACATTACAACTCACGAATGATGGTCAAATACTATGTCACTCAAAAACAGGTTGATCTCATTCGACCATTTGTGACAAAAGCCTTCATGACTGCCCGAGAATGTGATATGAAGGGAGTAAAGAAAATCGATCACTCACGATATCCAAGACAAATTATTTTCAGTGTAATAGGTGTTAACCTCTGTGTATATAAACAAACACTTTATTTTATGTTGTCATTTTATTAACCTTATCGATTATTTTCATTTTATTCACCTTCCTCGGGTATTAAAAAAACTGACACATAAGACTTCAACCTAGACACAAGGTTTGTATCCCATTTGAAAAGTTATGGTCTAAAAAATGCATTGGTGGTGAAAAATCCTGGTTCCAGTAACATTGGCCACCGAGAATCTGGTACAAAGGGAAGGAGGTTTTGATTTCGACGTGTGCACCAAATTGCATACAAAACATTCCAGACTAGTTGTAGAGAGTTGCCGTCTTGGGCAAAGTTTCACAGTATGTCATTTGTCGTCTTTTGAAATTATCATATTAGTTCCAGATCATGACACAGAGATGCTGCAGTCTATCTTTGTCAAATGAAGCTCTAGAGAGTTGACGTTTTTAGCAAAGTTTCTCAGTATGCCATTTTTCGTCTTTTCACATTATCAAATTAGTTACAGATATTGCCGCAGAGATGACGCTGCAGTCTACCTTTTCCATAGGAAGTGCTAGAGAGTTGCCGTCTTCGGCAAAGTTTTTCAGTATGTCATTTATCGTCTTTTGACATTATCATATTAGTTCCAGATATTGCCACAAAGATGGCGCTGCAGTATACATTTGCCAAATGAAGCTCTAGAGCGTTGTCGTCTTCGGTAAAATTTATCAGTATGCCATTTGTCGTCTTGTGAGATTATCATATTAGTTCATGATCTTGCCGCAGAGATGGCACCCCAGTCTATCTTACATTTAAATGACGCTCTATAGAGTTTCTGTTTTCTGCAAAGTTTCTTAGAATGTCATATGTCGTATTTTGATAACATCATATTAGTTCCAGATCTTTCAGCAGAGATGGAGCTGTTGTTTATGTGTGTAAAATGAAGCTTGAGAGAGTTGCTGTCGCAGGCATAGTTTTTTGGTTTGTAATATGTCGTCTTTTGTCATTATCATGTTATCAGATTTTGCCGCAAACATGGCGCTGCAGTTTATTTTTGCCAAATTAAGCTCTACAGAGTTGCCACAAAGAACAGACATTGATGTCTATATATTAGGTGCGCAACTAAGTTCCCGCTGTTTAGCAATAGATGGCGCCAGTAGTAAGTGCTGGTCGAATGTTTTACATCTCAAGCGTCATAAACCAAGCTCAGGCATATGGTAAACAAACCGCTTTGCCAAATCAGTGATTTTGGTTTAGTGTTATATATTTTGGTTGTTTGAAGATGTCTGATTTCGTGCCAAATAATCGTCATTTGCGGGAAGTGTTGATTTTCTTCTTTCATTCGAAGAAAACGGCGGCTGAAGCACATCGAGAGCTCCAAAAAGTTTACGGTGATGCTGCTCTGAGTGAAGCAACGTGTCGTGATTGGTTTCGTCGCTTCAAAAACGGTGATTTCAGTGTTGAGGATCGTTCGCGTGAAGGAAGGCCAAAAAACTTCGAAGACTCTGAATTGGAGGCATTGCTCGATGAGGATACATGTCAAACGCAAGAAGAGCTTGGTTCAGGATTGGGAGCTTCCCGGCAAGCCGTTTCTAAGCGATTGCATGCGTTGGGAATGATTCAAAAGCAAGGAACTTGGGTTCCTTACGATTTGAAGCCAAGAGATGTTGAGCGTCGTTTTTTCGTCTGTGAACAACCGCTCCCGTGGCAAAAAAGGAAGAGTTTTCTACATCGCATTGTGACGGGTGACGAAAAATGGACTCATTACAGTAACCCAAAACGGAAACATTCATGGGGACTGCCCGGGCATGCTTCAACATCGTCGCCTAGGCCGAATATTCACGCTGCGAAGGTTATGCTGTGTATTTGGTGGGACCAAGTTGGTGTTATTTATTATGAGCTGTTGAAACCAAACGAAACCATTACCGGGGAACGGTATCGAACTCAATTGATGCGATTGAGCCGAGCACTGCACGAAAAACGGCCACAATACGAGCACAGACACGAAAAAGTGATTCTTCAGCATGACAACGCTCGACCTCACGTTGCGAAACCCGTGAAAACCTACTTGGAAACGCTCAAATGGGAAGTCCTACCCCACCCGCCATATTCTCCTGATATTGCACCGTCCGATTATTACTTGTTCCGTTCGATGGCACATGGTCTCACTGGTCAGCAATTCCACTCATATGATGACATCTCAAAATGGCTTGATTCTTGGATAGCATCAAAAGACGAACAGTTCTATCGAAATGGTATTCACGTTCTACCAGAAAGATGGGAAAAAGTCGTAGCTAGTGATGGGCAATACTTTGAATAATTCGTTTGTAACCTTTGTTTTCAAAATAAAGTTCCTTTTTCACCAAAAAAACAGCGAGAACTTAGTTGCGCACCTTATACCTTTTCTTGAAAAACGTGTGTACAAGTAATATGGGCAGCCGGTATAAGAAGCAAATGCAGTGAAAAACAAACAAAAAATTTCAGGTTATGTGCTAGGCTTTTTATTGGTGAACATTTACATGACAGTTATCGCACAACTAGCAATCAATTTCATGAATTTTGATACTCATATAGCCAGGGGCGTTTACTGAAAATGTTCATGGCCACTCGAGGCCCCACGGGACCTGTTTCGGAAAGACAGGTCCGAGGAAAATTATCAGAAAGCCACAAAACGTTGAGAAATAACTTCTGGAGAAATTTCATGAATTTTAATACCCATATTGCCAGGGTTTCCTACTGAAAATGTTCATGAACACTCGAGGCCCTATGGGATCCTGTTCCGGAAAGACAGGTCCGAGGACAAATCATCAGATGGCCACAATACGTTGAGAAATATCCTACTGGATAAATTTCATGAATTTCGAAACCCATATTGCCAGGGTTTTCTACTGAAATTGTTCTTGGCCACTCGAGGCCCCACGGGAATCTGTTTCAGGCCGTTGCAGAAACAAGTCGGCATATGGCCCACAATGGAATAGAACTAGTTTCTAAGAATTATTCCAAAGATTTTGACATCCATTCCCGGAAATTCAATAGATGTTTCCAAATAGTGTCTCCGTACCGGACCACAGCCCCGGAAATCCGGATTTACAGGGACCAGATGAATTCAAATGCTCATTGCTGATAATGTCCCTGAAGCGAATGCGTTTTTGAATCTAAAGTTGCCAAATGAATTAAAATCGGTCAATAATAGCGAGAGTTATCATTTGAATTTGATGGGGGTACCCGGGTACCCTGTCGATCACTTAAAGGTGTTTTTTTTGTTGAACACATAAGGGTTAAACTGATTTTTATGTTATGGTAATAAATCTAGGAACACGCACAGAAGATGACAGGACCCCGACCCCAACCCTTCAGGAAGTTGAGGAGGAAATTGGTCTGTTGAAAAACAACAAAGCCGCTGGTGTTGACCAACTCCCAAGCGAGCTATTAAAATACGGTGGTGAAGCACTGGCCAGAGCGCTGCACTGGGTAATTACCAAGATTTGGGAGGAGGAATGTTTGCCGGAGGATTGGATGGAAGGAATAGTGTGTCCCATCTATAAAAAGGGCGACAAGCTGGATTGCTGCAATTATCGTGCGATCACGCTACTGAGCGCCGCCTACAAGTTGCTCTCCCAAATGTTATGCCGCCGCCTGTTACCAATTGCAAAGGAGTTCGTGGGGCAATACCAAGCGGGATTCATGGGTGCCCGCGCTACTACGGACCAGATTTTCGCGATTCGGCAAGTACTGCAGAAATGTGGCGAATACAACGTGCCCACACATCATCTTTTCATCGACTTCAAATCAGCGTATGACCAGCTATGGCAAATCATGCACGAATATGGATTTCCGGAAAAACTGACGCGGTTGATCAAAGCAACGATGGATCGAGTGATGTGTGTCGTCCGAGTATCAGGGACGCTCTCGAGTCCCTTCGAATATCGGAGAGGGGTACGGCAAGGTGATGGATTGCTGTGTTTGCTGTTTAACATTGCATTGGAGGGTGTGATTCGAAGAGCTGGGATAGACACGAGTGGCACGATCTTCAGGAAGTCTGTCCAACTATTTGGCTTCGCCGACGACGTTGATATCGTAGTACGTAGCTTTGAGACGATGGCGGAGACGTACATCAGACTTAAGGCGGAAGCTTGTAGGATTGGGCTTGTGATTAATGCGTTGAAAACAAAATACATGAAGGGAAGAGGCTCACGAGAAGAAAATGTTAGCCTCCTAGCACAAGTTCAGATCGACGGTGATGAAATCGAGGTAGTAGACGAATTCGTGTATCTGGACTCATTGGTGACCGCCGATAACGACACCAGCAGAGAAATACAAAGGCGCATTATGGCTGGCAATCGTCCCTACTTTAGACTCCAAAGGACACTAAGATCGAACAAAGTTCGCCGAACCACAAAGTTGACCATCTACAAGACATTAATTAGACCGGTAGTTCTCTACGGCCACGAAACATGGACATTGCTAGTGGAGGACCTTGGAGTCTTTGAACGGAAGGTGCTGCGTACGATCTACGGTGGAGTGCAGATGGAAGACGGAACGTGGAGGAGGCGAATGAACCACGAATTGCACCAGTTGCTGGGAGAACCGCCCATCGTACGCATCGCAAAAATCGGTCGACTACGATGGGCTGGGCATGTCGTAAGAATGTCGGACGACAGCCCTGTGAAAATGGTTCTCGGAAACGAACCGACAGGTACAAGAAGAAGAGGCGCGCAACGAGCAAGGTAGATTGATCAAGTAGAAGGCGACCTGCGGACCCTCCGCAGACAGCGAGGCTGGCGAGGTACAGCCATGGACCGATTACAATGGAAACAACTTCTGTGCACAGCAGATGCCACACCGGCCTTAGTATGATTGGTAAGGTAAGGGTTAAACTGATTTTAAAAAAAATATGTTTATGCAAAATGAAGAATTCCCTAAAATATAAAAAGTCAGAAAATTTCAGCCGGTTTAAAAATAAAAAAGATCGTGTAGATTGAAGTTGCAACATAGGTCAAAATTGACCCCAATATCTTAAGAATGTTAATAAACATTATTATTAATACAGTATTGATATTCAAAAGAGTTTAACATAAGAACTGAACATTCAATTAACTAAATCGTGAAGCGCAAGCTGCGGACACATCGCCACTGACGGGGTGATGTATGCCGGTTTTGACGGTGGAAACATCGGTACTAGCGCTGACCATCATGACCGTCTGTGTACTAGAGAAGTAAAATGATGGTAAATTTCCATGTCGGTTTATTTATTCTTGGCGACATGATCGTAACACATAACACTTGTACAAGATATAAAAAATGGGTGAGAATCGCGAGAGCAAAATATCTCTCGGTTGTTATTTCGTGTTGATGAGAAGTTCGAGATAGAGAGAGGCTCTTGTGTTGCTTTGATTGTTATTTGCAAGAATCTCATTTGTCAATTCTAACGCTGTCAGTACCGTGATGCAGAAAATTCAATGAGCTACCTCCCCCAGTGTCGCCTCTTCGGAATTTTTAAAAACGAATGCCTGAAACTAAACAAAATCGCATGCCAAATTCTAACTAGCACAAAATGCTAATGGGCATACAAAATCTTTTAAGTTTCTTAGATTTATGCCTTCAAAACACGAAGTAGCGAGGCAAGTCGGCCATAACGGTGGCCTTTTGTGGATTTTATTAACTATCACCTTAAGCTATCGTACAAGCGTTTTGATAATTTATGTAGCATCTGTAATGAAAACTTCCGCTTGAAAGGAAATGTTTGACAGAAATTTTTCTATCAAACCAGTATTCAATAATAGGGCCACCAACCCTACCTCAAAACTGACTACTCGATGGTTTACTCTTTCCGTTTAAGGGAAACAAAACAAGTACAAGATTCCGGATCTTCTCCTCTACCGGGATGAGGCAATTTACGTTGGCGATAGCGCTAATAAGCACTCTGAGAAAAGAAAAAAAAAACAAGAAAACCATAATCCAAAACAACAAGACAAACAGCGAAAGAAGTTTTCCGCAATTTATATTCTGCGCAATCAAGTTTGCACACAATTTCACCGCGGTTCGTTCGTTTGTTGGTTCGCAATTGTTTCTTCTGCTTTGTATTTTTATGTCTTAATTTTTTGCACACAGTCATGTTTGTTGAAGAAATGTGCCACTTTACCCCGCCACCGGCCGTCTGGAATAGTGGGAAAAAATTGGGCTATCCCGGCCGCCTCTTCACCGTCTAACTACTGCTTGGCACCACGGCGATTGCGGCGATCGATGACGGGTTTCAATTACTATTCGTTCCATTGTTAATTTCGGGAGAAGCACTCTTTTGTCGAGCGTGTTTGGCGTTTGAGATGGATGGGGGGAATAAACAACAACTCCGCAACAACACACACAAACAAACACCCTCAGAAAACGAAAACTGGGAATGTAGAACAATGAAAGCAACAGGATTTGTGCTAATTTTCATTTGCAAGCGACGGCAAAAATTACCAGATTTCAACAATCGCAAAAATGAATGTTGAATAATTTGGGGGAAGCATGTGATGTGGAATTAACAATTGGATAAAATGCAGATTCTCTCTGTCGACATTTCGCCGGTGTCAACCAACGGGCACTGACAGGTTATCGCGGCACAAAGGATTAGCTAGTGTTGATTGATTTTTAGGATATCTTATCTCATCGAACCGCTTTTCGGTTCCTTTTTTGCACCGATGGTGACGGATGCAGTCAAATGTGACCGATTTAATTCCCGTGTCGATGATTTCATCTAGAGGAGGATTGTGCGCTATTCAAAATAATTTGTTTTAATTGCAACCAGCTTCAACCAAAACTTATTTCTTAACACCATCGGGGTACAATTATGAGTTGAAATCAAGTTAATGCGAAACAAAAAGAGAGTTATTAAAAACTGGATTTCCATCAAGTTAACGCGAACTTAAATGGCAACACGGTTCGAGCCGTGAACGGAGAACTTGGAGAACTAGCCCCAAGCGAGAACGGTAAACAGCCAGAAGAGTACATACTGACTAAAGAAAGCAAAAAGGAAAGACCGGAGGAAAACATTGAAGAAGTAGCAGTAAAGCAGTTTCTCAACTTTACCGCACGTCATGAGAACAAGTGTGGGGCAGGCGGTGGACCGGTGCCGGCGGGAGGTGACAGATGGGGCTAAAAGCAACACTCCCGAACCGGTTCCGAAGAGTTGGAATGGATGATAAAAAAAAATGAGTATGGTGGATTGGGTTGGGATAAGCTCGAACACCAACACACCACCTCCGGCTAGTCTTCTTCCCGTGGAGATGATCATTGTTCTGTTTTGTTCAGATTGAAAGATGCTTTTCACAACATTTAGAAAGTGCTATTTTGACTAATCGATGACGACAACGAGCCTGAACGCTGTAATCCAATTGAGCCAGCCCCGCGGACGGGAACCAGTAGTGGTGTTGTTGAAGTAATGCGAGGGTACAAAAACGGGAATGACCTGCGGAAGAATGTGCAATCGGCCTGGAGGGTGAGAAGAGGAGACACAAATGGGTCAACCGAGAGTTGAATGTAGGGCATTATCAACAGCAACAAACAGCACAGGTCTCTTGGTTTGAAAGAGACCTCCACTGGTGAGGTGGCCGGTCTGCGGGATATCACGTTTGTTGGGCAAAAACTGTAGGAAGAAGAAAAATCAACTTTCCCGTAAATACCGATCGACCGACCGCGTACATATCAATGAGCCTAAACTAGCTCAGACCGCGGCCGTGATCGATCCTGACGATCGTTTGGCGATAGATGAACAATCATGTTCTGCTTTAAGAATGTAGTGATTCTGCTGATAAGTCAGTGGGTGAGGGTTTAAGGCTAAGATCATTGCAGCCAGAACAAGAAAATATTCTGGTATATGATTATGTTTTTTTGTTATTTTTTGACGTAGGAGTACGTCTTTGTTTTCCAAACTGGGGTACAATTTTTTAAAAAAATCGCATTGTGACCGTCACGAAAAGTGGTCAGATTTTGAGCATTAATATCTCAGTCGTTTCTCAAAAGCTTTTCAAATTTTTTACACCAATCGATCGGAAGTATTTCTACGCATCAATTTCAATAGAGAACATTGTTGATTTCGGGCCACATACTACTGAACAATTTATAAATGTTAAGCCTTGTCTTAAAAAATATAGTAACTCCTTCAGGCCTAAGGGGTCATATCCCAAGTAACAATTTCAGTTCTATTCCAGCCGTACATTCAAAACTGTTTTGTCCACCAACACCTCCTCTATGCATCTTTAAAGCCGAAATGTGAACAAAGTGGCCCACTCTATAGACGGTTGTGAAAACAAATTAATAAAACCTTTCTAAGACCATAAGATTTTGAAAATGTTCTAGTGAAAGATGTTATGACCACTTGAGAACCATCATAAAACCTATTGGCCGCCATCAAAACCAGCATAGGGCTGAATGGCCACAGCTGTCAAACTTCACGGCGATATCGTGGTTGGTTTTTGTTGTTTTGCTTTGTTGCTCTTCTGATTCATTCAACAGCAAATAATGGCTCAGAAAAAAGTTCTTCTGTTGCGGGAAATTATGATTGATAGCAAAATATATAAAACAAATAGAGTTTTTTTATAGCGTATCATGCTCCAAATCATATGCGCATTTAATTTTATGATGAATATTGGCACGATAAGAGCTGAAAATTAATGCGCCTTGGAAATTATACGAGTTTACAACAACAAAAACTAAATTGAAAGAATTATATTCCGTAAATTAATCATGAAACTCCTGAAAATTGATGGAATTCATTAAGGTTATCCAAACGAATACCGAAGTTTGCCTCAGATCTACAGTTCAATTGTATTACATTTAAAATTTGGTGTATTTATTTTTTCACATATAAATTATTTCATATATTTCAACATGGCGATTGCAAGAAATCACAGTTTTGCCAAAAAGCCAATTTATCTTAGCAATGGCTACTATAAAACTATATGGTCGCTTGGTAGCTTTCCTCAATGCCAGTTAGCCGTTTAATGCATTTACTGGAGGCAAAATGTCGGCAAATTTGTTTTCCATCAATTCTTCTAGCTGGAAAATATAAAAAAAACATATGAGTTTAAAGCCTAATTGACGACCTTGAACATCCTGAATATGGAGACATTCAGGAAGAAAAAATAAATGCCCTATTAATAGTGTAAAGCGTTGCTTTAGAATATTGTACATATGCATAAGTATTATTAAATTCTCGTTGATAAACGTTAAATATGTTTGTATCTTTCTGGGATGTTCTAGGTCATCCAAAATGTACTTGAGTTCAGAACTTCAGATCTACTGTTGTAACAGTAGCTTATGGGGCTGTCTAGGCATACCTCGACATAAAGCAACATTATTTACTGACTATTTTCATCGATTTCTCGTGAACCACAATTGCAATGATATGTATGAATGAACTCTCATTCGTGAGAAAGTTTTGATAGAAGTCGAAAGTAACAGTTGCTTTATATCGAGGTATGCCTGTATAAGGTAACGATATGTATTCAAACATATTTAATGTTTGGAGTGTGTAAGGTCTGTTTAATCCACAGGTCCACATTAATCCGAACACCTTCAAATCATTGTGGCTTTTGAAAAATTTCACTGTGGTTTAGCTGAGAGTCTATGATGAAAAAGACTATGATTGATGTTTACATTTCATGTTTAGTATTCAAGGTGGCGACGAAAGAAAAATAAGTGCGCGAGCGAATTTTGTACGGGCGTACGGCAAATCCTGACTTGTCAATACGGGACCTTGCAAAAACATTGGATTTGCCTAAATCCACTGTTCACGATGTGCTCAAATCATTTTCGGAACGTTTGACGGTGGAGAGGAAACCGAGAAGTGACAAAAACATTGGACGCGCTGATCCTGTCATGGACCGAAAGGTGAAAAGGATATTAACGAAAAACCCAAATCTCTCCATTCGAACGGTGGCTCGTAAAATAGGGATGTCGCCTGGTTTTGTCCAAAAATCAAAACATCGTTTGGGACTTAAGTCGTATAAAGTAAAAACAGTTCCAAATCGCAACGACAAACAGAACTTGGCAGGAAAGTCACGGGCTTGACGTTTGTACTGCGAATATTTAACGAAGTTTTCATGCGTCGTTATTGACGATGAAACTTATGTCCTGGAGGATTTCAAGCAGCTTCCAGGGCTGGCTTTTTATTCTGCTATGGCCAGAAATGCTACAGCTGAGCATTTCAGAATGAAGAAGGCATCGAAATTTCCCAAAAAATACCTTGTGTGGCAAGCAATTTGCACGTGTGGCAAGAAGAGTAAATCTTTCGTCACTACAGGCACATTCAACAAGGAGATCTATCAGAAAGAGTGTCTGCAGAAGCGATTGCTACCCTTCATCAAAAGTCACCAAGAAAAACCTTTGTTCTGGCCCGATTTTGCATCATGCCACTATGCTAAAACTGTGATGGAGTGGTTCCAAGCAAATCAAGTGAACATTGTACCGAAAACCTCAAACCCGACAAATTACCCAGAGCTACGACCAATCGAGAGATATTGGGCTCTGATGAAGCGGAAGCTTTCTGGAAAGAAGCAAGGAATCAAAGACATCAAACACTTCCAGCAAATTTGGACATAGACGGCTTCTACGATTTCTGAAGAGTCTGTACAAACCTTAATGGACGGAGTTAAGCGCAAAAATCGAAAACTTTATGCAAACCCCGAATAACTATGTTTCGTCTTCACGAATTGTTAAAACACATCCCATGAATCTGAAATAAACAACTACGCCGGAAATATAATGCGAAATTTATGTTTTATTCATGTTTTGAGGTGTCCGGATTATTGCGGATACAGACCTTAAAGGGACAATATGTATTTAACAATATTGATAGTATAGTCTCGAAGCCAAAAGGCATAATGCGACTAAGGCTTGCTTCATTTAGAATTGGAACAAACTTTTGCTCATATTGTGGCGCTCCTGGTGGACGGATTTGGAAGTTCATGGTGCCCACGTGTCGGGAATTTTGTCAGCTTCACGTATGTATTTTTGACATTCCGCAAATCGACTGTACTTTGTAAACAATCAACATGGAAGCCGAAAGAAGGGAAAAAATTGTGCACAGTTATTTGGAAAATCCATTGTGGTCTGCATCTAGGCTAGCTAAACAGCTGAAATTGCCCAGAAATACCGTATAGCGCGTTATCAAACGGTATAAGGAAACATTGACGACGATTCGGAAGCCTCAAGCCAATCGTCGGAGTGGAACTGTCGACCGGAAACTGTGTGGTAAGATTTTGAAGCCGATTAAGAGGAATCCCAATCTGTCGGACCGTGATTTGGCCAGAAAATTCGGTGCTGCCCATAGTACCGTGAGGAGAACTCGACTCCGGGAAGGAATCAAGTCGTATCGAGCTAGCAAACAGCCAAATCGGACCATAAAACAGAATAGTGTGGCCAAAATCCGTGCTCGGAAGCTATACGACCAGGTGCTGACCAAGTTCGACGGGTGTCTTCTGATGGACGATGAAACCTATGTCAAGGCTGACTTCGGGCAAATCCCAGGTCAAAAATTTTACTTGGCAACGGCTCGGGGGGATGTTCCAGCCAAATTTAAATTTGTTTTTGCCGACAAATTTGCACGAAAATTCATGATTTGGCAGGGCATTTGCAGCTGTGGCAAAAAAACGAAAGTTTTCGTTACAAATAAGACAATGACGTCGGAACTATACCAAAAAGAGTGTCTCCAAAAACGAATTTTGCCGTTCATTCGATCCCACGACCATCCCGTAATGTTTTGGCCAGATTTGGCAAGCTATCATTACAGCAAAGTCGTTCAAGAATGGTATGCAGAGAAAGGGGTCCAGGTTGTTCCGAAAAACCTTAACCCACCCAACTGCCCCCAGTTCCGCCCTATTGAGAAATACTGGGCAATCATGAAGAGGAGACTCAAGGCAAAGGGAAAGGTTGTCAAAGACATCAATCAGATGAAGATCTGGTGGAATAAGATAGCTAAAACGATGGACGAAGAAGGTGTGCGCCGCCTAATGAGCCGTGTTATAGGAAAAATTCGAGAATTCCTTCGAAATCGTGACGAATAATTTTATCCGTTTTTTTCCTAAAAGTATGAAGAAAACGCTACATTTGTATAAAAAAAGATCTTGAATTCAATAATAAATAACTGAAATACAGGCAATTGTTTTTGTTCCAATTCTATCTGAAGCAAGCTTTATCAGTTGAAAATACATAAATTTGCATGTTTATAATTCCGTTTTTAAGCAAAGGTAAGTACATTCCACAATTGCTTGAATTTCAGCCTGGAAGACGGTTGGCCATCTACCCATTGAAACCGTAAAATTAACTCAAGGACCAGCTCCTACTTGATCATTTTGTTTTGACCCATCAGTATAGAATACGATAGATCCAGGACGTATTTGTGGTCCTCCCGCCACCCAACCAGTGCGGTCTGGTTCTGTCACATTGAACAAACGATTTAAGGTGAATTGCGTTTCCATCCAGTCGTTATTGACTGTAAGTAATGGGTCAATGACATTCAACATCTAAAATACTTAAATGTTCTTTGAAGTCCCCATCAAGGAATGGTTTAGTCCGTTTGAGACGAAGCACACCTTTTTCGGCTTTGAACTGGTGCAACGGAAGAAGATTTAGAATTGCATCTAAAGCTTTCGTTGGTGTGCTACGCATCGCACCAGTTGTGGACAAATTATTCATTCTTGCAAGTTTTTCTAGCTTCGCAATGGTACATTTTTCTTTAGTTTTTGGCCACCATACTAACGAAGCATATGTAATTCTGGGTCTTAAAGGTGCGAGAAAACTTGTTTCGACAAAAATGCACTAAACAAGAACACAATTGAGTTCCCATCTCAATGTGGCATCAAACGACAAAATGTCTGATAATTGCTGTTGGTTTTCTACTCAAGCTACGAACAATATTCTACTAAAAAAAATGGCACGAGCTCACCAAGAATTCTACTGCATCCTGGAACTTCAGGTAATAGTTTGTTTCATTCTGCATCATCCAACGAATTAAATCTTTGCCTCCTTCTTGCTTCATAATTCACACATTTTCGTTGCCTAAAATCGCCTTGGCACAATTCTGAACTGGTTATGCTGTCAACGCCAGCTTCTGGAGATTATTTTTTCCAGAAATTCGCAAAAAACGTGAACATTTTTCGTCACCCATAAAGTTTCCGTGTATATGACTGATTGATTGCGAAAATGAAAATGTACAAAACATATTTACTAGACACTGGATTATAATATGGGAACTACAAGAATTATTACTTTAAAAATAACGAAAACGAGCGAAAAAACATGACAGTTGAAAAAACACTTCAGCTCTTGGCCAAAGCACACTTCGATCAGGCAAGTTATGCTTTGTCAATCTTTATGTACAAAAATCCAGTTAACGAATTGAAAACGTTTAGGTTTCCTTAATCGACAATTAAATCATAAAATTTTATATCAGATCGACCATGTACAGTGACGGACAATACAATAGGACCAAAGCCTGATTTTCATACAAAATGGTCTTGTTGGGGGGCTTGCCTTTCATTTTCTCGAGAACCAATTGAGCTGAAATGTCGGCTGTGGTCCAGAAGTAGCCTAAATTCTCATCTGCATTAAATCCATCATTTTTCATTCAACACTTTAAAAGTTACAGGCACCGCATACGACCAAACAATAAGACCACTTTTTTATTTCCATAAAGGATGGTCGAATTTGAGGATCTGAATGTTGATTACACAAGTCGGCAAAATCGGAACTTTTTTCGCTCCCGTCGGCATTTCTGGTTGGATTTTATTGATTTTGCTACGCTGAATCCAAATATTGGCTCAGAAATGCTGTAACACGTCCAGTTTTTGAGAAAAATGTGATTTAAACTCACAAAAACACGTACTTCCGTAGTAATATGATCTACCTTAGCAACAACCAGAATATTGGCTCTGCCCTTTGCAAGTTGGACTTGGATTTTATGGAATGGACCTCCCTGAATCCATTCGTGAACACAGATTTTTCGTAACATGTAAGATTGATGAAATAAACCGGGATTTCATTCACAGAATTACGAATTTTCATAAAAATCAAGATTTTCTATTTTGAAAACATGAATTTCAGCTCCGCCCTTTGAATGCTGGGCTTGGATTTTATGAAATGGACCTCCCTGAATCCATTCGTGAACACAGATTTTTCGTAACACGTAAGGTTGATGTAAAAACCGGGTTTACATTCACAAAATTACGAGTTTTCATGAAAATCAAGTCCCGTCCATTAATTACGTCGCTCAAAAATACAGATTTTTAACCCCCTCCTTTCTTTATCACATTTTTTGTATGGATTTTTGAAAAATTTTGTATGCATCGTCATTTTTTAAACCCCACCTCCCCCACCTCCCTCGCAAAGCATAACGTAATTTATGAACGATCCCTTTAGCTGTGCCTCTTTGAGTATATTGAGTATATGTTGCTTCTTACAGCAGTTTGGGAACTGAAGACTTTCAAAGTTCATTCATTAATTCAAAAGTCAGCTGCACAGAGCCCTTCAGAAACGCCTCATTAAATACTCTATTCAGCAGTGCCGTATTTTTAAGTTAGGATAGGAGTGAGCAAGGCAGCATTAAAACACGCAAACACTCAAAAAACAAAAGAATAGACAGAGGCAAAAGACTTTGTGTTAGTCACTATGGCTCGAGAGAATAAGGAAAAGATATGTTAAAAAAGAAAGCAAGAATCCTCAAGCACGTAGCTTAATGCGGCATTTTATAGAGCTTTTTGACGTTTAATTTGCGCACACTACTGCAAGATTTGAATCGAAGCAGTGCGAGTGAGAAGTCAACGATGTTGTGGGAAACCAAACCGTGCATTAATCCCGCATGTTAGACAAAGAAAGACGATTAATTGTCGAAAAGGTCTATTGGCGTATTTGCGGCACAAAATTTGTGTCATTATTGCTGTCTTGCTTTGGCGTCAATTAATGCTCATGTTGACTCTCTTCAGCCTTGCACAATCATTTTTTATTCATTCAAAGCTAGCTATTTGAGTGTTACGGACCCGTTTTTTTATTTTTGTAAAAATGTCGCGAATTTGTCTGAACGATCCGCAAAAATTTTGTTGCATTTGTGGAGACGTGATATTGAAGGAACAGTGAAAGGGGTTTACACCTTTGTTGGAGACAGCATATCAGCTGTATTTTGACAAGGAGCTTCCAAATCGTGAGTTTCCATGGGTTCCAACATACTCCTGTTGCTCATCTACCGAACATTGCTTGGTTGGATGAAAGGTACGCACAAAGGCTTACCTTTTGCCAAACCTATGGTGTGAACTAATCCAACCAATCACATGAGCGATTGTTACTTTTGTTTGACAAAAAATCATGGATTTTCCAAAGCTTTGAAGCATAAAATCGAATACCCGTCAAGGCCAACATTGCACTCCGAAGCAATGCCAGTTCCAATATCTCCAAATATTGCTGGACGTGCTGATGAGTTGGATTCGGAACCAGGCGAATCTGAGAAAAGCTTTCAGAATGATCCAGATTTTTTACCTTCGGAGTCTGAGGAACCGCATGTTATAACCCAAGAGGAGCTGAACGATTTGATTCGAGATTTGGAGCTACCCAAGACCAAAGCGCAGCTGCTAGCTTCAAGGCTAAAGCAGTGGAATGTCCTGGAAAAAGATGTTAAGGTGTCATCTTATAGGAAGAGACATTCAGATAACATTAAATATTTTTCGATGGACGGTGATCTTGTCTTTTGCAACAGCATCGAAGGTTTAATGGAAGAGCTACAGTTAGAGTATCACGCAACTGACTGGAGGCTCTTCATCGACGCTTCAAGCAAAAGCTTGAAGGCAGTGTTACTGCACAATGGAAATAAGTATTCTTCAGTGCCAGTTGCATTTGCAGCTCACATGAAGGAAACTTATGAGAACATAAAAACACTTTTGGAAAAGATCAAATATTCGGAACACCAGTGGAATCTCTGTGCAGACCTTAAGGTAGTGGCATTGCTCACTGGGCTTCAAGGAGGCTACACAAAGCATTGTTGTTTCCTCTGCGAATGGGACAGTCGTGCGAGGGATAAACATTACCACCAGCAGCATTGGCCAGCACTTACCGAGATGTGTCAAATCTGCCTCTTGTCGACAGGGACAAAATTTTACTACCTCCGCTACATATTAAGCTTGGGTTGATCAAAAATTTTGTCAAAAAGCTGGATATTCAAGGAGAACCATATTGTTTTTTGAGGAAAAAGTTTCCGAGATTGAGCGAAGCCAAGGTGAAAGAAGGAGTATTTGTTGGCCCTCAAATTAGGAAACTCCTTAAAGACGACAATTTTCAGCAAACTCTTAACGCGACAGAGTTACGAGCATGGAATGCGTTCCAAAAGGTTTGTGGTCACTTCTTGGGAAATGAAAAGTCTCCGGATTATGTACACATCGTTCAAGAGCTGGTTGATTCGTATGCTGCACTGGGATGTAATATGTCACTTAAATTGCACTTTTTGCATTCTCATCTGGACTTCTTCCCAGAGAATATGGGAGCCGTCTCAGATGAACATGGAGAACGATTTCATCAAGATATCGCACAGACTGAAAAGAACTTTGCTGGCAAATGGAGCCCAGCGATGCTAGCGGACTACTGCTGGATGCTACAGAGGCAAACACCTTTGGAGAACTATAAAAGGAAAAAGAAAACAAAGTGAATTTAAGTTGAAAAATATAGAGAAAATTTCAACTAAATGACTGACTGACTGACTGACTGACTGACTGACTGACTGACTGACTGACTGATAGGAAATCTTGATTTTCATGAAAATTCGCAATTTTGTGAATAAAAACTCATTTTTTTCAACACGAATGGATTCAGAGAGGTTCATTTCATAAAATCCAAACCCAACATTCAAAGGGCGGAGCGAAAATTCATGTTTTCAAAATAGGAAATCTTGATTTTCATGAAAATTCGTAATTTTGTGAATGAAAACCCGGTTTATTTCATCAATCTTACGTGTTACGAAAAATCTGTGTTCACGAATGGATTCAGGGAGGTCCATTCCATAAAATCCAAGTCCAACTTGCAAAGGGCAGAGCCAATATTCTGGTTGTTGATGAGGTAGATCATATTACTACGGAAATACGTGTTTTTGTGAATTTTAATCACATTTTTCTCAAAAACTGGACGTGTTACAGCATTTCTGAGCCCATATTTGAATTCAGCGTGGCGAAATCTATAAAATTCAACATATATACTTGAAGGGAGTGAAACACTGCCGACTAGTGTCACGAAAAGAAAAAACAACACCCACAACCAAACCCTATCAAAATAAAAGGAAATTGTGTTTTTGTTTATTGTCCCCCACCGTAACGAACGAACCCAACATAAGCAACCCCCCCCAAGCGCCTGTCTTTCTCCCACAAATACCCACAACAAACCCCCCCCCCCCCACTAAAAAAAAAAAAAAACCCACCCAATAAATAAACCCCCCCCCAAAATAAAAACCCCCCCCCCCACACACAACCCACCACCATTGCCCGCTGCCCCCCCCCTTCCTTTCCATCAACGCCTATAAAAACAAAAACAATCCCCCGGGGCCCCAAAAACCAAACCCCTTCCACCATAGACAAAGGGCCCCCCCAGAAAAACAAACCCCAAACCGAATACGATCGCGATGCGCTTCTCGTTTGGATATTCATTCGAGAGAAGAAACCGTCCACCTCCTCCTGCCTCAGCCCAGCCAACAATCAACAGCAACAACTTTTATTATGGGATGGGAAGTTGTTGCTGTCCGTCGTCGTTCCTCTCTTCTGCGCTGGTGCTCACTTTCTCTCTGGTATAGTTGCGGGAAGGGTCTCTCGTTTTTTTTAGGTGTGTGGAGGGTTTATTTATGTTTACGTTCCGTGCTCGGAATGAACCTTTTTAAGTCGCTTTAGTTTGCTGTTAGGTGACTTGTATGCGTGCGAAGTGACCGTCAGGGTTGAAACCCTGCACCCCGGAGGACTCTGTTATCGGTTTTATTACCCGCTTGCTTTTGTGTGACGGTGACTAACTATATGTTCTCTGTTTCTCTATTTTCCATCCCCACATATCGCTATCTTGCACCAATTCAAACCAAACAAACCAAAAACACCCTATGCACAGATCCATCGGTAGTGGCAGCACCGTCCATCGTGGCAGATACCACCATCAGTGTACCATCAGAGTCAGCTACTAGTCCTACTCCAAGCGCTAGTAGCATTATTGATAGTAGTAGTTGTAGTAATAATAACAATAATAATGATGATTCACCTGCTTCGCCCACCGCAGCTACCACGCCGACGTCGCTGTTTGGTGCCCCGGTGTTCATAGGTCATTCGCCACCAGCAGCAAATGAACAACCACAGTCTGCAGTGTTGGTGAAGTCAGCCTTTGTCGGAGGTGCCACCAATACAACCGCCAGCAGCGCTGCCACTCGAGCAACCGAAGTGCCGTTGCACGCTGCTCCTCAGTCACATTCCAATGACGGTCCGGAAAGCACCAGCTGCAGTACTAGCCGATCGTTAAGTCATCTTCATAGCAGCAACAACAGCAACAGTGGTGCGTCGAGTGGTAATCCAGTGGGAAAGTATGCCGCCGCCACCTCCGGTAGTGGTATTAGTGCTAGTGTCAGTGTTGATTGTGAGCTAACGCGACCAACTTCTTCAGGTGAAACCAGCAGCAACAGTTATAGCAGTGAGATTGGTTGTTGGAAATCGAAGAAAAACACTTCAAGTGCTTCGAGCAGCAGCAGCCCCAAAATGGTTGCAGCGAGTGCTGAAGAGATTATTTACGAGAAGAATCCAAGATTTGTGGGACCCGGTGGCGAGGGGACCCCTGTGGACGTGGACCCTTCAGAAGAGTTAAAGTATGGACCGGGAATAGTGTCAAAGTTACGTTGTCGTTATTTGAGCCTTGCACTGAGGCAATCCGCAAATAAGCAGAGGCCTTCGTTGAATAACATGCGTAGGGCTACTAGTTTGAACAATCTGTTGGATGAGGAAGGGGAAGATCTTAGTGAAAGGGAACAATCAATCGAAGCAAAGGATCATCACCAGTCGTCGCAGGATAAAGGCTACTTCCAGCAGCAGGGTAAATTTGGTCATGTCCATAGCAACCAAATGAACTCGCAACCACCGAAGGCGAAAACTCCAGACGAGTACATCTCGACGTTCCAGAAGAGCGTGCAGAACAGTTATACGCGAAGTGGCCGACAGACGGAGAAGAAGAACGAGTACAATCGGTACAATAAGCAGCGTGGTGCTGATTCGCTGAAACGGGCCCGATCAGTTGAGGCGCTGGTGCGCTACGATCATAAGGCCTGGGAGCGTGATATACAGAAGGAAAATCTATACAGCAGCAACGATAGCAATGTGATCATTTTAGATGAGATTAGCTGTACCAACGGGACCAACGGCAACAACGCCAACAATTGTCAATCGGTTGCGATGAACAAGGCTGAACTGATAACGGACTGTGTTACGATCGAGGAAAAGATCATCAACGGTCGGGAGAAGGGCGACCCGAAGCCCAAACGGTTGACCTCGTTCATCGATGCGGACGAGCGTCCACCGCCGGATGTCGTTCGGCAGACGATGAAAATTTTCGAAGCCAACGCCAATCGTAGGGGACGACCTGTTGCCAGGACTAACGGTGCTGCCGGTGAAGTCGCTGCCAAAGTGGCCAGCTACAAATCGATCATTTCCCAGGAGAAACCGCCAATTACTCACCCCAAACCGCCGCTCAGCCCCAAGAAGCCAAATATCATACCACGTACTACTAGTCCCAAGCCGAATGGCACTTCTGTCTCGGTCAATAATGCGCCAGCCGCCGTCGCCAATGGTCTGAAAGACAAACCGAACCTTCCCAAGCTTGACATTAACGTGATCCGTAACAATCTGGAAACAACCAACAACCTCAAGAACTCGGCCGCCGCAACAACACCCGTTCAAACACTGTCACCCGCCAATCATAACAATAATATCACCACATCTACACCGCTCTCGGTGCGCGTGGTAGAATCGCAAACGTATCGTCTCAAGTATGACTCACCTGCCTTATCGCCAAACAATACTGCCGCCGCAGCCACCGTCGTCGTTGCTCAACACAAAGTCACTTCTAGTACGACGACAAACCGACCGGAGAGTCCTCGAGCCTGTATGCAAAACAACACAAACAGTACGGCTCTCGCGTTCGTCGATTCACCATCGATTCCGACTCTAGCGAGCAAACTCAACAATCTAAACATCGTGACCTCTACCCCTTCAAGCACCCGCTCGCCCACGCCGCAAGATCTACCACCACAGGTGCCGCCTCGTCACATTCCTCTCCAGTACGCCACCAGCGATGAAGAAGATCCGGACGATCCGGAAGACCAGCAGCACGAGTATTCGATAAACAACAGCGACCAGGACGACGATTATCAATCGGATGACCTTGAACCGGAAGGCGACGACGAATTCGATTTCCAGGAGGTGAAAAAAGTGTCCCGCACAGCGATGGACAACATTTCCAAGGCCGGCGTCACGACGCAATTTCGCTTCAACGGTCAATCGTCGCAGCAGAACAAATCCCATCTTCCTTCGCTCACCGGAGGAGCAAAGCTGCTCTCCAACAAGAAACTGAACGTCGACGATCATCAGCAGTCGGCTTCGAATTCCTCTTCGTCGTCGTCATCGCCGATCACAGTGCCAGCAGTAGCAGCAGCAGCGCCGGTTGTCATCGCTCACAAGCCGCCTGTGCCACTGTCACGTGAAAGTCTCGCATCCACAAATGGCCTTAAGCCGACCAATAACAACAACAGCAACAACAACAACTATAATATCGGTAGTGTTACGCATAATCTGAGTAATGTTAGCAATACTTATAATAGTGTCAGTAGCAGCAACGGAAGCAAAGTGGTGATAAATGATTCGGTCGCTCAGGCGCCGCCCAATGTGTGTGTTTCAAGTGACGTGTCGTCGAAAACGGTTAACCTAACCGCACGCGAAATCGAGAAGAATCAAATCAATTTGGAAAAGAGTGAAGAATCCCTCAATAATAGTGCCGGTTCTGCTCCGAGTGCCGTTCTTAATAAAGCCAGCGGTGGTTGCCACGTTGCCACCAGTGGCGGTGACTTCTTCATGGCCAAATGGGGCGGTGCCACCGCCCAAAAACCGACCGAAACTGTCGTCGTCGCTAGCCCTCTGGCAGGGCTGGTGCCTACCAAGAAGAAGGTCAAGGCACCGCCGCCGCCGATCGAAGCCAACACGATGGTGTTCAATTTCAGCGATCGGAAAGAGGTACCGGATTATATCGAAAACGACGGAATCATTCTGCGACCGCGGCCACGGGAACTGCCTAAGGTGAGTCAACAGTTTATTCCCTTTTTTTTTTTACCTTAAGCCGGTTATCTTTCTACGGTATCTTTTATTTGTGCATTCCGGCGATAAGAAAATTCGACCCGTTCCACCTTTGCAAACTTTTGATTTAGTAGCTTTTGCAGGAACACGAGCCAATCGGAACAGAAAAACGATTGCTCAAATCGCACAAACCAAGCACCCCGACTTCCTTATCGGATAATCAATAAGAATCCGTCCAAAATAGAAGAAACCTGATAAGAGCGCGCCGAATAGGCGTTTCGCAAATTCCCTCCTTCCCTGCATTCGGTCGGTAATTTATGATCATTTTTGCGCAGGTACGAAACCCTTAGCAAGCATTGTTAGATTAGTTAGAACTGGTTCTTTGCGAAAGCTATTTAAAGTTGATTCAACCAGCACTGACAGACACGATCCAGGGGGTGGTGGTGGTCGTGGATACACACGTACACATTTCCGGAATTTGCCTCTCACACACGCCCATCATCGTCGGAAGTGTGCTATTATCTTCGTGCTGAAGCTATTAGTCAGCTCTCACACTCAGCCCGTGTGTAGGATCGACGGACGAGAAACGCCCGGACGGCTTCGTGGAGATGCTAATTGATCCATATGTTGTTTCCTCACCATCGATCGTTCTCGCCGAACGCAATTGAGGAACGTTTTCTTATTTTTGGGAAATGTTTCCCGGTTTGCCGTTGTTCGGTGCCGATGAGCGGCGGGTCTGAGTCGAGCACTTTGACTGTGCCAGTTCTCTTCGAGGGAAACTTGGTAATCTAGGAGATTTCCTTTTTTTTTTGGATTGAGCAAAGAAAATGTATTTCCAGAATGGGTTATTTTTTGGGTTGAGAAATTGCTTTCGTTTAGTTCTGGATGCAATTTTGTTCCATATGATGGTCCATTGTGCGTCATCTTTCTTTAAACTTTAAACCAATAGCTTTTGGGCTGAATGGAAATTTACCATTTTGGTTTTCATTCTAAGTCAAATATAAATAAAGACTGTATTCGATGAAATTTGGACACACAAAATAGGTCACCAAAAATTGAACGTTTTGATCACATGAGATACGGTTGAATGTGCGATTCCGAGCTGTTTTCCGATCCATCGATGAGAAGCGTTTGGGTTTTCGAAGTGAGTGCCCAAAATTTGTTGGCGCACTATTTCTTCATTCGAAGCCAACACTGAAATCACTCGACCGATTTTCACGAAACTCATTACACAATTGACACAACACAATGAAATACATTCAGTTAAAATTTCAATATTTTTTACCCACACGCTAAAAAGTTACGAACAATTGCGTGTGTCCAAATTTCATCGAATACAGTCTTTAGTGCAAAATCCGGTCATTGGCCAGCACCAAAAAATATTGTAAGGATGCTAGAAGTTGTCGCCATGTTCATATTAATGGATGTTATAAGCTAATGAACTCCATGTGATACGCAGCGTTTTTAATTTGCCAGCATTACGTTAACGCGCGAGCGGCGGTGCTATAACCAAGCTATTTAGCACCTGCATTCGGAGGAAATGCCAATGCAGCACCAGAGCGTCTGTTCTCCAGGTTAGGAGCGGCTCAAAACAGCGTCTGTTCCCCATGTCAGGGGCGGCTGAATCACCGTCCATGTGCCAGCGTGGGACTCTAAATTCAACTGAGCACTATGGTCCTCCGGAAAGTAGGGGTTGGTGTCAGGCCCTGCAAGCCAGCCGTAAAAAAAGCAAGCACAGGAACATTTACAGCAGAATACGACCCAGAACAATCGGCGAGGCACCGCGACGAAACAACACGAGCGATTAAAAACACACCCCCCCCGCCCCTCCACCCCGGCCGAACCCCCCTCCCCCCCCCCCCACCAAAGGAACGTTAGTTTTGGGCCCCGACGCCCCCCGGGGGGGGGCTGGAAGGGACCCATGATGCGTACGTTTAGAGGTAACCATACCATCTACCAGAGCTGCGGCAACACACACGAGCTGGGAACAGCTTTTATAGTGATGGGTGACATGCAGAAGCGCGTTATCGGGTGGTGGCCGATCAATGACCGAATGTGCAGGTTGAGAACCAAGGGCCGGTTCTTCAACTTCAGCATTATCAACGTGCACAGCCCACACTCTGGAAGCACCGATGATGACAAAGAGGCATTTTACGCGCAGCTCAAACGTGAGTACGACCGCTGCCCAAACCATGACGTCAAGATCATCATCGGGGACCTCAATGCTCAGGTTGGCCATGAGGAGGAATTTAGACCGACTATTGGAAAGTTCAGCGCTCACCAGCGAACGAACGACAACGGCCTCCGACTTATTGATTTCGCCGCCTCCAAAAATATGGCCATTCGTAGCACCTACTTCCAGCACAGCCTCCAGTATAAGTACACCTGGAGATCACCGCAGCAGACAGAATCGCAAATCGACCACGTTCTGATCGATGGACGGCACTTGTCCGACATTACCGACGTCAGGACCTATCGTGGCGCTAACGTCGACTCCGACCACTACCTGGTGATGGTAAAACTGCGCACAAAACTATCCGTCGTAAAAAACGTACGGTACCGATACCCGCCACGGTACAACCTAGGGCCGTGAGGTGATCGAAAGGTGGAAGCAGCACTACGACGAACACCTGAATGGCGCAGAGGACGCGGGCGTTGAAGTCCAAGTCGGTGGAAGAAATGACTACGTCAGCACAGCAGAGGATGGGAACGAACCAGCTCCCACGCTGAGGGAAGTTAAGGATGCTATCCAACAACTCAAGAATAACAAAGCAGCTGGCAAAGATGGCATCGGAGCTGAACTCATCATGATGGGCCCGGAAAGGCTGGCCATCTATCTGCATCGGCTGATAGTCCGAATCTGGGAAACAGAACAGCTACCGGAGGAGTGGAAGCAAGGGGTTATATGCCCTATCTACAAGAAAGGCGACAAGCTGGAGTGTGAGAACTACCGAGCGATCACAGTCCTAAACGCCGCCTACAAAGTGCTATCTCAGGTCATCTTCCGCCGGCTTTCACCAAAAGTAAATGAGTTCGTGGGAAGTTATCAGGCCGGTTTCATCAACGGGCGCTCGACGACGGACCAGATCTTTACTGTACGGCAAATCCTCCAAAAATGCCGCGAATACCAGGTCCCGACGCATCATCTGTTCATCGATTTCAAGGCGGCGTACGACAGTATCGACCGCATAGAGCTATGGAAGATTATGGACGAGAACGGATTTCCCGGGAAGGTCACTAGACTGATTCAAGCTACGATGGACGGTGTGCGAAACTGCGTGAAGATTTCGGGCGAACATTCCAGCTCGTTTGAATCACGCCGGGGACTACGTCAAGGTGATGGACTTTCGTGCCTGTTGTTCAACATTGCGCTAGAAGGTGTCATGCGAAGAACTGGGCTCAACAGCCGGGGTACGATTTTCACTCGATCCGGTCAGTTCGTTTGTTTTGCGGATGACATAAACAAAAATTAAATAAATTAAATAAATAAAAATAATAAAGTTAACGCGCAATACAATTCAATCTTCTAAACATTTTATTTAACATGGATTACTCGTTTTAAAATCTATCACGAGAGAGAACAAATTTTATTTTATACTTAGTCGTGACGTCAACCACAGACAACGATCATGTAAATTTCAGACTTTCAAATCTCACTTTCCAGTCTAGTGGCAATTTGAGGCTATCAAATATATTCAAATAGAACCTCAAAAGGCTATCAAATAGAACCTGTTGTAAAAGTAACATCCGGAACGTGATTTTGAGTGTGACAGTGTTTATTATTTTGGTATTGAAGTTAGGATTTAACAATACATCAAATAGAACATACAATTGAGTCACATTTATCATTAAGTATTTAAGTGCAACAAGAATTACATCACTCGTAATATTCATTTTTTTAAGAGTCTAGGTAAAAATTATAAAATTATTTTTATGTTAATATATTAATCACGAAAACACAATTAATGTGTAATAAGATGAACTGCAAATTATATGCACTGTCGGCGCTGCTATTTTGTTGCAATTGTAGACAAACTTGCGCATCCATTATGGACCAGAAAATTTAGACAATGTATGACAGCCATAAGAAAAAATAAATAAATTTTTAATTATAAATTATTTTACAAAATCTGATGACCTGGTAGACCTGAAATACAGTACATTCCAAATTTCGATAACCTGAAACCAATTTATATGCAATAATATACTATCATATCATAACAACAAAAATAGATTAAAAAAAATGTATTTGGCCTCTATTTCCCTCAATGTCCTTCCATGTTTTTAGGATGGAGACAAGGATGATCCCAAAGCGCGCTGCAACTACGAACCTTATTTGAATAGTAAAATTCTCAATGTGACCTCCAGGCACACGACTCTCTGTAGCAGGTGGAAAAACTACTTGATGTGATATTTCCACAGTGGAACTGACTCTTAGCTTCGGGTCTTGACCAAGAATCCCTACTGAGCCCTTGCGGCACGACAAGCCGGCCAGTTTAGCGCAAGGGAAAGACGTTGCTTGCCGGATTCCAGAGAAAAGAACAGCGGATGGACAAATTTTGGCTAGAACGGATTGGTCATTCCAAGAAGGAGCTGCCAAATTTGACAACATTTGTTAAAAAGGTGGTCATCCAGTCTCATCCAGCAAATGCGACGATAGATTCGAGGTGGTGGTGTCTGGTGATGAACAAACTGAAAAGAGTTTGATAGCTCATAGAATTGTCTACGAATTGTCAACGACGTTGAAATCACGTAGACCTTGATACAGTATGCAGGACTGTTGGAACACCGTGAAAACAGCTATTAGCAGCGTGGCGGAGAACGTCTTAGGTTATGTGGAACGAAGCCGACAGAACGAGTGGTTCGACGAGGAATGTCAGCAGGTGTTGAATGAGAAGAACGCAGCGCGGGCACTTATGCTGCGTCAAGCTACCCGTCATAGTGTGGAACGATGCAGACAGAAGCGGCGACAGCAGACCCAACTCTTCCGGGAGAAAAAGCGCCCCCAGGAGGAGGAGGAGTGTGAGGAACTAGAACTACCAGAAACTCAACGCATCCCGCAGTGGCTTCGTGCCGCGAGCCGAAATGTGTCGGGATAAGGATGGGAGAATCCTGACGGACGATCGTGAGGTGACCGATAGGTGGAAGCAGCACTTTGATGAACATCTGAATGGAGTACAGGAAGAGGACCAAGACAGCGATGGAAGAGACGTAGTCGATGCAGTAAGTGACGGAGACGTGCCACCCCCGACGATAGGTGGAGTTAAGGATGCCATCATGCAGCTGAAGAACAACAAATCGGTTGGAAGGGATGGAATCGGAGCAGAACTTATCAAGATGGACCCGGACAAGTTGGCAAATTGCCTGCATCAACTGATAATCAGGATTTGGGATACCGAACAGATACCGGAGGAGTAAAAGGGTGGGTTTACACATTGGCACAATTCTGAAAAAAGACGGTCAAAAACATTTTCACCCTTTTGTCATCATTTTATCGACTAGGTGTCTTCAGAAGAGTTGCTCAAAATGTTATTCCGCATCTTTTGAAAAAAAAACACGCCTAACCTTTCATAAGGGCTTAACTACACTTTCAAATTCTAACTTTTTCCAGCTACGAGATAACGGGTTATTGTCTTCGACAAAGTTGTAGAGCAGGTAATTTTAAGAAAAGTTGCTGAAGACACTAAGTTTCCAGAGCCTAACGTTAAAGAGATATAATTGGTTTTCTTTCAGCACTATCTTAAAATAGGTTTTTTTTTGTTACTTTATTATAAAGACTTTAAAATCGTTTATTTTTTATTTTTACTAATTGTTACTTTGTTCAATTTTGACGATTTCAATATGTTCTAAGAAATTGTAGGAATTATAAAAATACACATTTTTGCTGAACACACCAATGCTCTCTGGTGACCACATTTTGATATATGGTTATTCAAGTATCTGTTTGACGTCATAATCAACCGCCCCAAAAAGGGTGGGCGGGTCCTGGCGGAGTCTTAAACAGATTGTATTTGAAAGATTATCTTATGAACTAGTAATTCTGAAATTTTCAGAGTTGAGTACCAAAGGTACCTGGTTTTTTAATTCTTAATACAAAATGAAAAAAAAACCAATCGTTTCCTCGCTAAAAGTAAACGAAGCCCAAAACTGATGTCGGGTTAACCAGCCCAAGATACTTTGGGGTGATCCATAAATGACGAAGCATATTTTAACCAGCTTTAGATCTTATACCTTCTTTCGTATTTTGACTTCATATCTAGGATAATTTGTCAAAGAATCTATTTGATTTTGCATACAAACATGTAAACAAAAAGCAAATAGGGTCCTTTTTGAAAAACTCTTCGAAAGAAATAAATCATCAGTAGTGACATCACGTTGAAAGCTCAACATACTATCTACAAAAGTGGTAAATTTCAAAATGCAATTGTTACAATTTGACCTATTACCAACAATATATCGCATTTTGATTAGACTTGGTACCTCACAGAGCACAACGGGCCACTCTCCTTCTAATTCGTTGAATATTATGACACATCCGCAATATTAATGGACCCACCCACCCCGTACGCGTCGTACGGTACAAATACTTACAAATACTGGTGAAGTCTCTAGCATAACTGTAAGAGAATCTATTATCCTTTGGTTCGGTACATTTTCACGGATGAAAATTACGCATTCTGACTCTCATGACTTCCAAAAACTCCGGATCCGCGTCCAAATTCGATTTCCTCCGCACATAAAAATCTGTATCTATCCTTTTCCGAGCGATTTACCTAACGCTAGACGATTTATGCAAACTGCGACACGCTTGAGCAGTTCCATAGACAGTGTGTAACACGATTCGACGCAGAAAGCCTAGGCGGCGTTGCAGAAGCGTAAAGTGATACCATTAAATTGACGTTGTTGAACGATGAATTTCGCACAATCCAACGCTGAACAACAACAGAAACATAACAACTACCATTGTCGTCGTCGTCGTCGTCATCACCATCGCCGCCAGCAAACAAGTACGAGTACATCAATGTTCTGTCTTCCGCTTGTGTGTTTTTTTTTTCCTCTAGCGGTACACGCATCTGATTCATATAAACCACAATAATGGTCACGCGAATCAGTGACTTTGAACTGGTCTTTGGCACTAAGCTCGATCGAAGAAAAAAAATTGTGGATATTTTCCAACACGTGGTGTTAAGGCAGCTTTAGGCACAGAAAAACAACAACATTGCACAAGAGAAACAAACCCACCAACGGCCCATCTACGAATGGAACTATAAATATTTAATACGAATAACTGATTCGGCGTGCTAGGAGAGTTATCTAAGTTTCAAAATTTATCGTTGTCCCAAATTAGGGTGCATTCAAGCGGTTCGACGATCTCCTGAAATATGGAAAAACATAAATAGAAGTTCCACAGCCTCAAAAACCCCTAAATTGCACTAGAACATCAGAAACATCACACAAGGGCGATCGAAATGCATTTGCAATCAAATCGACAAAATAGTCTAAAACCCCAGCCTCCCCTACTAGAGATCATCGGGACGACGATGATTTCTGTTTCCGTAACAGCCCCTAGTAATCATGCTGAGATGCCTCGCTGCTCTACTCTACCAGCATCTTCAAACACGGCCACTTTTCGGCACAAGCGGTAGAAGAAGGTTCGATGTGAACGGAACACATACAAAATAATAAGATAAGAAGAAGGAAAGAAGAAACCGTCAAGTTGCACTACTGGTGAGGAATTCGACTGTATGTTTTAACGGGAATTTTCTCAAACTGACGTGCGAAAAAATTATGGCAACCAGCACCATCTTTTTGCGCTCTCACATTGCACATGAAACGGTGGAATTGTTGCTACGACTGATGTACCAAGACCAGGCCGTGAGGGGGAGGCTGATCAAATTGACGGCCACATCGACGGCGGCGTCGGGTGGCGGCAGTCCGTACATATGTGGTGTTATGATTCGCTGCTGTGTGTAGTCTCGAGACGAGTCGATCTTCACAGATGAACGGCTTAGAGTCGATTTATGAAATCGCGCGCTCCCAAGGAGGAAGTGAAATAATAACATAAAAAGTGGTTTAATATGCTGAATAAACATTTTCGTGCTTTCGAAGAGTGTGGAGGATGATATGCTACCACTACACTACCGGCGGTGCAGCTGTTATGGAGCGTTTGCCTCTGTCTCGACACAAAACTCTCTAGTGCTTATTATTTAGTGTGCACGCGGTGGATGGTGTGGATCGTCGTGGGTAAACATCGCCTCTGACGAAGAGCGTGGAGAAATTACTGTTTATCTTGCATTTCGCTCTTGCGACCACACATTAACACACATACACCACGTGACCTTTCGGGTGTGCTGCGTTCCGTAGGTCGAGCTCCATGCGATGAAGGATATGTGTGGTTTTCTATTATCTCCTCCAGTAGGAACTGGTGGCATTTAAGGGCTGGTTCATTTCCATCAACACTGATGCAGTTTCGAGTCCATTATATTAAAATGATTAATGGAAATATAAACTCAAGGAGAAATAACGGCTTCACATGTACAGCAGTGATGTAAACACGTTCAATTATTGAATTTTATGAAGGTATTGAAGCTTAACAGGGAAAACAAAATTTCCTTTTATTGTAAAATTAAACTTTTAGCCTTGATGACTTTTTTTTAATGCCTTCGTTTCTGCTCATCTGAATTTTGCTCTTGTTTTCCAAGAACAAGCATTGTAGATTTGTTGACGAGTTGTTGAGAATCAGGGGCGTCTCGTGATGAAAAGTGATTAAACCAGAAAAAAAAACATAAACATAACTGCGTCCACTAGGAGTAGATCGATTAAAAAAAAAGTGTCTTTTTATCTTTTTCTATTTCAAAACAAATTATTGACAACTCCAAAGAGCAAGCGTAGCCGAACAAATAAGGGAACTGGCTCGTCCAAAATTCAAACGGAGCGTTACCAGCCGAAATGACCTGGAAATGTGGAAATTTATTTGAATGAAACTTTGCATATGCATTTGGCTTAGGAGACTGAGCATCTTCCGCACTAACATAGATTTTTGTGACTCAAAAGTCAGTTTTAAAAAGGGCGTAAGCATTTTGAATAGCACTTCAATTGATAATGTATAGCTCGAAAACCTTTGCTTGTACAAAGAACTGTCTAGGAACAAGTTGTGACCCTATGTGTGAAGGTTTTGAAAAATATATAAACTGAGAAAAAAAGTTTCGAAAAAAAAAATCGACAGCTAACATGAAAATTAAATATCTCAAAAAACGATTTCTTGATTTTTTTAATTTTTTGACTAAAAATTTGAAGTTATCACGCAAATTTTAACAAAGACTCCAGGATGGAGAAATGTCAAGAAAAAAGTTTTAAGAACATCGACTTTCGGTGCATTTCTCAAAATTTTAATATTTGCGCGAATAAACGTATTCTGATGATATAATCTAATTTTTGAAGTATTTTAAGATTTTTAAGCTCCTGATGATGACCTTCCTAAGAGCATCCGTTCTCAAGATATTTGCGGTTTAATTTTATCTTAGAGACTGTATTCGATAAAATTTGGACACACAAAATAGGTCACCAAAAATGTTGAGCCCGATTCTTTTCAAACTTTCTGGAAATAAAGTACTACTAAATGGTTAAGTTTTGACATCATTAATTTATTGAACCTCTTCTTCCAACCCAAATGCCTGCACCTTTGCCTTGACCCCTTTCATCAAATTTTGGGCAAAGATAGGACCGACTTGCTTACTTACTTTTAACCACACTTTCTTTAGCTCAAGTTCATTTTCTATCAGTTTTGGAGTTTTAACAAGCTTTGCCTTCATGATTGCCCAAAATTTTTCAATTGGGCGAAGTTCCGGAGTGTTTGGAGGGTTGACGTCTTTTGGTACAAAAACTACATTATTATCTTTGTACCAGTCTAAGACGGGCCGGGCATAGTGGCAAGATGCCAAATCCGGCCAAAACAGTATCGGGCCATCGTGAGATCTCAAGAAGGGCAGAAGTCGTTTTTGGAGGCATTCGTCCTTGTAGATTTGTCCGTTGACGGTCCCAGAGGTGATGAAGCGCTGACTCATTTTGCCACATCCGGAGATCGCTTGCCAGACAAGGAATTTTTTGGCAAATTTCGACAGTTTCTTCTTCCGTACACTCTCCGGAACGGCCAACTTAGAGGTGGCGACGTAGTGTTCCTGTCCTGGCATTTGATTGGTGTTGGCTTTAATGTAGGTCTCATCGTCCATCACAATGCAGAACGGTTTTGTGAGCCACTCCCTGTACAGTTTTCTTGCACGAGTTTTGGCCACCGAGTTCTGTTTATCGCTCCGGTTCGGTGCCTTCTGGACCTTGTACACATGTAATCCAGAACGTTTCATTGTTTTCTGTACAAAACAAACTGAAACTTTCGCCTTTTTCGCAACATCCCTGATCGAAATGTTGGGATAACGCTTAAATTGGTTCAATACCATCCTGGCCTTCTCCGAATTTGATGTGCCACGTTTTTTGCCACTACCATTTTTCCGCGTGGTTGTCTTACGGTCCTTGAACGTTTTGATCACATGAGATACGGTTGAATGTGCGATTCCGAGCTGTTTTCCGATCCATCGATGAGAAGCGTTTGGGTTTTCGAAGTGAGTGCCCAAAATTTGTTGACGCACTATTTCTTCATTCGAAGCCATCACTGAAATCACTCGACCGATTTTCACGAAACTCATTACACAATTGACATAACACAATGAAATACATTCAGTTAAAATTTCAATAATTTTTACCCACACGCTAAAAAGTTACGAACAATTGCGTGTGTCCAAATTTCATCGAATACAGTCTTTACTCGAATAATTTTCGAAAATAGGACCTTTTCAAAAGTTTTTCTAGATTCTCCAACAACAAGAGTTGGTTTTTTGAAATGTATAATAAATTTTACGCTACTCTCTCTTTGACCGCAAGATGAATGAATGAACGGTTCAAATAAAACAGATTATAAACTATAGAGGACGCATGGCGCTACTGTTCGTCTTGTTCTCAGATCATCAGATAGAGGCAAAATTGTTTTCAAATGATGTAGCATCAAGCCTTCATAGTATTTATAAACTATGTTTTAAAATTAAAGGGAACTTCTCTAAACTAATCTAAATGTAGATACAATATTTCAGCGCCAACATTTGATTAGGGCGAATCTGCTTTTGTAAACAAACACTTTGTCTGAGAATTTATCGGAAGTTGAATACAATTTCATCAAATTAAATATATCACCGGATAGAGATAAAGCTCCTCTTCCTTAAAGAGTGCTTAATTTGTATTTGTGACCTTTTTAAGAGAAAATGACTACGAAAGTCATTGTTTACAAAAACAGATACGCCCTAATATAATGTTGGCGCTGATATGTACTTTAGTATGCGCATAATAAATTGGAAATACAAGTAAACTAAAATGTAAGAAAAGTTTTTTCAATCATTTTCCCCTATTTCTTATGCTGTTTAAAGAATCGTCTTGCTGGCTCAGAGTGAGTTGTGGGAAACTAAACGTAAATTTCGAAAAAGGTATTTTTGTGATCCTGGAGAATCCCGAATAATTTATGAAAAGGCCGTGTTTTCTGCTGGAAATATACTGCAACATCGAGACACGTTTATTTTGGCAAATAGTTGACTTAGAATTCTAGAAACACTTCCACAGCTAATAATTCAATGCACAGAAAAAAATAATTAATTTTAACATGCGCGTAAAATTTCCCCTCGTTTAATTCCAAAGAAGGCGTAGACAACGAAATTGTTTGCAATCTTTCATGCACCATACAACAATGTTGGCAATCTATTATACAACAGGCTGGATTCAGGCGTTACCTGGCTAAAATTTACATGAAATATTCCATTATTTTCTGCCAAATCTAGCATTCCCTTTATGTGCATTAGATAACGCAGAAAATTCAATGTAAATCTGGCTCAGATAGCTCAATCCGTAAGAGCACGGTTTACCAATCCGTTGAACTGTGTTCTTAAGTGCTGAGCCTTCTGATGCCTAAAACATATTTTAAACAATTGGAATGGTCTCACCAAGTTCGACTATTCGATGAATTTTAAATGTTTTTAAAGATTTGTCCTTTTGAACCTTTTATGCTAAAGATTTACGGAACTATTTTGATCCATGATCCAAACACTTCAAATGCTGGTAATTGCTAACCGTAGACTCAAGCAATGTATTGCTACCTGGATCACGATTAATGATTGCTAAATCAATTTTTTTTACGAAAAAAAAAAGAATCACGCCTCCATAAATCATTACCTTAAAAATTCTACTTCTCATAAAATTTGTAGCGTTATTTTATTGTATATCTTCTGTATTTTTTTATTTGTGCTGCGCTGGTCATTTTTAAGAACCGTATTTTGGGTACCGTTTTTGCATTTGTATGTTTAGATTTTGAGCCAGTATAACTATAGATTATTCAGCTCAGATTTTAGGAACAGTCAACTCTCCTCTAATCCTCCCTTAGCTCAGTCGGTAAAGGCGCGGCTACAAAGCAACACCATGCTGGAGGTGGCTGGGTTTGATTCCCGGTATGGTCTAGGCATTTTTTGAAAAGGAAATTTTCTCGACTCCCTGGGCATAGCGTATGATTGTACTTGCCACACAATCATACTAATGCAAAAATGGTACTTGGCATCGAAAGTTCTTAATTAATAACTGGGGAAGTGCATTTAGAACGCTAAGTTGAGAGCAAGTAATAAGCTAATTGTGAAAGCAATAAGCTTGAAATGCTAAAGAAGAAGAAGAACTCTCCTCTAATACGGTGGGCGTTTTTTTCGCTCTTCAGAATTATGAAAATCGATAGTTTTTAGTGAAGAAATTCAGTTCTCTTGTTACTGAGTGTAAATTGATATGTTGTGAGACGACCGGTTGCTGTTTTGTCTGAAAATTGTTTGCTATTTTGAACTGCTGGTTTTCAAGCTTCCCGAAGTGTCTGGTAGAAAAAGGATTAATTTACTGGTGTGATAGTAGGATGGGCCAGATCAGTGTGATTTTGAAAAGTGCATTAAACTTTTAGATGAATCTGAGTTACATTAGTGTTTGTGACTACTGCCTGCAAGAGTAACAATGTTCCTCGATGATGATCCGGGGAATTTTCACGCATCGATCAGCTAAGTAGTTTTCCGTATCCACCTATTTATCTATCATCTTACTGTTTTATTCCTGTCTAATTTGAACTCCATAATCAGATGGTTCCAGAATATTCGCAGTGATAAGTCACTCTGGATGTGTTAGAAAAATATGATATGTGGTGTAAAGATGCAATATATGATGAAATGTTTTATTATTCGGTGAAATTTCCCAGAGAAGAAATCAAAATAAAACAAATCGCCAACAAAGACACACTTTTTTTTGTGGCGCTTTCTATTTGATGATCAATCATTGGTCTGTCAGTTAACATATTTTTATTCAAAAAGATTTCTTGCTTTCACGCAATATTTGGCCAATGTATTATTTTGAAACGTTATAAAACAGAGGGTTAATCGTGTTTTGAGCTGCCGGAAGAAGTTTCCCTGTGTGTATCAGTTTTTCAACATATCTGTCAAACCAAAATTGAAACTTTATGCTTATTGGTAGCAAATAATGTAAACATGCGTGTGCGTGCTTTCAGAAATTACGGAAATTTGTCTTGTTGTGGTGACGTGTTTGAATATGTCGGAGTGTGTCTCTGAAGGTGTTTTCGCCCCTGTTAAAATAGTTATAAAATATTTTTGAATAATTTTAAAAAAGCTACATCAACATACTTCCTGATATAAACAAAACTAGCTACAAATTTCTTATGAATATAGGTGTAGGTTTTCTTTTTTTATTATTTAAGTTGATGTTATATCACCTTTATCTTCCCATTTTTCCGATTTGCCTCAGCGTGGTGGGCAATAGATGTTTTCATGCTTATCTACTCTGAATCCTGGTTGGACAGTTATTACTTCAAAATAGCTTTTCATAAGCAATCGAAATAAGAGTGATGAAGTAAGTCTCATAACAGTTTCCAGCGTACAATCTACGGATTATTTAATTTCTAACGCAATGCATTGCAACGCAAATATGATCACCTATCAAATATCTTTATTAAGAAACAGAACTACTTGTATTTTGATTAATTGAGCTTGGAGTTTAATGTGGCTATATTCCTCATCGTTCCCTACAAACAACCCTTAAACAATACTTTAGAAAACTATGAAATTAATTCCTTCTATACAGTCACTATGTTCATTTAAAGAAACTTCTAAAAAAAAGTGACTTTAAACATAATCAAGTTACTGCTATTCATTGTGATGGAAGGTTTGTGTCGAACTCACACCATGAAACTCTCCTATCCTTAAATGTTTGTGATTTCCTGAGTCAGCTAGAATTTGTGAAAATGCTTTAAGTTTCACAATGTTAATCGATCAAATGTTCTATTATTCGTACAGAGCACTTAACTTCGCGAAATTTCCAAAATATAGAGAAGAAACCTCAATTGACAATATGATAAGGTAATGCAATGTTGTTTCTGCGCTATAACCATAAGCCGTATAGGGCTAGGACTAAAGTTAATGCTTAAGTCTAAACCATCTGGAGAAAAAATGGAGCATCACTTAACCTTCTTAGACTCGATGCTCCCAACGACCATACAAATAAATTTTTGTTTTGTACACCAAACAGGGCATTCTGTATAACTATTCTCTCCGACTATTCATTTCCCTTTTCTTTTGATATCTACTGAAGGCTACGTGGGTTCCCCGTGTCTTCTTAAGGTAGATGCCAAATCCTCCCTATCACCTACGGTTGCATGGACGTTGCCAGGTGAGCGATCGAGGTGTGTATTTGTGGAGATTATTGCGTGAAGAAACGTGAAGAAGCAGAAATGCAATATCTTCAACGAATTATTCCTCATCGTTGCTCCATCCACGATGTGTGCAAACGTCAATGCTAATGCTAATGCTAGTCGGCTCTCCTCTAATCCATTCACCCTAATTTCGTGGCTGAACAATCTTTAACCTATACTTACTCAAAATGCAAACATACCAATGCAAACACCGTACCTGACACATAAACTTCCAATTAATACCTGAATGTGCTTTTATAGCGAAGCAATAAGCTTGAAATGCCTCACAGTTTGAAAAAAAAAAACGTGTAATTTTCTGCGTTGTTGAATGCACATAATGCTAGATTTGGCAGAAATTAATGGGATATTTCAAGTAAATTTAAGCCAGATAACGCCTGCACCTAGGCTGTTGTATGAAAGATTGCGAACATTGTTGTATGGCGCATGCAATATTGCAAACAATTTCTGTTGTTTCCTTTGGCTTGAAATTAAACGAAATTTTGTGCGCAGTTAAAATTCATTATTTTTTCTGCTCACGATAGAAAAAGACATACATATTATCACATGTACAGAGAATTGCAACTCAAAGGATTTCCGCTAGATCAACCAGACGCCTCCGGTTTTTGTTAATTGCGCATCTTGGGAAAGAACTAAGCATAATGTAACATACATACCAATTCTAATTGGTTCGTTACACATAATATAGGTTATTCAAATCTTCTTAAATTAAGAACATGTTGTTACGGTAGGTTGTCTCTCGACTGCAAACACTGGCAACTACTCTTCATTATGATAGTGAAAAAAACCTCACTTCTTAATTCTTTTCAACCTCTGTCTGTCAAATTTAGCCTTATCTTAGCTTAAATTTCCAATATCTTTTCTAGCATCAATTACCAGGGCCGTAGAAAAAAACCTAATTAATCTTAATTTCCCCCCAATCAACGCAAAAGGCGAAACATTCCTATGAAAAAAAAAAAAAGATCAATCATCACCATCGGCCGATAGGTGAGAAATGATCGCTGCTCTCCTACCGCCTGCGCGTGACACTAATGACGATAACGAACGGGAAAGGAAAGATTATGATCGCTTCGCGGTGACGATCGTCAAAAATCGATAGCTTTCTAGAAAGTCGCCGAAAGTGGGTTTCTTTTGTCGCGTTAAAGCTTTCGATCGCACTAAACAAACCCGACCGTGCCGTGCATCGACCCTGCCGCGGCGGCGCGATCGACTTTCAGGGCATTTAGCGGCGATTTAATGAAAGGTAGTTCCAACGACGGCGGCGACGATCGACATTCCCCTTCTGCTGCTACTGCTCTCGTAGTGGCCAGCATCCGCTTTCCCTTTACTGTGGGCCCAAGAGCAGCAGAGCCACGAAACGAACTTGACCACCACGTCTTGAGTCATGACGATAATTTCTTCAGTAATAAATCATGTGAACGAGGCCCACGGCGCGACCCTGATGGCACCATCCGTTCTTTTCTTGTTTTTTCGCCGTTCAAAATGTTGCAATTCCCGAAAAGTCATTTCTCCGCTGAATGCGCGAATGTGTTGTGAAGTGAACCTCCGTTATAAACTTTTTGGTTGGTTTCCTTCTCCAGGTCTCCGGCCAGTCCACACGAGGAGTGCCATTTACTGCGTGTACGAACTGGCATGATGGTACCGTATATTCCGGATCTGTTGCTGGTGCGAAATAAAAAAGAAAGACCACGGACAAAAAGAGAGAAAGACTTTCGATGAACTTGATAGGGTATGTGTCCCTTGACTCAGCCTAATATGTAACGATCGATTACATTTTTCATTATAACACATACATTATTTGAGCTGTAAACGATATTCAAGTTGCTATACACTTGCTTAGATAAGTTTAATAAGACATTTGGTAGTATGTTTCACAAAAAGTTACACAACTCATATTATAACGTCAGGAACTTTCGAGGGATATGGATGTAATGTCGGTCTATAAGCATCAAATTGGGTCTATTCGTGGATGCAACTTCGTCCCATTCGATAGATTTATTATTCAATGCAGTCTTCGTTCGGTTTCTTCTATCTGATATTCTGATTTAAGGCTTTGCCAGCTGTATTTACTCTACACAACACAAAATTTTACAAAACAAACTAAAATAAAACTGCTTTGAAACACTTAAGTGATTTTTATATATGATTTATCGGCCATTCGATAATGAAAACATTACAATTTTCTCTACACAGATTTTGTTCCTTTGGTTTGTGTTTAGATGAGCCATTTGAAAAATAAACAACCGCAAACTCAAATATTTCCATTAAAATTTTACCAATAACAACATTTTCAATACGTTATTAATACAACAGGCCATAGTTGGGAACATAGAAAAAAATATGTCCCTATCATTGGGTCTACGGTTTTCTTGTAAAATCATTGTTATTTTAACTATGTAAACAGTTAGTTAATAACGTGTGACTATTATCTGTACATCTAGGCTGCATTACTCGGTTAATCGGTTCAATTTAGCCAAATTAAGATCATTAGAAGCTCGTGGAGATAATTTGTTCAGCTTAACCAGTGAAATCATGGTGTCTAAAAAGTTAAGGAAATCGAAAATTACGTGGAAGTGAACAACTATAAATTGTCTAATAATGTCTTAATTTCTTCGCAATTAATCGATCATCCTGATAGCAACATAATTTTGTTAATTATCGCTGAATTAATGACATATTTGGTACATAGGCCGAATGAAGGAGCTAGGCTAACGTTACATCCCGTTACTTTGATGGGCCTTAGTTCCGGTGTGTTGGGAAGGGTTCGTGTCCTTGAGTACGAAAGTGATCCCGCTGGCTTCGTACCACTCCAGGACCATATTTGAACGAAGCAAGATCCGGCCAGAAGATCGTAGGACCCTCGTGTTGCTTCAACAGAGCAAGCAGACGCTTCTGTAGACACTCCTTGAGGTAGATCTCCCCGTTTACAGTCCCGGTAGTCACGAACGGCGCACTCCGTTTGCCACATGAGCAGACCGCTCGCCAAATCATGTATTTCTTGGCAAACTTTGAAAGTCTCTGCTTCCTTACTTCCTCCGGAATATCAAACTTGTGCTGGGCAGTGAAGAACAATAGCCCCGGAAGCTGCCAGAAGTCTGCTTTGACATGGTCTCATCATCCATGATGAGACCATAAGGGTCAATCAGCATCTGGGGGTATAGTATCCGGCCCGTGACTTTCCCACCGTATTTTCCCCTTCTGACACGATTTGAAGCAAGCAATTTGACGTTTGGTGTAGGCTGTTTGACATCGATCAAATCTTATCGATTAAAAGGCTGACTAAAAGAAAATTGGTGCGTCCCTCGTGCGCCGCAAGCACTTCTCTGAGTGTTGGGAATCGAAAATCTGTGACAGTGGTTTGCTTGCATTTCCATAGAGAGCCACTGGTGCAAGTTTGATCACAGTAGTCCATTTCGTTCAGAATTAACATCAAACGAATCTCGTAAGAAGAAAAAATATTGTGCACAAACACCTGGAAAATCAGGAGTGGTCCGGTTCCAAGCTGGCTTAAGTGCTGAAGATGCTGAAAATTGCCGAGTGCTCAAAACCTACAAGAAAACCCTGAGTGTTGAAAAGAATCAGCTGCCCTACGAAAAAACCGGAACCAGGGATCGTCAGTTGCGCAGCCAACCCCGGTCTTTCGATCTAGGGTAAGCCATTGGCCAGGGAAGGATACAAGTCGTACAAAGCCATTAAACATCCGAACCGGCACATGAAGCAGAATTCCGTGTCAAAAAGCTTGCAAGGCTCTTGTACGACCGTGTTTTGACGAAACACAAGGGCTGCACTTTGATCGATGACGAAACATACGTCAAACTCGATTTTAAGCAGCTTCCCGATCAAAAGTTTTACATCGAGGCTGGACGTAGGGATGTTCCAGGAAGATTCAAGTTCGTGTTTGCCGTCAAGTTCTTGAAGTAAAGGGTGATACAGTCAAAATTTGGTCAAGGGCAAACGCGTGTAAATCGGTGAAATCGTTTATTTAAAAAATCAAATTAAATTTCTTTTACAAGTTCATTAAGTATAAAATTCAGGAAAAATATTCAGTTAGGCTTCCGCTTTTTCCAAATCCGAATTACCGGGCCTTACGCTTGACCCCTGCCATCAGATTTTGTACAGCCACCTTGTCCACCTTCTTCGCCGCAGAAAGCCAGTTTGCCTTGAACTGCTGCTCGTCCTTAGCAGTTTTTTTGGTCTTCTTTAGGTTCCGCTTGACAATAGCCCAGTATTTCTCAATTGGGCGGAGCTCTGGCGTGTTCTTAGGGTTCTTGTCCTTGGGAACCACCTGCACGTTGTTGGCGGCGTACCACTCCACTGGCCTTTTTACCGTTATGGCAAGATGCACCAAATCCGGCCAAAACAGTACGGAACAACCGTGTTTCTTCAGGAAAGGCAGCAGACGTTTATTCAAACACTCTTTCACGTAAATTTCTTGGTTGACAGTCCAGGGAGCTATGAAAATGCTGCTCTCCAAACCCCAGGTACAGATGGCTTGCCAAACCAGATATTTCTTTGCGAACTTTGACAGTTTCGTGTGCTTGAAAATATCTGCTACCTTTCCCCTTCCTTTTGTCGTATAAAACTCCTGTCCGGAAGCTGCTTGTAGTCGCGGCTTTGACGTAGGTTTCGTCGTCCATTACCACGCAGTCAAACTTCGTCAGCATCGTCGTGTACAGCCTCCGGGATCGCGCTTTGGCAGTCGTGTTTTGCAACCTCCATCATCGCGATTTGGAGTCACTACCTTCTTGTAAGTCGATAGTCCCCCGGCTCGTTTTTTGGCTCGATGCACGGTTGTAGACGATACACCCAGCTTATTTGCGGCATCTCGGAGAGATAGGTTAGGGTTACGCTTGAAACTACCGGCAACTCTCTTTGTCGTCTCAGCGGCTTCCGGTTTTCGATTTCCCCCCGATCCAGACTTCCTGGCTGTCGACAAACGTTCCCCAAACACGTTAATTACATTTGTAACGGTTGATTTGGCAACTTTTAGCGATTTTGCCAACTTTGCTTGCGAGTAGCTCGGATTTTCGCGATGCGCGAGCAAAATTTTGATACGCTGCTCTTCTTGCTTGGACGGCCTTTTGACAACTGAAGAGTGAACTCCAAAATCAAAATAGGAGCAACATTCTTCTCACACACACCTTCAAAATGAGGGGTGTTCAGGTTTTTTAAATGCAAAATTGAAAGAAATACGTCAAGTTGATATTGACCAATTTTTGACCGTATCGCCCTTTAGGCCATAATTTGGCAAGCGATTTGCAGTTGGGGCCTGAAAACGGGACCATTCGTCACATCCTCGACGATGACATCCCAAGTTTACATCGAAGAATGCCTGAAAAAGCGTGTATTGCCGTTCATCCGCAAGCATAAAGGCAAAGTCAGCTCTTGGCCCGATTTGGCAGGCTGCTTCCAGGAAATTTCTGAGACAAATGTTCTTAGTTTATCATACAGTAGATTTTAAAAATTTCTAAGTCATAAATTATTTAAGTCTATTCTGACTTTGCTTACTGCTGTTAAAACGGAATATTATTTTTGGCAAAGTTGCAAAACTTGTTAAGTAGAATTTGATCTTAAAAACTTTGATAAAGTGTAAGAGCTGTTTATAAGCATACTGATACTGTTTCAATGCTATTCTCTAAGGTTTCTTCCAGAAGTAAGAACCACTCATACATCTAATGTTCACTGATCTGGAAAGGTTGGTGCGAACCATCGTCGGTCGAGTTGGTAAGCCCAATGTGTGGCCCGGGAATACTTTACTTCCAGGGGACATTTTGGACAAGGTGACGAACTAGCCCAGGAGGTTAAAAGTCACCCTAATAAAGATATATATAAAAAAAACATGTTGGACAATATTGAGAACTTGCTATCTGCGGAAAAAGTTTTTGTTGGGGATGAAGCACTGGTAGAGCTCAGGATACCTCAAATCAAGATTTTGGTGAAATGCTGCTATCGCTGAAAACGAACGAAAACGTACTTAAGCGCTGAACCACAGAACTCTACATTTTAACATGTTACAACATTTCTTGCATTTCAGGATCAACCGAATGAAGATCATAGATACGATTGCTTGTAGTATTTTTCATTTACATAAATATATACACCATTATATAAATATATCATGGGAATGGGAGGGACCATCAGGGCACCCGATTGAAGCACTCTGGGTGGGGAGAGTGGGAATGCTAACTCCCTGTTGCTAACAGTTTGTGAGTAGAGGGCGGGCTTTTCTTCCCGCCCATTGGGGCATCCTCATGTTAGATAGCTTGCTCTTTTGACCAATTGTTCAATCTTGTTGTTTGAAGGAGATTCTTTATATCCCTGTGGATACGTATAAGTGATGTTGCCAATCGATCCACCCAACCCCTTTTTGGCCCTTCATACAATGGCATGATTAGGATAATCAGTGGTTATTAAAGCATGATCAAGTCTAACAGATAGGAGAGCCCATTGCTGTCGGACTTAGTTTCCGTGCTACAATGGGTGGTAGTACATATCATACATGAAGCACTAGTAGAGCTGGTCACATTGAAGGAGATCGACAAACTCCACTTTTTCAACGATGCAAATAAGCATTTCGTAAGCACGTAATCAAAAAGTCTGGTTTGCAGAATTCGTTTAAATAATATTGCCAATGCCTCAACCCACCTGCCGTTGCATCCAGTGAATGCTAAAAATCATCAAGTTACTTCCGATTCAGGTCAACAATGATCTTCTTCTTGACGAATGGAACATGTTAAAATGCGAAGTGCTGATCTCGACTACAGAGTACAGAATTGAGGAGTATTGGGACCAGTTTTTTTTACTAATCAAACGGCTGTAGGTATAAATACCCTCAGATGACTAAGGCAGTGAAAACAGCTTTAGCTGCATCACATGGGAACGGCTCAAAAATGGAACTGAGAAGCAAGATATGTCAGAAGTAATTCCAGCACAGGCAATCCTAAAAGGCTTTTTGACTGTGTGTAAAGAACAGGCCTTGCAAAACCGAGCTGCGGACCAAGTGTAGGGGGTCGTGGAGAAAAAAATGTCGCTTAATTACAGACTTCTGTACAAAAAAAATCCAAAAAGTTACACTGCGCCGCAGTATTACTCATTTTTGCAAACGGGGGTGTTCACTTTTTTCATGTTTACTGTACTTATACAACAAATGTATAAAAGATTTAAAAAATACTAAAAATTGGAAATTTCTTTTTAGTCACTATTTGGTCACTATTTTTATTATTTTAGTCACTAAAGTCACTATTATTTATCCATAAATCCACTACCAGCCCTGCTACTATTAGCGCCGTTCTGATAGATGATGCATGAAAAATAAGTATGATTGTGTGAGATGTCCACTCAGAAAAAAATAAATATTGACCATTTCTCCTCCTCTGTTGGATTTGTTCGAGCTGTCACCAGCTGTTTTTCTCAACTGGTAAATTTACAATACAAAAAGTATTGATAGTGATAGTTTCAGAGTGTCTATTTGGTGAAGGATTTTAAGGAAGTGATTCAGACTGACGGTGATTATTAACGTGAAGATAATCTGTTCAGCTTAACCAGTAAAGTTATGGCGGCTAAAAAGTTAAGGAAGCAAAGAATTACGTGAAAGTCAACAAACATTTATTGATTTATAATATATCAATTGCTTTGGAATAAATCGATCATCATAGCTACATGATTTTGTCGGATATCGCTGAATTAACGGCATCTTTGGTACATAGGCCGAACGATGGGGCTAGGCTAACATTACATCCAATAACCCTTGATATTTTTTACATGTTCTTCAATCTTTTCAGTACAACTTTGTTGTAATTTTGAAAAATGCATTCTTTCTGATCGAATTTTAAAAATATTGATTATAAGTCAAGATTGTGTGAGTAATATAGTGATAAAGCAACCCTGCCGCTAGATTGAATTTCAGCTCGATATTACAACGTTAAGCATGTTGACATATGAATTTGGATCAACATCAAATCAGCAGCTATGTATGTATCGCAAGCATCAATTTTCAATCCCGACATTGCATAAGATGCATTTGATTCTATTTGTACCAACGGCAGCAAATAATCGACGCCGCAAACAGTTTTATTACGCATATCGATAATAATTGCCACATAGCGACCAACCAACCAACCGATCAAACCGCTGCTGTGCTGGCTGCCGAACGTTTCCTACAACTGACTACCGGCATTGCTCGTTCAGTGTAATATCTCACCACAGCTGCTCCATGTGACTAATATAAAGATAGAAAAGTACAAGTGCAAATTGACATAATTCACCAACGATTACGACTGAGCTGGGTGGTGCTGGCTCTCTTTTGTCCAAGGAACAACAAAAGCGAACAGCAACTGGCACTGCACTGCCGCGAGTGCCTTTTCAATCATTGCGACTCGTGTTGGTCTGAGTTGGGAGCTGGCCGGTGTTGGTGCCGGGGGGGTGCATTTACCCGAGCAGAACCATCGACGGGCTATTACGTGATATTGTCACATTCATCAGAAGTCGAACAAAAAGTAGGCAAAATTACCCAGGGATTACAGCAAAGCCTTTTGGCACCAGTGCTCGTGAGCTCTTCACATTATGGTTACAGCCAAATACGAGAAGAGCAGAGAAGCACTGCATTTATACGCATTATTACAATTATGAAATGTAGAAATTAGTTACGCATTGTACCATCAGCTTTCGGGCGTCACAGACTGAATTGCAACACCCTCGATAGTTGTGTCATTCCCCTGCCATGTCTGTTCGCGACCTTTGACTGGTTAAATCCTTCAAGTTATCCAAGTCACTGATCCCCACTACCACAATGATTAGCCTGCCGAAGCGGAAATGTGGCGCTTGTTTGCCTCTGCGCTCCAGCTGAAAAACCGTTTCGTGTTCTACCTTGAACTACGCGGTGCGCTCTACTCTCTGCCTGCAGCAATTATCACAACCAGGTAACAACGAAAAAAAAAGAACCTGCTTCGTTGGAGCAGTTGTGGTATTTTTTTTCTGTCTAGATAAAGAGAGAAACTTGAATTGCCATATACAAAAAAAAAAAAACTGAACTATGGTTGCTGCCTGCGTGTGCCACGTTGTGGAGTGATGCGTGGTAGACACACGCCATATGCAGGGAAAGAGCAATATCCTCGGGACTGCCACTATTACCAACTGAGATGGTCGATGACTGGTCGGTGTGGTGGTGTTCTGAGCAGAGGTTTTTTAAATTGTTTCGAGTGGACGAGGGTTGGCTATAGGTCCACACTGAATTCTACAGTTGTGTTAAGAACTCTTAAGTGGGACCACCTACCAACTACTCAGAGTGGCACTGGTCGTCACCTGCCTTCAAGATTTCATCCCAAATTACATTTCAAATGGAAATTTATATGGATGATTTTGGATCAAATTGATGAAAAAAAATATGAACAAGTCTTTTAATAAGTACAGCAACTGTTCGCTAACTGGGCTAAGTCCACAGCCCAGTTAGCAGATGCTGCTCGCTAACTAGGCTGACATTTCAAATGTAAATAAATTTCGAGGGGGCTTCGGTCAGATCAGATTTCGGTAGGGATATTTCATTGCACAATACATAAATTCAATAAAGTTTTTATGCGTTATACGTTATTGCGATGTAGCTTATTGTGCACCCGATTGTGCAAAATATTTGACTCAGTTTGTATGGAATTACGACTCAATTTCGTACAATTTAACAATTTTTCACTCCTCCACGAACCTTATCTGCCTTTTACATACCCCTTGCTGATGGATGGCAGCAAATATTTTTTCTCCCGTCAAAGTTTCAAATTTACTTCCGATTTTTCGTGTTTTTAGTTGTTTATAACATTTCGGTGGCCGAGTTCTCAAAGTGTTGATTAGTCAAATCGTTACACCCTCGGGTAAATGAGAAGTTCGAAAAATGATCCGGATCGTAGGCGGATGTCAGGCGAGCTGAAATTGGTGATCGATACGCAACAGAAGTTTTTTCACCGGTGGAGAAATAGTGTGTGTGTATAGCTTCCGGGAGCAGTTCGCCGGACGAATTGGGTGAGGCATTTCCATTTTAAGATGTTTTACTTTCAGAGAGTGTGTGATGGCTCTTTAACAATGAACCGTACAAAGCTAGGACATGAATTAATTAATGCTAGAGCGCCATACGACGATGGGCATTCTCAGACATTCTTCTCTTTTCAGAGAGCGAGTAATGGCGCTATAACCATAAGCCGTATAGGGCTAGGACTAAAGTTAATGCTTAAGTCTCAACCGTTTGAAGAGAATTGGAGCATCACATAACGTTCTTAGCCTAGATGTTCCCAACGACCATTACTAAATTAATATTTGTTCTGTACACCAAACAGGGCATTCTATTTAACTATTCCCTCCGACTATTCATTCCTTTCCCGTTTCCTTTGATATCTACTGAAGGCTACGTGGGTTCCCCGTGTCTTCTCAAGGTAGATACCAAATTCTTCCTATCTCCAACGGTTGCATGGACGTGGCCAGGTGAGCGATCGAGGAGTGTCTTTGTGAAGATTATTGCGTGACGAAACTGGTTTCGTTTCATGGTGACATGCAATGTCTGCAACGAATTATTCCTCATCGTAGCTCCATCCACGAGGTGTGCAAACGTTAATGCTAATGCTAATGCTTTTATTATCTTACACTAAGGTCTTGTTTTACACGGTTTGTTTTCGGCGATAACTCCAGAACGGAACAACTTATCGACCTAGTTCGAATCACATTTTTCGTTTTGGGCAAAAAGTATTCATATGGCAGTTTTTCAAAAAAATCACAATTTTTGGTGTAAATACTCAAAATTTTAAAAACTGTATTTTAACCATTGCATGAAAAGGTAACACATTCAAACAAAATCGAAGTAATTTAAATTGTTCATGCATATGAATTGATTAACTCTATTTAGTCTTTTTTTACGCGGTTTCATAGTAAAAATGAAATGTATTCCCCGTGTAAAATAAACCTTAGTGTACTTTTTTTGGTTGTTTTTTTTCCCCCCCTCCGACCGCCGGGGATGTATATTTTTTAATTTTTTCAAGGCCGCCACCCCGAAATTTTGGTGTGGGGGCACCCCGACCCTTCGCGATCGGTTTGCGGATTTTCTTCCATCTTGACCGGAATCTCACAGACAACTGCACAACTCGGCGGATGTATACAGTGTATTGACGCACCGCGTTCTGGACGCCCAAATGAGGTCACTACAACAGAGAACGTCGATAAAATCCATGATATAGTATTGGAGGATCCAAAAGCGAAATTGAGAGAGCTAGCTAAGGCTTTAGGCATTTCAATACAACGAGTTGTCAACATCATGCATTTCGTTTTGGGTATGAAGAAGCTCTGCGCGCGATGGGTACCGCGTTTGCTTACAATGGACCAAAAACGCATTCGTGTTACAACCTCTCAGGAGAATTCGAGCAAGTTTACACGCAATCTGAAGGAGTTTGTACGCCGATTCATAACCATGGATGAAACTTGGATCCATTACTACACACCGGAGTCATCGCAGCAGGCAAAACAGTGGGTTTCACAGGGCGAAAGTGCTCCAAAGCGCCCGAAAACGCAACAATCGGCGGTAAAGGTTATGGCCTCCGTATTTTGGGATGCGCAAGGTGTAATATTCATCGACTATCTTGAAAAAGGTAAAACCATAACAGGCGCATACTATGCAGCGTTATTGGATCGTTTGAAGGATGAAGTCCAGAAAAAAAACGGCCGCATTTGCAGAGAAAAAGTGTGCTCTATCATCACGACAATGCACCTGCTCATTCATCCTCAATTGCTCAAGCAAAATTGAATGAAATTCGGTATCAATTGGTTCCCCATCCACCGTATTCGCCAGACTTGGCCCCCTGTGACTTCTATTTGTTCCCAAACCTGAAGAGATGGCTCACCGGTAAGCGATTTTACGCAAATGATGAGCTCATAGCTGAAACCGATGGCTATTTTGAAGGACTTCCGAAGGAAAACTGTTCGGATGGGATAAAAAAAATCAGAAAATCGCTGGACTCGCTGTATCGACCTAAAAGGAGAGTATGTTGATAAATAAAACCGAATTTGCCAAAAAATATTTTCGTGTTTGATATTAAAGGGACTTTTCAGGCAACCTAGTATAAGCTTTTAGACGAATTTGAATTAAAAATAAATGGGTTATGTAAACCATACTTCAAATGACCGCCCATCTACCTACCATTTAAATTGTTATTACTATTAACCTCGAGACGGCCGCGAGTAATCGGTTCTGTTCTTCTAACTTCAGTTTTAAGATAACTGATGTATAATAGTATGAAAATTTGGCTCTTCAAAGTTGATTCAATTGAGCCTGTACAAATAAATGGTTTAATAAAAAATAATAAAAATAAAACATTTCATAGCGGTGCAATAGTCTGAAAAATAGAATCGAGCCCTCGATTGACAGAGTAAACCCAATAGATGAGCCCGCTCTCGTTCCGCGAAATGTTACAACAGGGAGGAGGCAGTCCCCTGCTCCCCTTCCAAATTGTTTTACTTGGGTGCCCTGATGATCCCTCCCTTTCCTCGTTACATGTTATGTAATGAGTACTTAGTAAATTTGTCCTGGTCAGTTGATTGCTTACCTTGTTTATTGAAAGTAATATTAGTAAAGGTTATAAACCGTTGTTTACTTATTGTGTAATTTTCATTTTGATGTAGGGTCCACGTAGTTGTCGCGGTGTTTGTTCTTTTGAAGAGCTGACTTTAGTAGCGCAGAGTAACGATGTATGTACTATATGGTATTGCTCACGGCCATGGGATAGGAAAGAGAACAGGGGAAAGGAGAGAAGGCATTAGTAATTGGAAACATGCGATCCACATTCGAGATTTTCATGGTGATATTCTTACAACGGCCGTTGAGAATGGTTCGACGGATGCATATGAGAGATCATTGCCATATCATGGAGGCAAGAAACATTTTACTACGTGCTACATTTGGGAATATCAGGGCATGATCCCCCATCGCAGCTTCAAGTGATCATTGCACGCAGTCTATTTGGTTCAGGTATTTTGAACGTTGATGTGGCTGCTTATTCACTCATGAATTCTGCCTCGACCAAGTTGGTAGAATGCGCCCATACCTCTTCTGAACCGAAGGGCAGGGATCCAGCAAAATTTTTTCTGGATGTCGGTAAAGTCAAGCTCATTCCAAGGACAGTTTTCAATGTATTGAGCCCCACTTGTACGCACTTAAATGCCATTCTGGGCTGAGAGGATCTTGTTTGAAGATCGTTAGTTGTAATCTCAGCAAACTTGGCGCTTGATACAAACAGTACTATCAGGTATCGCTGTAAACAAACTATTTTTTGGTTGTTATCAGTTAAATTTCAATAGCTGTTCACTCGGCTGTGGGAATCTGTGTAAAAGTGTACACTATCAGTCAATAGTATCGACTCACTTCGAAAAGTATCGACTCACCTAGAACAGTAGAATTTATGATAAAAGGTGTCCCACATCAAATTGCATCACGGAAATGGGTATTTTCTCTTGAAAATTTGGGTAGAAGTAGTTTAGAGTGTTTTTTTAATCGCTGTCAATGAAAAAATGGCGTCACCCAAAGCAACGTCGCGATTTGATTTTGCGCAAGCACCTGGAAAATCTTTAACTCTCTCATACGGACATCGGAAAACAACTCGCAATCATTCAGTCAATGGTGAGTCGTGTTATTAAACGTTACTTCGAAACTCTGAGAATCGAACGAAAGGAGAAATGCGGTCAGAATGGATGTCCTATTAGTGATCAGGATCACAAGCGTGTCGTGTAAGCGTTTAAGCGGAATCGCAATGCTTCGGTCAGGGATGTGACCAAAAAGTTGAATCTGTCCAAGTCTTTCGTTCAGAGATCCAAGAACCGGGAGGAACTGCAAACGTACAAAGTGCAGAAGGCTCCAAATCGTGACGAACGGCAAAATACGGTGGGAAATTCACAGGCCCGGAAACTGTACACCCGATGCTGACGAAGCCTCATTGTCTCATCATGGATGATGAGACTTGCCTCAAGGCGGATTTCCGGGGCTACTGTTCTTCACCGCCCAGCACAAGTTTGATGTTTCGGAGGAAGTAAGGAAGCAGAAACTTTCTATGTTTGCCAAGAAATACATGATTTGGCATGCGATCATGGCCAAATTTGCCAGTACAAAACAAGACTGGTTGTTAAAGGCTTCTGCTCGTCGGAAGTTGGTGGTAAAGCATGGGGACTTCAAGAATGCATATCTCAATGGTGCGCTGTCTGAGGATGTTTTTATGAAGCAACCTAAGGGATACGAGATGGGTAATCTGATACCGTTTGTCATCTGAAGCGAAGTTTGTACGGCTTGAAACAGGCCGGCCATGTCTGGAACAAAACTATCGATAATTACTCCGCGTAGTGATCGAATTTCGAACCTTAAGCTCCACCTTCCGAAAGCCCTTGACACTGTGAATAACTTTGCTGAAGTTTCGAGCTTTCTAGGCGGTCGGGACTACGATATAAAATCGTTCAAAAATGCTCTCCTTGGCATGTCCCTTAGCTTTCTTGGTTCTATATATTCGACTCCATATTCCTCGGTTTTCTTTTGTTTTCTATGTTTCTTATTCGTTTACTTCTCGTTCCCTGCTTCATCGACAGTTCTAAGTTCATTTGACAGAGTCTCTTCGTCAGGTTTCTCTTTGCATTTCCACAGTCATAGGAAAACATTTTCAGCTGTCTTCAAAACAAATTACAAAAAAGAAATCGACGAAGAGAATCGATCAATGTTACTTAGAACCTAATTGCAATTCCATACATAAAAAAATTCATTCAGAAATTTCATAATAATTGGTAGTTTTGTTCGTTATCGAAAAATATTAGACCCGTAACTTTTTTTATTTCTTAATCAGATGTCACCCTGTCAGTTTTTGGGGGGTTCTAAAATTCCAAATTTTGGAAAAAATTACATTCTTTTAGAATTGATATCTCTGGAACCACACGACGGATTTCTTAGATTAATTAATTAATGTTACTTAATACTCGTGGAGACGCATGGTGGTCTAGTTGCTTGAAAACACATGAACGCCTTGCAGTAAAATATAAGACTTGATAAATTAAAAAAAAAACCATGACTCAGAAACGGCTCGTTCAACATCGCTGTTTTTTTATATGTAATGTTAAAAAATATATATATATGTATAATTTTGAAATTTTTTAAATTTTAGAACCTATTTAGAACACTGACATGGTGACCCTAATAAAGAAATGAAGTTTTCAATTAAGGTGACCGTTTCAGCGGGACGAAATCATAAGTCTTTAAATTATTTGTTAGGGAAAATCTGGGAAAACCAAAATTTCACGCATGACAATTTCTAGCTATTATCAATACCTTCCATTTGGTGTGAAATTTTTTTTTGGAATATTTTGTAAATTTCGAGTCTTATCAAATTTGGTGATCGGACTTCAGGTTTTTCCTTCCTCCCCAGAATCATAGCAAAAATAATGTTAGCTCACTTTGTGAATTGCTTTCAAAGTCAGCGTGGTGTGCATTCAAACATTGAAAGTAAAAGGCAATTTTTGTTTGATCAACATTGAGAACCATGCTGGGAATCATATGGCTCTCCAAAAGATCCGGAACGTCCGTAAAAGTGGCCAGTTCTAGGAATTAGTCCCATATGGATGAAATTTTCTTTTTGCAATCAACATTCAGTTTTTGAAAGTATAATAGAATGAACTTCAATTTGCGATCTGAAAATGTCCCTTCATGTGGTGGCCACCTGGAAGATTCGGAACATCCTTGAAAATGGCCAGTTTTTGGAAGTACAGCCATGACTCGATATAAATCAACTTTATTTTTTGACTTTTTTCGTCGATTTCTCGTAAACCACAACCCGATCGTGACAAATGATGAGATCACTGCATATATGAGACAATTTAGAAACGACTGGTCATCGATCGATCATCGATATGTATGGTTGCGTTATATCGTGGTATGCCTTTTTCTTGCAATCCACATTCAGTTTGAAAAAGTGCAATGAATGATTTTGTTATTTGAACATTTTCATTTGGGTGGGATCCCAAAAGGCCAGGATGTTGCATGTTGGAGATTGGATTTTATGTATTTTATTCCTTCCCAGCACCATAGCAAGGATAATTGCATTGAAAATCAACGTCGTGTACATCAGCACATTTTTTTTATGAATTCATTTATTTGTACAGGCTCAATCGAAACAACTTTACAGCGCCAAGTTTTCATGTTTATATACATCAGTTATCTTAGAACTGAGGTTAAGGGGGTGGAACCGATTACTCGCGGCCGTCTCGAGGTTAATAGGAATCACAATTTTATGGATGGGAAAATTGCGGTGGAAATTTTAAACAAAGCATAAGGAACAATGGTTTTCTTAAATCAAGAATTTCAAATTACAAGTTTTTAATTGAACGTTTTCAATTTGAAAAAAAAATCACTCACACACACACAACAACACTCACACACACAACCACAATCACACACCGATGCACACAATCCTCAAAAATTGATTAGATGCGCAACTAAGTTCCCGCTGTTTAGCAATAGATGGCGCCAGTAGTAAGTGCTGGTCGAATGTTGTACATCTCAAGCGTCATAAACCAAGCTCAGACATATGGTAAACAAACCGCTTTGCCAAATCAGTGATTTTGGTTTAGTGTTATATATTTTGGTTGTTTGAAGATGTCTGATTTCGTGCCAAATAATCGTCATTTGCGGGAAGTGTTGATTTTCTTCTTTCATTCGAAGAAAACGGCGGCTGAAGCACATTGAGAGCTCCAAAAAGTTTACGGTGATGCTGCTCTGAGTGAAACAACGTGTCGTGATTGGTTTCGTCGCTTCAAAAACGGTGATTTCAGTGTTGATGATCGTCCGCGTGAAGGAAGGCCAAAAAACTTCGAAGACTCTGAATTGGAGGCATTGCTCGACGAGGATCCGTGTCAAACGCAAGAAGAGCTTGGTTCAGGATTAGGAGTTTCCCGCCAAGCCGTTTCTAAGCGATTGCATGCGTTGGGAATGATTCAAAAGCAAGGAACTTGGGTTCCTTACGATTTGAAGCCAAGAGATGTTGAGCGTCGTTTTTTTTTCTGTGAACAACTGCTCCAGCGGCAAAAAAGGAAGAGTTTTCTACATCGCATTGTGACGGGTGACGAAAAATGGATTCATTACAGTAACCCAAAACGGAAACATTCATGGGGACTGCCCGGGCATGCTTCAACCATCGTCGCCTAGGCCGAATATTCACGCTGCGAAGGTTATGCTGTGTATTTGGTGGGACCAAGTTGGTGTTATTTATTATGAGCTGTTGAAACCAAACGAAACCATTACCGGGGAACGGTATCGAACTCAATTGATGCGATTGAGCCGAGCACTGCACGAAAAACGGCCACAATACGACCACAGACACGAAAAAGTGATTCTTCAGCATGACAACGCTCGACCTCACGTTGCGAAACCCGTGAAAACCTACTTGGAAACGCTCAAATGGGAAGTCCTACCCCACCCGCCATATTCTCCTGATATTGCACCGTCCGATTATTACTTGTTCCGTTCGATGGCACATGGTCTCACTGGTCAGCAATTCCACTCATATGATGACATCTCAAAATGGCTTGATTCTTGGATAGCATCAAAAGACGAACAGTTCTATCGAAATGGTATTCACGTTCTACCAGAAAGATGGGAAAAAGTCGTAGCTAGTGATGGGCAATACTTTGAATAATTCGTTTGTAACCTTTGTTTTCAAAATAAAGTTCCTTTTTCACCAAAAAAACAGCGAGAACTTAGTTGCGCACCTAATAACCTAAACAAGTAAGTTAATCAAACTACAATCTAAGGCTAATGTTAGTCAAAAACACATAAATGAGTTTCATAAACTCCAAATCGCGTGCAGCCAAAATGTCTCGAATCGGTACATTGGGTTGTCTACCTCGAGCCCGAAGGGAATCATAAAGCTCAGATCTGACTCCACGATGCTCAGCACAAAACCAAATAACGTGATCTGCGTCCTGGTGACCTCGTCCGCATTCACAGAGATTGCTGTCTCCCAGCCCAACACGGAACAAATGAGCATTTAAAGAATAATGATTGGACATGAGGCGAGACATTACACGAATGAAGTCTCGACCCACATCCAATCCCCTGAACCAACATTTCTTAGACACCTTAGGAGTGATAGAATGTAGCCATCGCCCCAAATCTCCTTTACTCCATTTATACTGCCAGCTATCGAGTGATATCTGACGAAAAATATAGAAAAATTCGTTGAAGGCGATTTGTCGGTCATAAATATCGCCTTCCAAAGCGCCCACCCTTGCAAGCGAGTCCGCTTTCTCATTGTCAGGAATCGAACAAAAGAGACACAAAGGTGATAATAAAAGAACCTGAAGATAAAGCACTTAGAAGACCTCAGTTTTGACAGTTCAAGAACTTTTTACGGAATTCTGAGACCTAGTATTACGTGTTGCTATGGCATTGCTGTTAATGCATTGTTTTACTTGAACCTTCAAAACAAACTGCTGTAAAAATATTCCTTAACTGTTCACTATGGCCGCTGCAGTGAGTTCCAGATTCTAAGTGGCTACAGCTGAAAATCGTTTCAATAAATATAAACGAAAACTCTAATGTACTTTAATTTCAAAATCACTTACTTTTCAATCGCCGCAAGACCACGATCGTCAACATCCTCGCAAATGCCATATTGCTACTCTCCGCACGGGTCAGCATCTCTCAATGGTGCCAAACTCGGATTTCCATGCCGTATTTGGCAAGATCCAGCAAACAAAGTGCATGTATTTATGGAAACTTGTCGTCCCATGCTTGCTCGCTCGCACACATGTCTGGCGTCGTCGTAGTCGTCGAGCTGAACTGGAAACAGTTATTAGTTGCCTTGCGACCATAATTCCTCGAAATAACAAAGTATTAAAAAAAAACATGCCGGTGACTCAGCATCGGCTCTGCCAATCCGGATAGGGGATCAAAGTACGCGTGGGTTCTACCGCGTGCTAATCCATTCCTACATGGATATGTGTCTGATGTGGTTGGAGTTCTAGTACTATTAGCAACAAAGCTTCTGGCTGTTGCGTTGTGATTTTCGATTCACTCTGACAGGTGCGAGATCAAAGCCAATAGCTACCTACCTCCCTCCCGGCTTTATAATGAAACCATGTGTCAGTCACCGCTTTTCATCGTCGCGATGGTGCGGTCGTCTACCAATTGTCTGCCGCTCGGTAGGTTGTTCACGTTATGAACCACGCGCGGTAGGCCCTCCCTTAATGATTGTGATATTATCGTACAGGTAATTTGCTAATGGACCACGGAAAGTTGGCTATTTTCATGGCATTTACAGCAGGGAATTGGGTTGCTGCTGCCGTAACCTGGAGCTATATGACGGGTTTTACGCGTGCAGCTCGCTCGAAATGGTTGAGGTGCTAATTTGTGAAATTTTGTTCTATTTTTCCTCGCCAAATGCGGTTATTGGTTTTAAGAATCGTAAATATTTTAACATTTAACTTTCCATTAGCAAGTTGAGGTAGAGCAGAACCATTTGAATTCGTTGGTCACGATGAAGTTTTGTGGTGAGAATATTTTTGAGTGAAAGCTTGTCACAGAGGTGATGAAAATGACAAAAAACACGAATGTGCTTGAGCCCGATATTAATATTCTTCAAGCTTCTTACTATTTTTAAGTAATCCAAATCTAATTATTTAAAAACTAAAACAGCATTTGACTGATTGTTTATTTTTTCTTTCTTTTTTTTCAGGTATGTGTGCCCTGGTAAAACAACAATACTTATCGTTATTTCATAGTTTCCGAAGGATAAACAAGAGTGGTAGTACCGGTTGCTCAAATTTTCACACTAATATTTTTTATGATCGCATCAACTTTCATTTCAGCTATAAGAATCCCGAAACTGCTTCAAATTTGTAGTTCTGTTTCAAATGCAAAGCCAGCCGCAATAAACCAATCCCTCCGTCAGTTGATAGCCACTATTCAAATGCCAATTCCCCCGAATAACATTTATGATATATGCTTCAGCACTGACTTAAACTCTCATATCTTCAACCGACAGTGTCGTTACCAAACTTGGTCATATAAACTGCCGATTTAAAAAGACTTAACGCTCTCACCGCGGATAACAGCCGCTTTAAACGGTCAAATTCCCAACGAAGGTGGACAAGTAGGTAGTAAAGCCCGTCTAGAAACATTCCCATATGCACCACACATGTACACAGCTATTTAATATTGCTGGCAGCCATCGTCGTTGGCTCGATCATTGTTCCATCATCTTTATCGCTCTCTCGACAGCGGCTGAACGTGCCTTCCAACATCGCGGCTCAATGGAATGCAAATTTCTTCGCATGTCCATCAATCGAATTGACGACACACTTTTATGGCAATCGCGATGGCCATCCTAAACAGAGGAGTTGGTTTGGTGTGGGTGTGTCAACTCAGAGTTGCCATAAATGTGACTGTTTATGGTGAGACCCGCCCGAACGGAACTTTCGATTTCAAATTTGAATCCAATTCGGTTGAATGTTAATGCAACTTGGTTCAATGGGAAGCTGCTTAAAGTTGGTATGAATCGATTTAGCTCTCAAGCGTTATCAAAAGAAATCCTTGTTTACCCAATGATAAGCCGATTGACCATGCTGAAATATCGGTGCAAAAAAAAAGCCGAGGCGAATTCTACTAATAATACTGCACTCTTAGAAAATATCACGCAAATTTAAATCTTCTCGGATGCACATAAAAGAATCGGCTCGTAAGACAGGAATTTGGGTCTGTTCTTAAATTTACAAGACCATAAAAACTCAAAACGATAGCTTACATGACATGACGTAAAAATAAGTTGGAGAACACAAAATGATATTTTCAAAATGCCGCTACTAATAATGCAAAAACGAATCCTCCGTGATGCCCGTTTCAATATCAAAGATCAAGTTCTAGTTTCCATCAGAAAAATTCAAAATTCGGTAATCAAATTTAATAAAACAAAAGATATTAGTGGTGAAAATTAGCACGATTTTAAGGATTAATTTTGTTTATTCTTCTTCAAATGCGAGATCTCCTCCATCATTCATCTCCCAAAAAAGAACATTTAAATTAAACTAGTGCGAAATCCGGTCGGTGGCCATCGCCAAAAAAATATATCAAAGATGCTAGAAGTTGTCACCATGTTCAGATTAATGAATGTTACAACCAAATGAACTCCGTGTGTTACGCTGCGTTTTTATTTTGCAAGTCAGCAACTTTAATTTGCAAGCATTACATTAACGCACAATGGAATTCAATCTAGTAAACATTTTATTGAACATGGAGTACTCGTTTTGAAATCTATCACGGAAGAGACCAAATTTTTACTTGTACCTGGTAGCGACGCGTGAAACCGGCTGCATTCAAAATAGGTTTGGTGTTATTGAAAAATCCAAGGACAACGATCGTGTTAATTTCAGGCTTTCAAATTTCAGTATTCAGTCTAGTGGCTATTTTCAACGCATTACGGACTAAGATTTGAGTTTATCAAGTATATTTAAAAGCTTGTATGTAAAAGTTGGGTATTATTTTAGGATTCAAGTTAGAATTTAAAAATACATCGAATAGAACATACAAATGAGTAAAATTTATCATTGAGTATTTTAGTGCAACAACGATTACATCACTCGTAATATTCATTATTTTTAAGAGAACGTATAGTGCTGTATACGTAGTTTTCACAAACTCATTCACACTGTATGCCCTATTGTTTAGTTCTTCGTTGGTTACACTAGTTATTTTGGATATTTCACGGGTTACAAATCATGTGTATTAATAAGATGCATTCGCTTCAGCTTTTTTTTGCACCAATATTTCAGCATGATCAATATCGGATGAAAAAGCGAAATACTCATGTTCGTGCGTCAACTTTGAAGCCAGCTGTGGTTCAAACCACTTGATGGAAACAGTTCAAATTTTGTCCACATCAATTTCTATATTTTTTTTAATTTGCTATATGTCAAATTTTCAGCCAAAAATATTGATAATTGACAAAGTTACAGAAGGTTCATTCTGGCAACCCAAACGCTTCATCCAACATCTCAGTGATTTCTCGTGAAAAAGCAGAGGATTCCTCGGATTCCAATAAAGCGAGTTCTACGTCAACATACTCCGACCCATTCCGTATTTGACCTGCATTCGGGCAGAGCCGGCGCCGGTTTGACTTAGTTTCGGATCACAAGTTTTTACACGTTGAGGATGTATAATAGTCCCAAGCATTATCCTGTTGGCTCTCTAATTACAGCTGATCAGGGAATAACGTTGGGCGATCATTAATGCGCATGAGTCTAAGACTGTATGGTATCGGAAGATCCACAAGATCTACTCTAGAATACATTGAAAAACAATAAAAAGCAATATAAAGGGTGTATTCGATAAAAATGGCACACAGAAAATCTTCTGTAACTTTTGAATCGTATGATTAAAAAACCTAGAAATTTGAGTAAATCTTATCCATAATGTATTATTTACATCTGCCAAGTTTCATAGTTATACATTCAGTAGTTCCAGTCATGTCGTCGAAACAAGAAATTGTCCGTGAGAAAATTGTGTGCACTCACAATCAAAATCCAGGGGCGTCCCACCGGTGGATTGCTAAAAGGCTTTGAATTGCAAATACAACTGTGTCTCGTGTAATAAGAACCTTCAAGGAGCGTCTGAGTGTCCAAAGGAAGGAAGGGAGTGGTCGTAAAAGTGGTCCAATGGACAGTAAAATGGCCAGGAAAGTCGTACAACAATTCAAGAACCGTCCAAACATGTCAATTCGAGATGTCGCTAAAAAGTCTAAGGTGTCAGTCGGTTTTGTGCAGAAAACCATGAAGCGTGCTGGGTTACATGTTTACAAAGTGCAAAAAGCCCCAAACCGGAATGAAAAACAAAACATCACTGCGAAAACCCGCGCCCGGAAACTTTACACGAAGCTGCTCACGAAATCCGGTTCCGTCTTCCATCTGCACTTAACCGTAGATCGTACGCAACACCTTCCGTTCAACGAAACCAAGTGCGCATTGGTAATCCACAAGCAATGTCCATGTTTCATGGCCGTACACAACTTCCGGTTTCATTAATGTCTTGTAGATTGTCATCTTTGTAGTTCGACTAACTTTGTTCAATCCTAGCGCCTTTCGAAGTTCACGATTGCCAGCCTGAATGCACCTTTGTATATCTCTGCTGGTGTCGTTCTCGGCGGTCACTAATGAGCTCAGATACACGAATTCGTCTACTACCCCGATTTCATCACCGTCGATATGAACTCTTGGTGGTAGGCAAACATTGTCTTCTCGTGAGGCTCTTCCCTTCATGTATTCTGTTTTCAGCGCATTTATCAGAAGCCCAATCCTTATTGACTCAGCCTTAAGTCTGATGTGCGTTTCTGTTCGTTGGTCAGGTGACCTCAAAGTGGTGCTTCGGACTACTAAAGCACAGGAGATCGCAAATTCCACGCATCGTTGGCCGTTATCGTTCGATACGATATGCAGGCTGTTCGGCCCAATTACCGGTCCTGCCGTCCTACGCGTCCTACGCGTGCTGAGCGTTCATGGCGCCAATGACGATTTTAACGTCCCACTGCAGGCAGCCATCATACACTTGCTCTAGTTGCACATAAAGACTGTATTCGATGAAATTTGGACACACGCAATTGTTCGTAACTTTTTAGCCTGTGGGTAAAATAAAGAATGTGCACACCAAAAAGTAGTCAACGGGAAATTAGTGGTATTAAATGGAAAATATGAGAAAATCAAAAGTAAATCATTTATTTAAGACTTCATAAAAATACAAATATAAAACATATACAGTTAAGTCAATTTGACCTGTTATATCCAAATGCCCGCACCTTTCGTTTGACACCTTCCATCAGTTTTTGCACAGTGTCATCCGTCACCAATTTTGCAGCTTTCTGCCAGTTACGCCTGAAGCTTTTCTCATCAATTGCTACGCTATTCGTTTTTCGAAGATTCCTCTTGACCAGAGCCCAATACTTTTCGATCGGACGGAGTTCTGGCGAATTTGGCGGATTGCAATAATTTGGGACAATATTTACACCATTAGCAATGTACCAATCCTTAGCCAGTTTTCCATAGTGGCAAGATGCCAGGTCAGGCCAGAACAGCACCGAACCGTTGTGTTCCCGAATGAACGGCAACAGTCGTTTATTCAGACACTCTTTTACGTAAATTTGTCCATTTAGAGTGCCAGTCGTGATGAAGATGTCGCTTCTGAGACCGCATCCACATATTGCCTGCCATACGAGGTATTTTTTTGGGAACTTCGACAATTTTTTTTTGCTTAAAACGATCAGCAACATTTCCTCTTTGCAACGAGGTATAAAACTGTAGTCCCGGTATCTGCTTAAAGTCAGCTTTGCAATATGTTTCGTCGTCCAATATTATGCAGTCGTATTCCTTCAGCATAGTGTCATATAATTTTCTCGATCGAGATTTTGCGCTCTTGTTCTGGCTGTCGTTACGATTTGGAGCAACACCTACTTTGAATGATTTCAAGCCTGCACTTTTCTTCACTTTCTGGACGAACGATGGAGACATTTTCACTTTTTTCGCCACATCACGAACGGAGATATTCGGTTTCTTCTTAAATTCTTTAATCACTTTCTTCCTCTCCGCGACGAAACGAGAATCATGGTTACCTCCGGAACCGACCTTTCTCTTTAAAGTTAAGCGCTGCTGAAAGTTTTTTAGCACTTTAGTAACCGTCGATTTTGCGATTTTTAATGACTTGGCAATATCGCCGTGCGACATATCTGGATTTTCCACTCTTTTGTGCAAAATTGCTTCGCGCACGCGTTCTTGATTCGACGCCATTTTACTGAATAAAGGTTACTGTAGCCAAACGACGTCTTCATCATAGCACACATACATTAATATTCATGTAGTAGTGATCGGATTAGCAAAGCGTACACGGAGAAGACTGCATTAGGCATTTCCGACGACTACTTTTTGGTGTGCACATTCTTTAACACAAGAGAAAAACTTGAGGCGCCGTAGATCTCTTTTCCTTCTGTTTGATTTGCACTTTTGCGTGTTACGAATGGAGAAAGGAAAATTACACCGTGAAAAACGAAAATAAGAACTCCAACAAAGACGAAGAAAAAAAAACTTTAACAACCGAGACATGCACACAGCATCATACACCGGAGAGTGAGAAAAGTGCACACAAGCCGCACTATGTTCGAATCGATCAGGTGTAATGCCTTTCAATGCACCGCACCTGGTGCATAGCTCTACCCTCTCTCGATTTGCGGAGTTGAATTTTCGTCGGTCGTAACAGCTTTTAATGATTCGATTGCGTGATGTGATGATTTCGAGCGCCGAAGTCGAACAGCCACCCGGTAGGAGACTAGTGCTACTGAATATGAGGGGTGTTGGGGGGGAAGAGCACCAAAGAAGAAATGTTAGGCGTGCGAAGGAGAAAACAAAGAAATTTTTCTTAGCCAAATAAATCTTTTAAGGTTTGCTTTTGTTTTCCGAGGAAAAGCTATTGCAACCGATTCGCGATTCATTCCACCACATTAGTGCTGCCATCTGTGTCAGAAGGCCCATCACAAGACGTTTCTCTCTACTAGGTGAACTTGTGTGAATTCCAAGTTTAGACATCATCAACGAAGGCGTTCGGTAGAAAAGGTAGCCGTAAGTTGGTACTGATTCCGTTTCGGAGCTAATGGTGTGTATGAGGATATTAAGATGATGATATGTTTGAAAGTGTTTCGCCGTGCATTTACGTAACCCGATTCGGTTTTGGCGCATAACAGAAATTTCGTGTGTGGGAAACAAGCTCAGTAAGGCAGACTGGTGAAAATGAATCACTGCCTGAATCCAATTCGGGCCAGCAAACGACGGTTGGCGATCTTTCAAGGTCGAATGGAATTATTCGCATGATACCGATCTCCGGACTAAAGGACTCTGAACTGCAGCAGGCAGCCATTGAAACTTGTTCTTGCTTTTGTAGGAGAATATCCACGCGCACCATTATTACATTTGAAAGTTGATTTTAGATCGCGCTAGTCTGCGAAGAACTGGTTCTACGGCAGGCACACCCTCCCCTTCGTTCATCATCTCTGATTGTGGGTACTGGGGTAAAACGTGACCAGATAAGAACTCAAGTGGCCTTGCACCTTTTTGCTGCTGCCGTTGCAGCCCTTGTTGTCGCTGAAAGTATTTTCTTGTTTGCACAAGTAGTGTCTCGAACGGGCGGTGGTACAGAAGTGGAGATCTCCCAGCGACGACAATCAGGACGGGCAAACAAAGACCGCTTCCCGCTGGAACAAGAACATAAAATACCTCTTCATGGCGGCAAGTGATATCTCTACTTTATATTCCGCTCGTCGGTCACTATGCAGTCCGGTGGCGATATTAAGACCCGCTAGGGGATTGATTGGAACAAAGAAACCAGTTCCAGCGGTCGAAGCAGGATGCCAAAAAGGCTGATATTGGAAAATGCATGATGAAGATATTAAATCGATAGGTTTGTTAGTACAGAATCATAACCGGCTGATTAAATTAGTAAGAAGTTTCGATGATGTGCCACTGTTCTGAATTTCATTTAATTAATAAGTTTCTATCAATGAGACGGGATGCTCCAATTATCAAAATAGGATTCTAATGACCGGAATATTTTTTTTAAGGGCCTGTTTATAAACCACGTAGACTCATTTTTGAAAATCTCAGACACCCCCTCCCCACTTGTAGATTTCTCCATACATTTTTATTGAAATTTTGTATGGAGCGATGACTTTGGTAAAACCCCTCAGTCTACGTGGTTTATGAATAGTCTCTAAAACGGAAGTATATCCAGAAGGGGTGAATGTACTGAATGATGATATTGTAAAGAATAAACAGTAAAAATATGTTAATCAACTCTTTGCTCCATTACTGCAGGAGAACAATGCAGCATACCTACTATTGGGTTGGTTGTGAGGCTTGAAATCCAAAAGGATACTATTTGCAGGGTAACTCAGTATTTACCCTTCCTGCTTACTTAGCAGAAAATCGAAAGCTCAATCCATAGGGCCTTACATGTTCTAGCCATTTGTCAGTTTACCTCTCTCTATTTGTATTTTAAATTAAAAAGCAACAACTCATTCATGGTGAATTCTGATCCAAACATTACTTACACAAACATGCTTCTCCGAGGCAATTGAGAAAATGCAGAAGTAAACTCTTTCGCTGGTAACAATGAATGTCCAACTTATCATGCTTCGCCCACAAAGATTGACACAAATATCATGAGGACGTGACCACTGATCCATAGATAGGACTTAAAAGTTTTTAGGAAATTTGTGTGAGAAGTTCGTTCATTACAGGGTGTCTCACAATAGGTGTCACTAAAACAAAATGGGATTACAGCAAAACAAATCAACCACATCATATTATTTATGTTTATAGCAACAAACCATCTTGATTAAATGATGGATCGCAGCAAGCCGTGCTTGAAAACTGACGTATTTTGTATTTGCTGCGTCCTTTTCGCGAATCGTAATTCAACCTAAACGAACAGTGAAGTCTTTAAATCCCCACGTGTTTTGTGTAAGATGTAGTGAATATAATCGATTCCCTCCCGAAGTTTGTGATGGTCGGTAGGAGGAAGAGTCAATATCAGCTTAATTGTGTTTGTTAGTGCTGTTAGTATTGTATACGTATTGTTAGTATCCAGCAACAATTTCCGGTGAGATCTATCTGATTATAACTGAATTTGAACGATACTGCTAAATACGTGCCATCCTCAAAACAATAAGATTTGATGATGTAAGTGTATGCACAGTACCTATATCCATTTGATGTTTGTACTGTGTCTATGCGGGGCTTGTTGTAAGTGAAATTGACCTCGGAATGGACGTGAGTAACCAGGCATTCTGAAATGGGTCACTGGAACCCAACAGAGCTATCACCTTCCAACTCCTGAGCTAAAAATTTTTGTCGAGTCGACAACAGTTTGTTTAACTGCAAACATTTTTCTTCCACAAAAACACTGCCGGACGGTGGGCGTTGGATTGTATATACACAATACACACACAACAAACCATCTTTATTAAATTCAAATATCCCGCCCTTTTCCTCGATAAATTTGCGTAATCGCTGTGTAAATGCTTTACAGCTGGCACGAACAGTTTCCTGAATAGCTTGGTCCCACAGCCAAATGTTTCTTGATCTGGTCTAAAAAAAATTATATTACATTCTAATGAAACATATCAATGCAACTTACATAATTTCAAAAATACACACAGAACTAAAATTACCCAAAGTCAAACATTCAAACATTTTACCCTGAAGCATAGTATAGTATAGCATAGCATTTTCCGACCATACATAATCCTGGGTTGGCTGTTGTAGGGACGATGGAAACGCCAGAAGAGTTTCCTTGGGTATGACAGGCTCTTCATCCATCGATCTGTTTGCACAACACCTTGGCAGATCCTTATGATCAGCAAGGGATGGGAGGGAAGTGTTGATTAGATGTCTACTTAAGAAGATGCTGAGAACTAATGCTACCTTCATAGACATCTGGATTAGGAAGTTGGATAGGATTGTGCGAGAGGCTTTCTTTGGCGAGAAGGCATATGCATATAGGTCGTTGGGAGTGACGAAGCTAAGAAAGTTAATGCACTCCTTTGTTGTCCGCTTTCCTGGGCTGTAACACAGGCGTTTCCTACCTGTATCCAGGTTCTTCTTGCGTGAGAGCTTGTCTGTCGATTGGGACGTGAGCACTAAGTCTTATCCTATTATCCTAGCCTTTTAATGGCTTATGGTTATAGCGCCAATACTCGCTTTCTGGAAAGAAAAGAAGGATTCATTGACATAAAGTAATACGCTAAACCCCCCCACACACACTCTCACACACATACACAAATAAGCGTGTATGGGCGTTTTACAACAATGTGATTTCAATTGTGTGGTTATTGACGCTTTATGTTTCATTTTCATCGTTCTTTTATATGTTCATACTTAGATCTGAGTCGTTTGAAACCAACAGAAATAATGCTGTTTGGATCACTCACAAAGTGTAATGGCAATTCTTTTTATAGGAAAAACAAGGCAACTGTTAGTAATGCTTGGGATATAATTTGGGACGATATATTACAACAGTAAGGATGCTGCTGCGTCTCTCTTAAAGTGATTATCGATGTTTAACGAAATTGTAGACTAACTTCAAATAAGAAAACTTCACGGACAACCCTAATGGACTACATCAAAAGACTAAACAGCTGACGTCCCGAACTCTTCAAAAAATTAGATCACTTACTTACACGAGAGATATGACACAAAGATCCCCACGAAAACAACATACGTCTCAAACCAACGGTTCAAAAGTTCAACCTCAATCATATCCGTATTATGCAGCGCAGTGCTGCTAGAAAAATTGAACAATGAGCCACCTACCAGACCTCCAGCAGGTGCACTTAACAATTCTCCCCATTGGCGATCAAACTCGATGAAACTCTCAACTCTTCCCACTCGTCAGAAGCCACGCAAGAATGACGCCAGAGTCCCCGTCTACAACCAATTGTTGTTCTGAGAGCCAGCCCATTACACTATTAACACTGTATTAATTAATATCATTTATATAAGAACTATTTGAATTAATTGAGTTCTTAAAAACAAACTTAGCTGAGTTTCCGTGCAGTTGTTCGAGACATTCTCTGGACATTCAGTGTAGAGCAAGATGCCACAACAGTCCGTAAAACGAGTAGATCGTCTTTGTTGATCGTCACAAAAATCGGCGAAAAACTTAGTATTTTGTTTTACAGTTTCTCACTTTACTTCGGTTTACTTCGAGGAAAAAATTAAGAGCAACATTGCAAAACACGTCAGTTTAGGAGCCACATTCAAACCTTTTACCCTGAAGTCAAAAAAGTTATAGCTATTTGCGTGTGATGAACATGAACAAACTTTATTCTCCATGATTTTCCAGAATGGAAACTGCACCGAAATTTGCGAATAAAAACCCTTTTCTTGGATTTGGCGTTTGTCCATACAAGGCTCATCGAAATGTTCCAGTCTCTCAACGTAAATATTTTCCAAAACCGAATCCTCACCAAGAATTTTGCCAGAGTCCTCTCGGAGTTCATTCTTTGCCAGATTCGCTGTGGGATTTTACAGAGTTTTCTTCAGAAATCATTGAAACGTTCATCAAAATTTGCCATAATCCTGTCTGAGCTGGCCAAGAGTTAACCACGAAGTTTGTTCGAATCTTTTTTGTGGTTCAATTTGGTGTTCACTAGAATCTTCTTCGAAACTCTCCAGTTTTCTATCCAGAATCGTCTATTTTTTTCTGGATTCTGGTCAAGAATACGTTGAAACCCTCTTCAAGACTCTAAAAAAATTTGCCGACAGTCTCTTCATCCATTCCGGGATTCTGCGAACACTGGCGCATTACCCATAGCACGGTGGTATAGGTAATGCTTCGTTAATTCGAGCGTCTGACCATCATGCATGTGCGGCTGAAACAGCGTATATCTGGCATCCAGCGGCTAAATAAGAAATGCTTTTCCCCGGAAGCTACACCTAAGATGGCAGCCCTTAGGCCAACCATTTCTGTCTCGAAATCTTGGAAATTGTTTCAGAAACCAACAGAGGAAGATTACGAACTGATTTTACGGCAACGACTTTTAGCGCAAAACAAAGGACACGAATTGGAATATGGAATGTTGTAACGTTAGCTCTGCAAGGTAAGTTGACACAACTAGCCAACAAGTCGCGACGCATGAAGCTCGAAATCCTGGGGGCTAGGTGAAGTCCGTTGGCCTAAGTTTGGAGAACACAAATTAGCGTCGGGACAGGTACTGTTAAATTCCGGTATTCGAGGTGATAACACTCCCCGGCACCGCCAAGTTGGTTCCCTACTTGGCCCCCAGATTGGCTGCGAGCCAATCAATGAAAAAATAACCATAGCAAGATTCAGAACACGGGTTCGAAACCTTACTATAATCCAATGTTATGCGTCCGACCGATGCTGTTGAGCTACAGGACAAGAAGAACTTTTATAGTCAACTGAATGGAGTCACGGACTTAGTTCCAAAGGGTGATATCAAGATCAACTCGAAGATCGGCTTCAAAGCAAGCCGTAAGCGTTTTATGGGACGTCATGGTTTCGGAGAAATGAGCGATAACGGTGAGCTGTTTGCGGAATTTAGTGGCAACAATGAAATGGTGATCGGGGGCTCGCTCTTTCCCCATCGACCAGTCGACAAAGTCGCTTGGGTCTCTCGTGTTGGACATACAGAAAATCGAAAAGACTACATTTGCATCAGCCAAAAATAGAGACGGAGCCTTCTTGATGTCCGTAATAAACGCATCTTACCACCATCTTTAAATCGACGAGACCCGTCTCTGCATTGCACGGTCCTTGCGACGAGAGGAAAGGCTCGGGCGGCGGTTTAACACACGCCGACTAGAAGATCCAGCTGCGAAAAGATCGTTCGTTGAAAAACTCAAGCAGTGGGTGTTCCGGAAGTGTGGAAGAGCAGTTGACGACCATCATGCCTTTATCGAGACAAGCGGAAATAGGCTGGGTGAGCTTCTGGAGGAAGATTGAAGAGCGTAGAGAAGCAAAAGCCGCGATACAACGGACGAGAACCAGAGCAGCCAAACACGAGTCCCGTCAACTGTATTCTGCTCTAAAGAAGGCAGTAAAACGCTACTGTCGATAAGACAAGCGAACGTTGGCAAACGAAGGACAGCAAACGAAGCCGCAACAATTGGCGATATCCACCGCTTTTACAATATCTCAACGGTGCCTGAGTAGAGCAACGATGAACCCGAAAATGCCAGTGAAAGACGCGACAGGACAGTTACAAAACAACCCGACTTACTAGCTGAATCGTTGATTTGAGTACTTCGGACAACTACTTCAAGTTACGACGTCCAACCAACCATCAACATCTCGGTATGATACGCCAAGGGTACGGCGCATCACTCGCGTAAACTCCGAAGCCCCATCATTGCAGGAGATCGAAGCAGCTATCCGAAGCATGAAATTCAATTAGGTAGAGTTGCTCAAAGCTGATCCCATGCCCATGCTCACGACTATTGCATCAACTATTCTGTAATATCTGAGACATCGCGATGTTTCCGGCCGACTGGATGCAGGGGGTCTTAGTAAAGGTCCCTAAGAAGGGAGATCTGACAAAGTTATCCTGAATCGGATACAGGAGAAGATCAACGCGACAGCAGGCAGAATTCCGTATCGGAAGATCTTGTGTGAACTATATTGTCACTCATATTGTCAATAGAGTCCCTTTATTTGGTATGCATTGACTTCAAAACAGCTTACGACAGACTCAATTATAGAAATGTGTTGGGCTCCCTGAGACACAAAGCAGTCCCGGATAAAAGGGTCAACCTCATAGAGGCGCAATACGAGGCTTTCAATGTCAGAGTTCTGCATAACGGAGTTGCTCTGTTAGTGCAACGGCGCTCTGATATGCAAAGTAAGCTCAACTACATACCTCGTCGAAAGCTCCTCTGCGGCGGGTTTCAACCTTCAATGTCAACAAGACTTAATCATTGGTTTTCAACACGAACAACCCATCCATCTTTTCGGTAGCTAGGCAAACAGTGGAGAAAGTCGATAGTTCCCAATATCTTGGCAGTCAGATAGCGTCAGGTAATCCCAAGTACCGCACTACGGTCATTATTAGTTGTAGTAACTTGATTATGACTTAGTAAGTCATATTTATGTTTTCTCAACCGAATGGCAACAAGTGTGCTACTAGGTGCACGAATCAAGAAGGCTAGGGCTGTCTATCAAATATACGGAGATCAAACCAGTTAAGTCAACGCACCAAAATTCGAATATTCAATTCATACGTTTAATATGTGCTATTATATATCAGCGAGACGTGGTGTGTATCAGCGGAGACCACTAAAAAGCTGCAGGTATTCATCAACCGATGCCTGCGGTTTATAATTCGTGTCTGGTGGCCTCACAACTGGAGCTCCATCGTCGATGTCAACAGAAACTGATAAAACAGAAATTCTAGAACGAAAGTGGAGGTGGGTCGGCCACACACTACGAAGCAGCGGAAACGAAATCTGGATTGGAAACCAGCAGGACATCGCAGCAGAGGCAGACCTAGGAACTTGTAGCTTCGGAGGCTCAACAAGGAAATAAAGGAAGTCGATAAGAATCTGACCTGGGCCCCGGTCAAAGCTAAAGCGAACAGCCGCCCAGGATGAAAATTTGTCACTCTAGTCCTATGCAGGCTAGGTTTGGAAAGGAGACTTCATCAAGTAAGTTTCCGTGATTCCCAAGAGCTCTAAGGATTTTTTTCCAGAATCCACAGTTTGCTGGAATTCTATTCGAAATTCTTGAAAAATCATCACCGGCTTTCGTTAATACCCGCTTTCAGACTCGCCTAGATTCGCCAAAATACTCATAGGAAATCACCAAAATCTTTGTGGGATTAATCAGAATCCTCTCAAGTAGTCTCGGACATTTCTGCTAGTTCATGAAATAATTCTACAGGGTGAGTGGTAATTCCTGTCAGTGTTTTTTTTTTTTTAAATATGTGTAACTTTGGATCGGTGAATCGCAGACATGTTTGCACATTTTTCTTTTAGAGTGTATTCAAACGGCTTGCAAGTTTCCTTTGAATTTTCATTCGTTTAACACTCGTAGTAATCGTGGACGCGAAATAGGAGCTTGTGAAAAGTCTGTTTTTGTAACATTTTAAATCGTGTAATATTTTAAAGACAATATGCCACATCCGGCAAAAACAAAGTGTCGCCTTCGTGGGACCGGAGGAAGGGCAGCAGGCACTTCTGGAGGCATTTTCCTTTATATATTTGGCCGTTGATGAACGGCTTACTGAATTTCCCGCACCCACAGATCGTCCTCCACACTAAGTACATTTTGGCAAATTTGTCGACCTTCTTCTTCTGGAAGATCCAGGTCGGACTTGCCGACAAAAAACTCCAAGCCTTGGCGTCTGCTTCAACGTACGTCTCGTGCGATGCATTTCGGTGGTACCAATGACATTGCGATACGGAATTCGGCCACCGTATTATGTTTATCGGTTCGGTTAAGCGCCTTCCTTACCTTGAAGACATGAAGTCCGGCCCGCTTCATTCGCTGCTGGACGAACCAGACGGAAGAATTCTTGGCTACGTCCCGAATCGCATGATTCGCATTGAACGATTTTACCCCACGGGATACGGTCGAAATGTCGATTCCCAACTGTTTCGTGATCCACCCATGGGACAGTCTTGGATTATCCACGTCCGCGACCATATTTCTAGCTTGGAATCCATCGCAATAACGACTTGACAGATTTTGTACATGCAAACATTACATTCTAAACTAATTTTACTCAAAATTTCATAAATTTTTACCCAAGCAATAAAAAATAGTACACAAAAGAAAGTGTTGTTTTTTTCCAGTACAATCTTTACGCTATTCAATATCAATCTATTGAATTAAAAAAAAAAGCCTCTGCAATAAAACTGAATTTAAAAAAAAAAAGCCAGAGTATGTGTAGGAAAAGGTCATGCAGTGCACCTAGTGAACCTATGAACGAGACGCCGTTTACGAGAAGAACGGGGTAAACGCCAGATTTTCAAAAAATCCAAAAAGGTGCCACCCGGAAATTCATTTAATATCCATCCTGTACTCCATTTAAGTCCTATGAGCACTAATTTCCCGCGGTTCTTGACTTACAGAACATGGTCACCAGCCACAGTGATTGGATAAGCCTTTTATCACGTTAAAACTAATAACGCCTGGCTGTCGCATTTTAGATACATGGTGTCTTTTACAACATTGTTTCTGTAAATGTTTACTGTATTGAGGTGACAGTTTCGTAGTTCGTAACATTCACAACGGCACTGTTACTAAATTTAAAAAAAAGCAACATAAAAGGATGCTGCCAAACGCTAGTTTGTAGAAAATGTAATAATAAGCAACTTTACTGAAGACGACGGTGAAGTTATTAACTTTAAAACTATCACCATAAGATTGCTAACTTTCATAAGAACAACTTAGTAGAAGAAATCATGTGTGTGTTGGCCGGCACTGGTATTATGGAAGAAATCTGTTTGCAATAATCCCTTAAGTGACAATTGAAAGAAGCTTTAATCCGGGAGCTAGAAAGTGATAGTTCTACTGCAGATTCCCCCCATTTTAAAATGTCTTGAGAGTCACGCCCATTCCGAGGTTACATTCGCATACAATAAGCCTCGCATGTAAACATTACCGATATCATTTGGATACGGGTACGGAAACACGCTTAAGGATTTGGTAATGTAAAATTTCCAAACCAGAATTGACAGAATTGACAATTGACAGAAAACAAGATTTTTATTATATACTAGCTGAACCCGGTGCGTGCGCTGCTACGCTTGCAACTAAATGAAGGAAAATTTAATATAACTGACACGTTTATGGTTTTTTTTTTCGAAATGAGTTTTTTTTTTTTCTTGAATAAGCAGGGGTTCAAACTTCTATCAAAACATGCTTCTTACCCGAGAAATACACGTTTTGTGTTTAAGTAACCTGGATAATTCTCAATTTTGGTAGAAATTTGTGTTTCATTTGTATGGGAGCCCTCCCTTCCATAGGGGGGTGGTTTTTCAAACCCTTCCTGAGAGAGAAGGGGTCTCAAACAATCATAAGAACCTTTCCCAGCCCCAAAAATCTCTTCATATAAATTTTCACGTTGGTCGGTTCAGAACTTTCCGAGTCTATAAGGGTCTGAGAGACAGACAGACAGAAATTCATTTTTATGTATATAGAAATCTAGCCTCCAAAAACCCCTATATGCTAAAAGTGGTTTTATTTACTTGATTAGTTCTCGAGTTATGCATAAATTTGCTTTTTATTTGTATGGAACCCCCCCCCCCGTCTTCAAAATGGGGAGGGGTATTGAACTGCCATAGAAACATTTCTTGCCTCCAAAAACCTCAACATGCCAAATTTGGTTTCATTTGCTTCATTAGCTCTCGAGTTATGCTAAAAATTATGTTTCATTTTTATGGGAGTCTTCTTTTCCAGAAGGCGGAGGGGTCTCAAACCACATTAGAAACATTTATTTCTCCAAAAACCTCAACATGCCAAATTTGGTTCCATTTGCTTTAATTTTTATCGAGCTATGCAGAAATTTTTGTTTCATTTGTATGAGAGACCCCTCTTTCAGTGAGCGGAGGTGTCTCAAACCACAATAGAATTATTGTTTGCCTTCGAAAACCTCCATATGCCAAATTGGGTTCCATTAACTTGATAAGTTCTCGAGTTATTCAGAAAATTGTGTTTCATTTGTATATGAGGCCTCCTTACAGAGAACGGAGGGGCTCGAGTCAACTTAGAAACATTTCTTGCCTTCAAAAACCTCCACCTGCCAAATGTGGTTCCATTTACTTGATTAGTTCTCGAGTTATGCAGAAATTTGTGTTGGATTTGTTTGGAAACTCCCCTCCCTCCCCCTTCCAGATAGCGGAGGAGTCTCAAACTTCCATAGAAACATTTCTCTCCTCCAAAAACCTCCACATGCCAAATTTGCTTCCATATGCTTGATTAGTTCTCGAGTTATGCACAAATTTGTGTTTCATTAGTATGAGAGCCTCCCTCTTACAGAAGGCGGAGGGGTCTTTAGTTAACTTAGAAACATTTCTTGCCTTCAAAAACCTCTACCTGCCAAATTTGGTTCCATTTACTTGATTAGTTTTCGAGTTATGCAGAAACTTTTGTTTCATTTGCATGGGAGCCCCTCACCCCCCCCCCCCCCCCCCCTACCAGAGAGAGAGAGAAGGGGTCTCGAACCACCGTAGAAACATTTATTGCCTTTAAAATCCCCGCAAGCCAAATTTGGTTCCATTTGCTTTATTAGATCTAGCGTTATGAAGAAATTTCAGTTTCATTTGTATGACAGCACCCCTTCTAGGAGAGGGGAGGGGTCTCAAACCACCATAAAAACATTTTTCGCCACCAGAAAACCCCACATATCAAATTAGGTTCCATTTGCTTGATTAATTCTTGAGATATGCAGAAACTTCTGTTTTATTTGTATGGAAGCCTCCCTTTCTAGAGAGGGAAGGGGTCTCGAACTACCATAAAAACATTTCTTGCTTCCAAAAACTTCCGCATGCTAAATTTGGATTCCTTTGCTTGATCAGTTCTCGAGTTTTGCAGAAATATGTGTTTCATTTGTATGGGAGCCCCCCCTTTCAGAAGAGGGAGTGGTCTCTTACTATCTTAAGAACCCTCCCGGCCCCAAAAACCCCTGCATACAAATTTTCACGCCGATCGGTTCTGTAGTCTCCGAGCCTATTAGGGTCAGACAGACAGACAGAAATCCATTTTTATATATATAGACTTATAATCAGATTGATCTCACCAAAGGCCGCCTCTAAAATATCACTAGCTTGTTCATTCTTAAAAATGAAATTTTTTGACGGTGATTCGTAGTTAATTTAGTGTACTCGTGACAAAATAAGTGCAAACATTATCGTTGCTAAACCGCCCGTCAGATTTGCAACCATCATCAGTTCACTTGCGACGAAGCGGAAAAACACTTCCTCAACAATACTAGCACTAACAAACAAATCTAAGCTGATATAATACTTCTTTCGGGTGGAGGGGTGTAGTACTAAAAACCAAAAAAGGGGAAACAAATTTTGGCAGCGAATCGATTACATTCACTACGTCTTACACAAAGCACATGGAGAATTATGATTTAGCTTTTTGTTCAACTTAACGACATAAAGGGTGTCCACGATGAAATTGCCACACATAAAATTGATTCGCAAAATTCGAGTTTTCATCCGATTGCCATCAAATTTTCAGGGATTGAGAAATAACTATTAAACTTCATTTTACCATTTTATTCGTATTTTATTTACAGTCCATACGCAAATGCCCGCACCTTGGCCTTAACCCTGGCCATAAGATTCTGCACAACCTGTGAATCAACCGTTTTTTGCATGTAAACCCATACTTTCTTCAGTTCCTCGACTGTCTTCACTACCTTAGGTCGTTTAAGAAGGTGCTGCTTCATAATCGCCCAGTACTTCTCGATGGGGCGGAGCTCCGGAGTGTTGGGAGGGTTGAACATTTTCGGCACGAAATTGACCTTATTGTCCGCATACCACTTCAGCACGTCCTTGGAGTAGTGGCATGAGGCCAAATCCGGCCAGAAGATTGTTGGGACGTTGTGGGCCTTCAGGAGAGGAAGCAGCCGCTTCTGGAGGCACTCTTTTATGTACACCTGTCGTTCATCGTGTCCTGGGTCACGAAAGGTGCACTCCGCTTCCCGCACGTGCAGATGGCTTGCCAAACCAGGAATTTCTTCGCAAATTTGGCCATCTTCTGAGTGCGGACATGCTCCAGAACGCTGAACTTATCCTTGGCCGTGAAAAACAGGTTGCCGGGGATCTGTTTGAAGTCGGCCTTCACATATGTTTCGTCGTCCATGATGCAGCATTCAACTTTCGTCAGCATGTTGAGGTACAACTTCCTGGCACGGGTTTTGGCGGACTTGTTCTGCTTCTCGTCGCGATTAGGGGCCATTTGTACCTTGAACGTTCGAAGCTCAGCCTTAGTTTTGGCCTTCTGGACAAAACTTCGGCTTAGGTGCAGCTTCTTAGCCACATGCCGAATGGAGGCGTTTGGATTTCGGTTGAAGGCCCCAACTACGCGGTTGTGATTTTTGGTGTTGTACGGAATACTTTTTCCTTCACTTCTGGTCTTCCGATGGGTGGTCAACCGTTCCTTGAACCGCTTAATCACTCGCGACACCGTGGAATTCGCGATTCCCAACGTTTTAGCGATGGAACGATGCGAGAGATCCTTGTTCTCGTGATGAATGCGCAAGATTTTATCACGCACGAGCTGTTCTTTCGACTCCATTTCCGCGAGTTTCACAGGACTTTAAAACTTGCAGGATGTAGATAATGCACTATGAACTAAATCCACCCAAATTTTCATTAAATTCTACCCAACGGTTAAAAAGTTAGAGCAATTTCATAGTGTGGCAATTTCATCGTGGACACCCTTTATTTTATGATTTTTTTTCGCGTAATTGACACAGCAAAAGCAAAACACAACGATTTCAAAGTACGGCTTGCTGCGATCGCAACTTTGCAGAAGACATCATGTTATTGGAAAGCAACCCTCAAGAGCTATTAATTTCGCCGTGCATAAAGCCTTTCCGAACGAACAACAGCAATGGAGTGGACTTTCTAGCCTACATGACCTTTTGTTCTCCTCACTATTTTCAGCTGGCATGTAAATAGGTGTTAACGATTATTTCCATCCTAGAAATCTTCCTGTCCGTCCACGCAAAAATGGCATCTTCCTTGTCGGCGGGACCTTGTTTCTACTCCTACAACCCAACTTCAATTTAACCACGGTCGGATTGTTAACGATGTCCATCGTACTCGCCCCATCTAGCAGGGAGAAAATAAATTGAAATTTATTGATATGCAAAAAAGCTCTTCAACGCTCTTTTGTCGTTGTCGTCGGCGTCGTCATAGTCGTTGCCCCGACAGAAAGTAATATTATCTGAGTCACGTTGAAAATGACCATATGGTACAAGACCATTAACGCCTGCACCCACACACACACACAAGTACCTACGTTCGTACCAATATTGGAAGTTCGATCTCGGATCTCCGACCAGACATCGCAACGCAGAAAAGGGCAAGTGTCGAATGGGCACCCGGGATGGAAGTGCGGGCGTGCAATTCCATTAGTGTCTAGGGGCGAAAAAGCCTTCTCCTAAAGATTATAGCCTCCACACGTTACTCGCCCGACAAGATACCATTATTTAGCTGTAGCTGTTAGCAGACAAAGCCCCCCGATCCCAGAGAGTGGTACGTGCGAAGATAGAACCTATTTAGGAACACCTCTCCGTCATACCAACTGGTGTTTCGACAGCAGTAGCAAGAGATTGGAATTTCTGCTCGCTTTAAGGTCGTCTCACTCCCCTTTATTCTACTGGTGCTGCTGTTAAGAAGTCTGACATTTGTTGATTCTCCCTTGGAAACAACTGGCGATTGGCTGGCTCCGACCGACGACGCCGCTTAACCTGTATGATGGATGATATTTCATTGCAGCTCAATAACAAATACATACCTAGATAATTTGTGCAAAGTGCAGCAAGAATCAACCGTCTGGTCACGATTCTAAGGGACAGTGGGGTGGGGGGTACAAGATTTCGTCATCGTCTTACCCATTAGAATAGGGCCCCCTACTATTGCAATTGTTTCTGCCAATAATATTAGCAGACATGCCAATCTTTCTGATTCGCGCGCCATCCTCCTTCGACAATCGCTGCCAGCGGTGTGTTCTTGGCGTGCCGTTCTTGAATGGCAAGTTCTTCGAGTCGTGTCTCTGTCTTGTTATTGTGGGGTTTCACCAAACAAAAACAAATTTGCACGCCTCATTTGAAATGCAAATTCCGCGTCGCACACTGTGGTTAAATAACACACCTTGGCTGCCCGCGGTTTGCGGCTGTTGCTGCAAATTCCAACTCTGCTGCCAAACGTCAAGGTCGGTCTAATGATGATGATTGGCGATAACACGATGATTCGGCGATGATAAAAAGGTGATTTGGCTAGTAGACGCAAAATAATAGTGCTACGGGGTGATTGAATATGTTGCCGTAGGTCTTATTAACATTTTAGGAAGGAGTTCGCTGAAGATTTGACCCTGATAAGGAACATATGTTAGTTTAGGAAAGCTTCCATCCTTCTCTGCATTGATTCGTTTTACTGACAGCATTTCTTTCTTATCTTCCACAGCCCGGCGAGTCCGGTTTCGTGGTGCTGGGCGACCTCACGCTCGAAACCTCGACCGATCCGGACGAATCGTGGGCCATGGGACCCCCGTCGCCGTGCGATGTCGAGTTTGCCAACGCTAACATTGTGATCAACGGTAAATCCAGTATGAGAAACAAGACTACTAGGGATAGCAAGGTAAGTGCCAAGGTTCATGATGAATTCTCCAACATTTCTTTCATTATTTCCACTATTTGCATAATTATCCTTCCTCCGACTGTCCAAATCAACGAGAGCTCATTATTATACGCGCGCATCTACACCTCGGACAGACACGTTTGTTCGTTGAAACTTTCTTTGCACACCACAAATAGTTCACCACCAACTATGCACCAATTGAAAAAAAAAAATGTAACAACATTCGGAGTGCATAGATTGATGACTGAGTTCAAGACTCGAAACAAAGCTGAAACTAACCATAGGAAGCAGTTGATTGAAATGCAAATCAAACCGATGAAAATGGAGCTCTCCGTGCAAACACTAAAGACCGAGAGCGATTGCCATCAATCTTGATCGTTTGCGAAGCTGCTTTCCCTTCGACGACGACGGCGACTTAGTCCGGAGCTGGAAGCGGAGAGTCAATTTCAATTGACTGACTGCCAACAATGGCTAGTTGGACGCTTGCGAATTTCTGTGTGTGTCTATTTGTCTGCCCTCAAGCTGTCAGTTGCGGATTTGGTCGTAACTTTCGTGTGCGTACCTATCAGGAGAGCTGTAACACGACGACGAAGTTGGTTCCCCTTTTTCATCAAAAGTGCTGAGCTTGATGAGAGAAAAAAGCTAGTTTCCCTCGGGTTGGAACGAAGTGAAGAATTTCCAATCTGTTCGGTGTCATCAAATCGGTGTCCCGAGAAAAAAGTAACAGGTTGATGTCGAGACAGACTATAGATTTGATCTTCTGAATCTTTAGAGTTTTGGAAGGTGTGCTCCAAATGTTATGTCGTAAACTCCCGGAAACTTCTAGATTTTTTTTAAAGGATATCAATGATTTTGTATTGTTTTTAGGATTCATTGACTCTATATTTATCTATAACTGTCATTATTTCTTGTTTCTGATCAATTATTCGACCAACATCCTCACGAAAAAAATAACATGTTCACTCTTCTGAATACAACTAGAATACTCTAGAATATTCCTTAGAATACTACTCATAGTTCCCACATAGTCTCTTCTAAACTACACTATTAAAAATCATCTGCACAGTTTTGCGATCAATGTGCTACGAAACGCCTGAAATGTTTGAAAAGCTTCATCAAACATTCCTCAATAAATATTTCTAACGAGTGTACGTACGAAGTAAAGTAGGTCAAATTGGTTGTCGTCGAGCGTTTAGGCATAAAACCGTGCTGGTCTGGCGAAATATAATGGTCGAAGTGGAGAAACATCTTACGAAGAATTATCAGCTCAAACAGCTTGGAAGTGGAGCTCAGCGCAGCTATTCCTCGGTAATTCGCAACATTTATCTTGCAGTCCTTCTTAAACACTGGAAAAACATATGATTGTTTCCGGAAAGGCAGTCCGGAAATACACCAGAAGCGAGGGATGACTAGAATAAAGACGCTAGCGGTTTTGCCTGTATATCCAAATATCGTTTCAACACTAGAGATGGTATGTGGGCCATATTCAGTGGAGGATTTCAGTTCCATACCAGCGGAAATGACCATGTCATCGGTGACAACGAACTGAGACAAAGAGCCGGTAAGCCGAGGAACATTTGAGGTGGCTGCGTCTACATCCTGGAGATTGAGATGTACACTGATGAAAACGTTGCTGAATTGAGAGCGAAACATATTTACGATATCCGGTAAGGAGTGGGCTTCAATCAGACTCTAGAGGGTAGTCCGGATTCCGTTCGTTGGTCATTGACGTAGCGCCATGTGGTTTGCTTTTTAGGCGACTTTGTATAAGATCTTGAAAGGCGTCGAGCAAATGATTGTTGAGTTGCTTGTACTCGGTTGCTCTCGTTGAGTCAGTACGATACGTCTGTGTCGCCAGAGAGCAGCTTGCTTCATTCTTTTGAGGTGTTTGAGATCGGCATTAGACCAGGCTGGCTTAAGTGAGTCACGGTTTAACTTGACGGGAACGAACTGGTCGATAGCATATGATAGGATGCATGATATCGTTGTTGCAGCGAGGTTAGTGTCTAAGTCTCGAAGAACTTCGTTCCAATCGACATGTGTGAAGAAATCGTTCATTCCATCGAATTCAGCCTTACTGAAATCGTAAGAAACGCTTTCAGACGTGTCACGAAAGCGTTGTTGTAGGCTTATTTCGATTTGTATTTGCACAGGAGGATGATGCCTACAGATTTTAACGAGTGGTGCAGGAGCTTGCTTCACCGTGCTGTCCATGCATATTTGCTCCCCAAATAAGCACAGATCTAGAATGCGGTTGTTTTCGTTTTCGATGCCTTTCATTTGACGGAGTCTGGCAGTGCTGTACGCGTCCAGTAATTTACTTGATGCCGGGTTGATTATAGATCGAGAGGTAATCGGGAAGAGATGACCATGAGAACTACGCTGCCAAGATACCCAATTGAGCAAGTCACGATGCTTGTCGATCAAACTTTCGTCGTTTATTCGGTCCGGAGGTATGTATAGGTAAAGAGTTGCGTGAACAGTGGTGATAACGATCCAAAGTTGCTCCACCGACAAACTGCCAGGAGGTTTAAACAAACGAGATTGGAGAGCCAAGCGGACAGCTAGCAGAACACCTCCTCCGATGCTTTTATAACTATTTGACGGTGACCGGTCCTGACGAAACACGGTGTATGTGTCATCAAACAGTTGACTCGTGGAAGTGTTTGCATTGAGCCAAGTTTCCCAGAGAGCGTAAACATCATAGCATCCATCGCTGAAGGAAAAATGATATTCGGCAAGAGAGCAATTGATTCCTCCAACGTTTGATAGTACATCAAAACATTTGCTAAGCCGGGTGCATTGATTCTCGCTGGATTGACAATCTTAAGGATAGGAGACACATCAGGACAGGAAAATCCGTTACTGATAGAATACTTGCCACTGTTGGCAGCTTGGAAGACCCTGTCCTCAACACTAGACTCAGGGCCGGGACGTCTTAGATGGCACGAACGAGAAGACTGTGACGAACTTTCGATAACGGCCGATGGCGCGACTGAGTTAGGTGAGACAGGACCTTCCATAGTGCTTTCTTTCGGGCGTCCCGGGTTGGATGACAGCAGATACTGTTGTCTTAGAGTATGACTCGTATGAACGCGATATAGTTGGAACAGATGCGGGAAAGCAATCAGGAAGAGCTTGTTCAGTGAAAAATGAGTACTTGCTTGGGTAAGCAGGCTGGAGAACCCCTTCAACAGTTTCGGGTTGATGACTTTATCAAAGAAATCATCGTTGTTATCAGAAAACTACTATAGATTTGATCTAGCATAATTGGTAGAGGCCAGATTCGGTCAGTAGAGAGGAGGAATCTCATGGTTCCGATATTGTGAAAGCAACCTCTTCTGCAAGCACTCGTTTCGGTAAATTTCAGCATTTATTGTTCTTTTTGTGTGGAAAATAGAAGATCGCAAGCCACTCGTGCAAATTGCATGCCATACGAGCACCTTCTCATAGAATGTTTTCGTCGCAACAGACGTATCTGCAATTGGGACAATCTCCTCAACCGATTTGGTGTAGAATTGAGAACCCGGCTGTGTTTTGGAAGCCTCTTTCCCGTACGTTCTGTCGTCCATCAGAGCACACTCGGAGGGATTGTTCAAAATACGATTATACAGCTTTCGGGCCCTTCTTTTGGAACGACAGTTCCCCTCCGGAGATTGCTTTGGTGCTTTGTGCTTCATGTATGTTTTTAAATTATTTCTTTTCTTAATTCGTTGGATCATTCCGATGCTGGTCCTGTATTTCTTGGCCAAATCACGAGTAGAGGCTGATTTTTTATCCTAAATATTATGGACGACTTTTTGGTCCAATGCTGGATTGCTGGAAACAGGTATTCGTCCAGTTCTCGGCAGATCCGGTAATGTGTACTGCTTACCATACTTTTTAAACACTAGTTTTACACTTGCTGGATGAACTTTGACCGTTTTGGCAATCTGATTGTACGTTTCATCCTTTTCAGTAAACCGAGTACGCAAAATTTTCGTTCGTACTTCTAGTTCAATCCGCGATATTTTGCCAAAAACTGTGATAATGAAAAAAAAACGAACTAAAATAGGATTTTTTATATGTCAGCAAAACGTAATACGAATACACGCTAAAATGATATGAACTAGTTTAAGCTCAGTTAAGTTGCTACTGTTCACTTGTTAACTTCGATAAACGCCTTAAAATTCATCTAGCTAGATCCCTCAAAACTCTTTTGGAATCACTTTTTAGTAAATTAACTGAAGTAACGGGGGTTGTTTGGCTTCCTTAGTCCAGTCGGCAAAGGCGCAGCTACTAGGCAACACCATGCTGGAGGTGACTGGGATCGATTCCCGATCTGGTCTAGGAATTTTTCGTTAAGGTAAAATTCTTGACTCCCTGGGCACAGGGTATGATTGCACTTGCCACACAACCATAGTAATGCAAAAATGGTACCTGGCATCGAACTCCCATTTAATAAATGTGGAAGTGCATTTAGAACAGGAAGTTGGGGAGAAAGCAATAAGCTAATTGTGAAAACAATAAGTTTGAAACGCTTGAAAAGAAGAAACAAGAACTTTTTCTCGAAATTACTCACTATTTTCATTCAACTATTTTGAGCGTGAGGAAGAGGGCAGTCGATGCTGAAGCTAAGTTTAGTCTACGTAAATTAATCCTCAGAAGAACTCGAAACCTACCTGGCAAGATGGCAAGTAAATCTGACGGTCCTGAAGATGTCTCTTTAGTCATCGCCTTGCAAATCCAAGCAGTTCGATACTTATGTTTGCATGGTTCTGGTCCGTTCCAAAACTGTCCAAACAAAACCATAAATTTTGATACCATTGCTCCGATCGATTTGCAATTTAGTCATGTTCGCGGAACCGAGTTCACTATCCCGAGGCACCCTGAACCTGTTGCAGAGTCACTGAATCTTATGGTCCTGGAAGTGTCTCTGTACCCAGGTAACCAATAAGCAGTTCCAAAGCGCCTTCTCGGCAGCCTATCAAGCAATTAAGTCGCCTTAACTGCAACATAAATGCCACTTTTGGCCCAATATACGACTGTTTTACTGCAATGTTACGATAATGCTTCATTAATACTATTTTGCATTTGAAATGCTTATTACAGGCTACAAGCATTTAAATAGCATTTGAAATGCAACTTTACATCAGATAGCATTCAAGATGCTGATATAATGCTAACATAATGCTAACACATCTGAACTGCAGATTTAGGGTTGATTTACTGCATATGCTAATGCTTTGGTTACCTTTTGGTTACCTGGGTAGTCATCATCTGGCAAAACCATGAGGTTTGATTCTCATAATTGCATGGTTTCGGTCGGTTCCAAAACTGCCCACTTTCCCGGGGGGAGGGAAGGTTCACCCAGAAGCTGCCACAGGGTGGCCCGTGAATCTAATGATCCTGAAAGTGTGTTTGTGCTGAAAGTGTCTCGATAATCCATGAAGTGAACCCATATTCTTATGGTTCCGGTCGGTTAGCAATTTAGTGATATTCCTGGAACTAACTTCACGGAAATGGCAATATATCGGCAATACCTGGCGAACTTCGCCTGCAAAGGTTTGTAAAATAATTCTTGTTTCTGAAAAATCATAAAAATGCTTAAAAATTTTTGCTTGAAAAATGCCAGGCAGTGTATAAAATCCTGTATGCCCTTATCTCCAGTGTCCGCAACGTGCTCTAAAATTGCATGTTTCATAAAAATGTCATCGCCCAATGCTTCCAAAATCGATTCATTTTTCGCAAAGTTATACTAATTCGACGAAAGTTTACCTGTCCTGATCATTTTGTCTATTCCCTGTAGATGTGGATCGAAATGAGCTCGAACATATTTTCCATAATTGGAATGAACTCACCATGTTCTACTATTCGATGTAATTTAACTTATTTCCATTAATTTTCATAACCGAAGCTAACTTAAGTCTACCCAGATTCTTTCAAAACCTACCAAACCATGTCCAGTGAATCTTACAACCTTGAAAATGTATCTGTTGTAATCACCTTGCAAAACCATGAAGTTTAAAACCCACAATCGCCTGATTCCGATTGATTAGCAATTAAGTCATATTCCCGAAACCGATTTCACTATCCAGGGGCACCCTGAACCTCATGCAGAGGTGCCACTGAATCTTTTGGTCCTGAAAATGTCTCTGTAGTCATCATCTGGCAAAACCATGAAATTTGATTCTCATAATTGCATGGTTTCGGTCGGTTCCAAAACATCGTTAACATCCCCGGGGGCACCCAGAAGCTGCCACAGACTGGCTCGTGAATCTACTGATCCTGAAAGTGTCTCTGTGCTCACCGTCTCGCAAATCCATGAAGTTTAATACCCATATTCTCATGGTTCCGGTCGGTTAGCAATTTGGTCATATTTCTGGAACTAACTTCACGGAAATGGCAATATCTCGACCACACCTGGCGGATTTGGTCACTTCCTATATACCCTTATCTCCAGGATTATCTCCAGTGTCCGCAGCGCTCTAAAATTGCATATTTCGACAAAAATTCTTCTTCCAATGCTTCCAAAGTCGAATCGTTCTTCGCAAAACAATACCAATTTGAGTTGCGTCAAAAATGTACCTCTCGGGCTCATTTGGTCTTTCCCCTGTAGATCGGATATCCGATCATTGGAATGGACTCACCAAATTTTACCTTTCGATAGAACTTGAATTTTTTCCTTTCCTTTTTGTAAATCTTGAGCCTAAAATTCGCTTCAGTTTGAATATTCTTTTGAATTTGTCTTTTATGCCTTCCGAAGCTTGCGACATTACAAAACATTTTGGAATTCTCAGCGACTTTGTTTGCCCATTTAGGGCATTTTTTGAACGATTTAGAAATAATATAATTACAGTAATTTGACTAAACGCAGTCTTTTTGACGATTTCATTTAGTTGACCAGGTTGAACTTTTGATCACGAGACGCCTCTGCAACTACCTTAACCCAAAATTGAATTTAGTCAAAAAATTGCATGTGCACAGGTACCGAAAGACTTACAGCAAAATCCAAAAGTGCCAGGAGCAGGTTTCCAGGATATTCAAGACACTTTTCTTATGATTGTACATCATGTTTCGAGTGAACATAGAGTGAATTTCAGCAAGTTACGGGAGAAATTATGCCTACTCTGATGGCAAATTCTCTAAAAGCAGATTTGTTGTGAATTGGTGATAATTACTACTTTGGAACTTATTTGAGTCACAACCAAGTTGCTGCAACCAGTTTTGACGGATATGTGTTTAAGTTTGGGTTGCCAGGGCCTACGGGAAATTATTTAGAATTTTTTGTTTTTGGCAAGTTCTTTGGAAACTTAGTGAATATTCTGAGGCAGTTCATATGAGCTAATATAAACTCCAAGTAAAATTGAGGGCTTGTTCCTATTTATTTTATTTACATGGCATAACGTCACAATACTATAACATAGCCTGATACACAATATTCCTCCATAATGCCCGATTCGTGGCTGCTCCTCTCCAATCCCTTGGGCACCTTGTACTCCCTAGGTCTTGCTCCACCCGGTCTGACCATCTTGCTCGTTGCGCCCCACGTCGTCTTGTAGCAACCGGGTTCCCGTCGAACACCATTTTTGCAGGATAGTTGCCCGGCATTCTCGCAACATGTCCTGCCCAGCGTATCCTTCCAGCTTTTGCCACCTTATGAATACTGGGTTCGCCGGCGAGTTGCGTGAGCTCATGGTTCCTAGAAAATTTTAAAAATGTCCGAACGAGTTCAGAACAAATTCTGAACAAAAACTTGGGATGAGTTCTGAGAAAACTGGGAATCTTCCAAGCATTTATCGCAAATTCCGTGCAAACTTAATATGACTTCTGAGTGAACTTGTATCAGTTCCAAGCGACTGTAACTTCTAAGAGATCTGCGACCATGATCCCAAACAACGTAGGACAAGTATAACTTTCTATGATAAGTTTGGAGTACACTGTTTACTTATGAGCTGATCTGAAAAAATGAAGTCAACCTCCGAAAGAACGTATGGCAAGTTCTGCTTAGGGCTTGTGGTAAATATTTTGGAAAGTTAGAATGATTTATGAGGAAACTTAAGTATGCTCCAAGGTATGTTTGGACATGGTCGGATAAAAGGTGCTTTTCGTCTCGTCGTCTTGTCTCATGTTCTACCTTTTCATTGAACAGACGGTCAGTTGTTTCAATAAATATTTCGATTTCTCTGTAAAATTACTATATAATCTTCAACGTGATGCAGAAGTAGAAACATTTGAATAAGATAAGATTCCCATTTTTTACCAGTAACATTCTCTCGTAGATATTTCTCTCGTATTCAGGAAATAGTATTACTCCCATATAGGCTTTGGGAAGTGTAAAAAAACATCGCTTTAACCATTCCAAGCTCACTAGAAGGACATGAGCACGATCAGGCGCGCACTCTTTTGCCAGTCAATTGGGTATCCTTCCTCCTACCTATCCAGCATTTGGATAGCTTGGTAAAATATTGTGTACTTGATCGGGTACTGTCTTTCAAATAGCTCTCCTCGGAAATTAAAGGGTGTTCCGATCAAAATTTGGTCAAACAGTAATGTGTGAGTCGATCAAAGTTTTTATTAATAAAACAAATTCTTTTTCTTTTTCAAGTTCAGTTAATACAGTTCCTTGTCCACTTTATTCACCGCAGAACGTCAGTTTGCCTTGAACAAAATAGAACGGAACAATTGTGTCGCTTCAGGAAAGGCAGTAGACGTTTTTGTAGGCACTCGCTCAGATAAATTTCCTGGTTGACGGTTCCGGTCGCAATGTAAACGTTGCTCTTCAAACCACAGGGACAGATAGCCTGCCACGCCAGATATTTATTCGCGAACTTTGACAGTTTAATGTGCTTGAAAATATCTGCCACCTTTCCCCGTCCGGTTGCCGTATAAAATGCCTGTCCAGGAAGCTGTTTAAAGTCTGCCTTGACTTAAGTTTCATCGTCCTGTACCACGCAATCAAACTTCGTCAGCATCGTCGTGTACAACTTTCGCGATCGTGCTTTGGCCGATGTGTTTTGTTTATCGTCGCGATTTGGAGTCACCACTTTCTTGTAAGTCGACAGTCCAGCTCGTTTTTTAGCTCTATCCATGGTTGAAGGCACCACTCCCAGCTTCTTTGCGACATCTCGGACGGAGAGGTTGGGGTTCCGCTAGAAACGGCGGGCAACTCTTTTTGTCGTCGTTGTGGCCTGGCTGTCAAGAAACGTTCACAGAATACTTTTAATACGTTGGTAACAGTCGATTTAACCACATTCAACAATTTCGCAAACTTAGCGTGAGAGTAGTTTGGATTTTCGCCATGCACGTGCAAAATTTTGATGCGTTGCTTCTTTTCCTTCGACGATATTTTGAAAAGTAAAGTGCTAATCTCAAAATCAAAATAGAGGTATGATGCTACACGCACACATCTTCAAAATGAGGGGTATGCAAATTTTTTGAATGCACGATGAAAGGAAATGCGTCAAGTTTAAGTCGACCAAATTTTGATCGAAACACCTTTTATTTTAAGGGAATCTTCGATATCAAAATCTCTTCTTTTTTTTGTCTTGACTATCGAGATTTTCAGCCTTGGGCTGGTTCATCTCCCGTCGTAGTTACTCAAATTCCCTTTTTGGGTATTTTCGTAACATGTTCGGGGGTGAGATTCGAACTCGTGACTTTGGCGTGAGAGGTATGGATGTTAACCACTACGCCGGGGCGCCCCCAGGCCAAAATCTCTTCAAATGGTCATCTTTATCATTATTGTAAGACTCAAAGACATTCAAAGTATTTGAAGAGAATCTTTCAAACCAAATAGATCATTTTGAAATTAGTTTTCAATTAACTCCTCGAGAAGTGGTTTTCCTGAAAGTTGTTCTGCTAGTTATGTCATGCTCGTAAAATTTTAACTTTCAACTTCTTGGAAAATTTTCGAACTTCTTCAATAATTTTCAAAGATTTGCGTATTTTTTAAACTTTTCAGAACTGAAAAATGTTTCGAAAGAATACGAACTTCTCGATAGCCCTACAATATTTTTTTGGTCTTTTCATAAATTGTCTACATCCTATCATAGTTGTTCTCTTCGAAATCGAACAAAAACTTCCTTAGGTTTCTTCTCGATAACAAAAGGCAATCGTCAGAAAAAAAGAGAGTAAATCTGTCTTGGAACCGGTGTGAAATATGCCTTAACGCAGTAGAAAACAAATCAGGCATCCCTTTCACAGATTTCAAAATAGAGCACCGACGCATGCCTAACAATTCCTGAATTAAAAACCAACATCATTTTGTTCTTAATCGATTCTATCAAGAATTCAAATTGAAATTTGAAGAAGTATCGCTTTAATACTATAATTATCTAGAACACATCACTGTTACTTCTGTTTTTTTTTTTTTGCTATTTGTATCCATTTCATTATTACTCTTACCAATACATATTTTGTTTACAGTCTTACTACTCCTAATACTATAATAATAACTGTGATTTCAGTTGAAACACTTCTTGCTGTTGAAGTTGAATTTGAAATTGTTGCATTATTCAAGATGTCGTACTTAAACACACCCTGAAATAATTACGATTCAACTTTTGCTCGGGTCCCCAAATCTATGGATCGATCAACTTCCAGTGTGATGTTACATGCATAAGTAGCCAAACCGCACCAACCGACCGGCATCCCATCAAGATGTCATCGATAGATTTATGCATCCTTCCCCCTTCACCCCGGTTGCATGATTTACGACGACTTTACCCTTAGAAGAGCATCATCACCTTCACCGTCACCATCTTCATTGGCATCCGATGCCAGTGGATAGAAAAGGTATCAAGTTAGGTGCGATAGTGAAAAGCTTGGTGCTTGTTTTTGATCTGGTTTTGATGCGTCTTCACCGACTCACCCCGGTCCCCACCCCAGTTGCCATGCATATCGACGCAAAAGGCAAGGAAAGTCAAAGTTATTCAATTAAGATGAAAAATGTTTGATTACATAGTTGTTGGAGGTTGCAACAAGCTCTAGTTCGCCAGCTCAGAGTACACTAGCTCGGCCAATCTGGTGGCGGCAGTCTTGAGCGGGGATTGTGCAATCCGATTATCGTTCAACCGGATGAAGCCCAACAGGGCGAGGGGCGGTGGTGAAAGTTTACCAAGAGTATGATGACCATCTTGGCGGAGCGAGAAAGCTCATGTTCGTCCTAAGGGTGGCTGTGGTTTCGGGGTGAGCTAGTTCTAACACGATTTGTGGAGTGTAAATAATCGAATTATTTGCTGATTAAGTCCGAGATGATTTTAATGGTATAAAGCTATTAGGCTGCTTGGTTCGCTGAAAGCCGCATTAAGATTGGGTTAGGGAGTACTTTTGTTGTGATTAAATTTAATCGTATTCATGGGAAAGTTGGAAAATGTCGGTTGAACTTAATATTGAAAGAGGGAACTTGTTGAACAGAGGAGTGCAGGAGGGGACTTGTGGCTTTGTTTTTTCGTTGAAATAGAACAGTTATTTAGGGCGGAATCTTCAGCGTCGACAGATAATTTGTCGAGGTTTTTTAGGCCCACAATTTCATAAAGTTTGAAACCTATATTGATATAATTCTGCACGCAACCCCAAGCATTAAATTTGATATTTGTTCTTAACGTTCATAGTCAATACGAGAAAAATCAGATTCAAACATAGCTTTCAAATTGTTGGATCAACTGCGATGACTGCTGATTTCCATAATAAAACAAGAAAAGTTTTCCCGTTGATTGTTTTCGATTGTTTTATGGACAAAACAATTGCATGGCTCTTTGGAATAATGTTGCCTATCGTAATGATTATGTATGTCTTGTGGCTTGACTATCACAAAAGGGAATTATCCAGAAAATTCATACTGATAAATTGATTTATTTGACTCCGCGAGAAAATTTATGATATAGAAGGAGATGTTCGCTCATCACCACGAGGCCCCAAGAGTGGAGAGTAATGTTTTCTAGAAATGAAAGATATGAAGAGAAAATGTTGATAGTTCCGTCAGTGTACGGCAGGTTGTGAAAATTGAATGGATATAGTAGTGATCGAACCAAGGACGCATTCTTTACCTAACATCCCCAATGCAGGGTAGGTGGTCAAGGCACGGACGAATCCGCCACCTTCACACTACGCCACCTTTTGAGTACACAAAATTATCGTTTAAAAAGCACTAAAAGACTATCGGGAAATGAGCACACAATATTCGGAAGGCAAATAATTATGATATTGAGTGTTGAAAACTATTTTTTCGCCAGAACAAGTAAAATTCGAATAAATACTTAGAGTAGAAATACATAAATACTACGCTCATTTTTTATGAAAATACTTCTATGTACGTCTATGTTTAACATACAACTATAAATCTTTTGCTCCACCAATAAATTTCAATATGTTTGGCTGAAAATCGTCAGCTAGTTTTTATTAAAGTGTTTCAACTCAGAATAACATGAGAATAACTAGGTTTTCCCTGGAACCTAAAATGCTTTTCTTTCGTTCGAAAAAAAAGCTGTACCGCAGAACGTATTTATTTCATGGTTTACTTTCATTTTTTCATTGTTTATTTTCGTTTCTCGATACTATCAAAAATGCCTGGAAATCCGGTCACTCGCCAGGGGACTATAGACCTATCTCCCTTACGTGTCAAAATTATCGAGAGGATGGTCAACCGTCGGTTGTGCGATTTCTCATACACGAACGAGCGGATTGACAACTGGCAACATGCATTTCTACCAGGATTTGGCACGAACTCTCACTTTGGCACTCTGGGACAAGCGCTGAGTTATGCAATGGAAGATGGGAAACTTATCGAGCTCGCCACACTCGACATTGCCAAGGCCCACAACTGGGCGTGGATGCCCGAGGTCCTGGACCAGCTCATCGCCTGGGGACTGAGCGGGCACATCATGCACTTTCTACAAAACTTTCTCCGCCGTCGGACTTTTCAAGTTAGCATTGGCAACCATCAGTCTGGCACTTTCAGGGAAGAAACAGATTTGCCGCAGAGATCGTGGATTGCCGTTCACCCAGCTGGCCTTGCGGAAGAAACTGATCCAGACTTGTAGAAAACTGGGCCTTTAGCATCGAATTTGAACTGTCTGCCGAGAAAAGCGCATACAACCACATCTGCAGCAGAAACCCTCGACCTCTCCCTACACCGGTCCCTCCTGGAGTTAAACCCATCACGCGAAGCTCCACCGTCAAGGTCCTCGGGATCCGGATCGAGTGCTCTCTAACGTTCCGCCCTCACTTCGACGAGGTAAAATTGAACTGCCCTACCCAAATCAGCCTCCTTCGAATCATCGCAGGACGTCACCCAGATTTCAATCGTGCAACGAGGCTACAAGTTGCCTCTAGGAATAGAAATAACGTGCCTCGCTAGACAGTTGCTAGAGGACAAACTAGCCCCGGTTTACCACACCGCCATCATAGTTACCTCTGGAATCCTTCCATCCACTCCTGGGATTGCCGCCTTCGTCAAGTCAGGAGCACTCCCGTTCAGGTTTTTCATCGCATCTTCGTTGTGCAGACGTACTGTGGGTTTTCTCGAGAAGACAGCTGGTCCTAGCAGAGGAGTCTTCCTCCTTGAAGAGGCCAACCAACTTCTCAACTGCCTCTTCAACCAGGAGCTCACTGAAGTGGCCAGGATGCACTGGTGTGGAGCCAGAGGTTAGAACCGACCCACAGTCAATATTGATGTTACCTATTTAAAAAAAAACCCTTAGAGCGGGATCCAACCCGCAGGTGGCCATGCAGACTGTAAGAGGTCACATCGCAGACCGATACAATGGATAGTGTATCCACTACACGGACGGCTCAGTCAGGCAAGGCAGAGTCGTGATAGGAATCGCTGACTGCAGTTTCAGTTTCACGCACGAAAAGGACAAACACCAACCGCAAACACCAACCGACAGACTAATGACGACCCATGCACGAAAATGACAACCCTAAGACAAATGCTTAATGTTCTGTAACAATTTTTAGCTAAAGCTAAAGGACCCCAAATTCACGGAGGGGCCCCTTCTGCCACCCCAGTTAATTTATACTTCAAGTTGAGCCGGGCCAGCTGTGGCTGAAAGGCTCCTAAATAAAGATCTATCAATCAATCAATCGTTTCTCGATAAATATTATTTTTGCTCATTTTATAGTTCGATTGCTCAATTTGTCTGTTTTTCATTGCTCATTTATAATTTCTAGTGCTATCTTTCATACCTTAATTTCGCAGATTCTATATTTCTCAATCACATGTTTTCTGTAGTTTCTTCTCAATATTTTATAGCATACTAGCTGAACCCGGTGCGAGCGCTGCTACGCTTGCGACTAAATGAATGAAAATTTAATAGAACTGGCACGTTTATGGTTGTTTTTCGGAATGAGTTTTTTTTTCTTGACTAAGCAGGGGTTCAAACTTCTATCAGAACATGCTTCTTACCCGAGAAATACACGTTTTGTGTATTAGAAACCTGGATAATTCTCATATTTGGTAGATATTTGTGTTTAATTTTATGGGAGCCCTCCCTTCCAGAGGGGGGAGGTTTCTCAAACCACCAAACAATCATTGCCTTCAAAACCCCCCACATGCTAAACTTGGTTCCATTTTCTTGATTAGTTCTCGAGGTATGAAGAAATGTGTGTGATAGACACAGATACACACTCACGCTCACACAGACACACACACTCACGCTCACACACACACACACACGCATGCACTCACGCACACTGAATATTCACACACAAGGAACGTTTTTTAACGTTGCTGATAGATCCACCATAGCACTGGTTATGTCGTACATAATGGTTTGTTTGTAAAAACATAAAAGTTTTTAAATCAGAAAAAAAATGGAAAGGTCTCACCACCAAAAATAAAATCCAGCTGCAATAGAGTCTGCTGCTGTTGCTGCTGCTGCTACTTCTGTCAAATTCTTATAATATTTGGGCTCATCACGTCACTAATCATTTCGTTTTCCGTAATTACATTTCACGGGTTTGTTGGAAACGACTAAACGGAGTAGTGATTGAAAATCCTGTTTCTCCACTACCAGCTTGAATAGCAGAGAACTGCATTATTCCGGCTGTGGTTCTTCATCACTAAAGTTGTATACACGGCTTGTCCTCTTCGCGACAAAAGCAGCAGCTTGCATAAATCCACGTTTAATTATGTTGCAGTTTTTCATGCACTTTTACAAAATTTTAAAACATAATTTTACGCCGCAGAAAATATCCATTCGTCAGGTTTTCAGAGCAGTCTAACGATTTTTCCGGCAATTTATTATTATTTTTTTTCTGTTGTAGTTATATTTCCCCACAACAATTAAATTACAATCTTTGCTTCCAGTTTGACAAAATCACACACGTGAGAAGCAAAAAGAACGAGAAAACTGCAGAATCAAGGCGCGCAACCACCGTGCATTTATTCTGCATCAACAGACACCCTATCACTTTACTCTCCCACTGTTGTCCACCGCAGCGACCCGCCCAATGCACTAAGAAAGATGAAACTGTGGATTGGTTGCGCGCTTAGGCGCCTGGATGGGCCGTTTGTTTCGAATCTCCAGTTAGCCAGACTTCTGCCTCCAGTTTGAAACTAACCTTTTACCGCACTTTAACGTCCGTGAGTGTAATTTCAACGTTCAGTCTAATTAGTAACGAGAAACGTTTTATCTCACTAATTTTCCATTAATTTTGTTCGCGCCAGAATAGTAAAATTCGGATATTTGACAGGAGGAAAAAATATTTGTTTCCATCGCTTGATTAGTTCTCGAGTTATGCAGAAATTTGTGTCTCATCTGTATGAGAGAGAAGTCGTCTCAAACGACTATAAGAACCTTCCCCCGAGTGAAAAACCCCTGCATACAAATTTTTTTACGCTGATCGGTTCAGAACTTTTCGCGTCAGATAGTCAGACAGACCGACAGAAATTCATTTTTATATATATAGAAATCCTACCTCCAAAAACCCACATATGCCAAATATGGTATCATTTACTTGATTAGCTCTCGAGTTAGGCAGAAATTTGAGTTTAATTTGTATAGGAGAACCCCCCCTTCCAAGGGGAGGAGGGGGGTCTAGAACTGCCATAGAAACATTTCTTGCCTCCAAAAACCTCAACATGCCAAATTTGGTTTTATTTGCTTCATTGGCTCTCGAGTTATGCTAAAATTTGTGTTTCATTTGTATGAGGTTCTACCCTTCCAGAAAACGGATGGGTCTCAAACCACCATAGAAGTAATTATCTCCTTCAAGAACCTCCACCTGCCAAACTTGGTTTCAAAAGCTTGATTAGTTCTCGAGTTATGCAGAAATTTGTGTTTCATTTGTATGGGAGCCCCCTTTTCAGAAAGAAGAGGGGTTTCAAGTCACCTCTGAAACATTTATTGCCTTCAAAAACCTCGAGTTATGAAGAAATTCATGTTTCAATAGTATGTTTCAATAGTATGTCTTACAGAGGGCGAAGGGGTCTCAAACCACAATCAGAAACATTTCTTGCCTTCTAAAACCTCCACATGCCAAATTTGGTTCCAGTAACTTGATAAGTTCTCGAGTTATTCAGAAATATGTGTTCAATTTGAATTGACCCCCCCCCCCCCCCGCCCCCTTTTCAGAGGACGGAGGAGTCACAAACTACCATAGAAACATTACTCTCCTCCAAAAACCTCCATATGAAAAATTTGATTCCATATGCTTGATTAGTTCTCAAGTTATGCAGAAATTTGTGTTTCATTTGTATGGGACACCCCCCCCCCCCCCCCCCCGAACAGAGAGAGAAGGGGTCTCGAACTACCCTAGAAACATTTATTGCCTTCAAAATCCCTTCATGCCAAATTTGGATCCATTAGCTCTATTAGTTCTCGAGTTATGCAGAAATTTCAGTTTCATTTGTACCTATGAGAGCTCCCATTTCTAGAAAGAGGAGGGGTCTCAAATCACCATGGAAACATTATTTACTTCCAAAAACTCCCACATGCCAAAGTTGGTTTCCTTTGTTTGCTTAGTTCTTAAGTTATGCTGAAATTTGTGTTTCATTTGTATGGGAGCACCCTCTTTCATAAAAAGGAGGGGTCTCTAAATGGCATAAGAACCTTCCCGGCCCCAAGAACCCTACAAAATTTCACGCTTATCGGTTCAGTAGTTTTCGAGTCTGTAACGTTTAAGTAGACAGACAGACAGAAATTCATTTATTTATACTTATCTGCTTTCAAATTTCAATACAGTGCGGGAAATAAATATAACGACAAAATGATTTCAATGGTTTCATCCTCTCAGTGGGAGTTACTTGGGCAACACGCATATCAATGAATAAGTATTGAAAGCACAAATGTTCATGACCGGTTCATTCACTTACAGCATGTTTTTTTTTTTTTTAGACGGGATGGAAAATCTGCAACCAGACACCTGAAGAACTCAGGGTGTGGGGATGAAGGTGCCAACTCCTCGACCTACTAAAAACCCACCCGTGCCTTCAGCCCTGGTCCCTCCCCGGAACCACCTTTCGGTATTACTTCGGGGAGGGGGCTATTGTGCTTGTTAAGCACCCACTATGTCTAACTATTTAGGGCTTTAGTAGTTAGGTGGTCCCTGCGACCTGCCTTTGGTCGTTTCGCCATTTTTGTTGGAGATCAAGGAAGATCTGGGAGGCTGCTACGCATACCGCGTCCCAGACGTCCCGGTCTTGACACATCCTCTGGACCAAGTTATCCGGAGTCGTGTCGTGACCGCATACGGCCATCATGCCGGATCTCGCGCCGTCGAAGCGAGGACATGCGAAAAACACATGTTCTGCAGTTTCTTCGACTCCCGCGCACTCACTGCATGCGGAGGACTGTGCATGCCCATATTTATGCAGGTATTGTCTAAAACAGCCGTGGCCAGACAATATCTGCGTTAAGTTGAAGTTCACTTCACCGTGTCGCCTACAGACCCACCCGGTTAATTCCGGGATTAGTCGGTGGGTCCACCGACCTTTGGTAGAGTTGTTCCATTTCCTCTGTCACTTAACCATGGATGCGGCTCTAGTGGTCTTTCGGATACCTCTTGTTCCACGTTGCTCGAAGCACTCTACGTCCTCTTTTATGACGATGCCTATTGGCATCATCCCCGCTAGGACGCAGACCGCGTCGCGTGATACCGTTCGGTATGCACTCACCACTCTTAGGCACATAAGCCTGTGTGTACTCTCGAGCTTATTTGCGTAGCTCTTGGTACTCAAGGCGGTGATCCATGCCGGCCCGCCGTACCTAAGTATGGACAGGACGACACTGGCCAGGAGTTTACGCTTACTCCCTTGCACCGCCGAGCTATTCGACATCATGCGGGATAATGCCGATATAGCCATAGAGGCTTTCTTGCAAGCGTAATCGACGTGACTCACAAAGGAAAGCTTGTCGTCGATCATAACCCCAAGATACCTTTCGATTCTACTGTGCAGTCGCATGTTGCTCCGATTTCCGATTGTACACCACCGTGACCTCGGTCTTATGGTGGGCTAGCTCCAATTGCCTGGAGCTCATCCATCTCTCCACAATGCCAATGGAGTGTGAGGCCGTTAACTCGACCTCCTCGATGGATTCACCACATATCTCCAGGGTGATGTCGTCTGCGAACCCGACAATCTTTACCCCGCTCGGGAACTCAAGCCGCAGTACCTCGTCGTACATCGTGTTCCATAACACCGGACCCAGGATCGAACATGTGTGTGTGTGTGTGTGTGTGTGTGTGTGTGTGTGTGTGTGTGTGTGTGTGTGTGTGTGTGTGTGTGTGTGTGTGTGTGTGTGTGTGTGTGTGTGTGTGTGTGTGTGTGTGTGTGTGACAAGATTCAATTGTTGATCTCGCCTTCAAAGGAAATAAATATAAAGACGCAATTCACCGCCAGACTGTCTTTCCCCGTGGACGTGTTGTTGTTGCGTAAGACTTCAAATTTTTGTTTGCTTTCGTCGAAATTGGCACTGTTAGGAATACATGGGCTATTTGTATCAGATAAATATTGTTCATTATGTTTTTTTGTTGTTGGATTTGCAGGAAAAAATCTCGAGTACTTTTTCAAAGGGACGTAGCTTTTTTTTTAACTCTTTATTTGTTCCAAATTTATTCATAATTACATTTCATGTTACTCTAGGTGCTCCAGCTACTACCGTAACGTATCAACCTTAATTGTTAAAATATGTACCTAATTTTGTTTACATTGTTCATGCCTTAGCAGTTCAGTATTTTAAACAGGTTTTTATTCCTGCGTGTCAGTATAACAATAATAATCTTAAAACTAAAAACAAACTAAAATTAATCTTAACTATGCATAAAGGGAATTAATCATTGCAATAGAAGATTGCAACGATTTTTGTCTGAAATTATTAATTATTTTGATGGACATTTGTTCTAAAGTCTCAACATTCGAAATTCTATGCACTTCGTAAGTACTGTACCAAGAAGGCAGCATCAAAATCATCTTCAGAACTTTGTTCTGAATCCTTTGAAGTATTTTTTTCCTGGTAGCACAACAACTAGACCATATTGGAACAGCATAAAGCATGGCCGGTCTAAAAATTTGTTTAAATATTAGTAGTTTGTTCTTCAGACAAAGTTTGGATTTTCTGTTTATAAGAGGATATAAACATTTTATATATTTATTACATTTGGCTTGAATGCCTTCAATGTGATTTTTAAAAGTTAATTTTTGATCAAGTAATAGACCAAGGTATTTCACTACGCTTGACCAGGAAATTGGAACACCGCTCATAGTAACGATGTGACTACTACTAGGTTTCAAAAAAGAAGCTCTAGGTTTATGATGGAATGTTATTAGTTGAGTTTTGGAAGCGTTGGGAGAAATCTTCCATTTCTGTAAATAAGAAGAGAAAATGTCCAAACTTTTCTGCAGTCTCCTGCAAATGACACGAAGACTTCTTCCTTTAGCGGAGATGCCTGTGTCATTAGCAAACAAGGATTTCTGACAACCCTGAGGCAAATCAGGGAGGTCGGAAGTAAAAATGTTATATAGTATCGGCCCAAGAATGCTACCCTGAGGAACTGGACGTAGCTGATTTTGTATACAAAGAGGGGAAGTAAGATTCAAACGTTCAATTCTTTAACCCCTTAGCACTTTCACGCAAACTCGGATCACCAACAGAAGGAATAACATTTTCCTAACATGTTGGTGGTCCTAGTTTGCGTGAAAATGCCAAGGGTTTCAAGAATTTAACGTTTTAATCTTTCTTCCCCTCTTTGTTTACAAAATCAGGTACGTCCCTTTGAAAAAGTACTCAAGAAATGACGAAAAACAAGCGATTGACTGAGTTTGAGCAAGGACAAGTAACTATCCTCCATGAACAAGGTCTGACTCTTCGGGAAATTGACAGAAGAATAGGAAGGAGTAAGGATGTCGTGCATAATGATCTACAGTTGGGTAAGAAAGATGCCACTAAGAAGCGACCCGGACGTCTGTCTATTCTGACACTAAGGATGAAATCAAACGACTTGCAGTCCATCAAAGGCTGTGTCCAAGTGCCTTCAAAGCCGAAATGTTTCCAAACCCCGGATTTGTCAGGTTTTGAGTGAAGATCCCAATATTTCCTTTAGGAAAACGGCACCTGCACCAAAACTTCTTGTTCGTCATAGGAAGGCCCGTTTTGCCTTTGCTGAAAAATACCAGTTCTGGGAGGATGAGTGGTCTAATGGGGTGTTCAGTGATGGGTTCAGGGTTCAAACTAAAGCTTGCTTCAGATAGAATTGGAACAAAAACAATTGCCTGTATTTCAGTTATTTATTATTGAATTCAAGATCTTTTTTTTTATAAAAATGTAGCGTTTTCTTCATACTTTTAAGAAAAAATACGGATAAAATTATTCGTCACGGTTTCGAAGGAATTCTCGAATTTTTCCTGTAACACGGCTCATTAGGCGGCGCACACCTTCTTCGTCCATCGTTTTAGCTATCTTATTCCACCAGGTCTTCATCTGATTGATGTCTTTGATAACCTTTCCCTTTGCCTTGAGTCTCCTCTTCATGATTGCCCAGTATTTCTCAATAGGGCGGAACTGGGGGTAGTTGGGTGGGTTAAGGTTTTTCGGAACAACCTGGACCCCTTTCTCTGCATACCATTCTTGAACGACTTTGCTGTAATGACAGCTTGCCAAATCTGGCCAAAACATTACGGGATGGTCGTGGGATCGAATGAACGGCAAAATTCGTTTTTGGAGACACTCTTTTTGGTATAGTTCCGACGTCATTGTCTTATTTGTAACGAAAACTTTCGTTTTTTTGCCACAGCTGCAAATGCCCTGCCAAATCATGAATTTTCGTGCAAATTTGTCGGCAAAAACAAATTTAAATTTGGCTGGAACATCTCCCCGAGCCGTTGCCAAGTAAAATTGTTGACCTGGGATTTGCCCGAAGTCAGCCTTGACATAGGTTTCATCGTCCATCAGAAGACACCCGTCGAACTTGGTCAGCACCTGGTCGTATAGCTTCCGAGCACGGATTTTGGCCACACTATTCTGTTTTATGGTCCGATTTGGCTGTTTGCTAGCTCAATACGACTTGATTCCTTCCCGGAGTCGAGTTCTCCTCACGGTACTATGGGCAGCACCGAATTTTCTGGCCAAATCACGGTCCGACAGATTGGGATTCCTCTTAATCGTCTTCAAAATCTTACCACGCAGTTTCCGGTCGACAGTTCTACTCCGACGATTGGCTTGAGGCTTCCGAATCGTCGTCAATGTTTCCTTATACCGTTTGATAACGCGCCATACGGTATTTCTGGGCAATTTCAGCTGTTTAGCTAGCCTAGATGCAGACCACAATGGATTTTCATAATAACTGTGCACAATTTTTTCCCTTCTTTCGGCTTCCATGTTGATTGTTTACAAAGTACAGCCGATTTGCGGAATGTCAAAAATACATACGTGAAGCTGACAAAATTCCCGACACGTGGGCGCCAAGAACTTCCAAATCCGTCCACCAGGAGCGCCACAATATGAGCAAAAGTTTGTTCCAATTCTAAATGCAGCAAGCCTTAGATGGGCCAGATGGTTGCAGCAGTCGCTGGTGTGATGAAAGGCAAAACAGGCCGAGTTTTGGTTGAGGTACCGTTATGATTTGGACAGGATTTAACGTATCTGCAAAGACACCCGTTTTTTTTCGTTTCAACACGAACGAACTCGGAAATGTATTGCCAGCTTCTGGAGGAAGTTATTATTCTATTTGCTGTCAATGAGATGGATGAGAGCATGATCTTTCAACGGGATAACATGCATCGGCAGCAACAAAAAACTTCTTGGACTTCCATAACATCCCTGTGCTGGAATGGCCGGCATGCAGTCTCGATTTAAATCCAATCGAGAATATTTGGGGCTTGTTTTCAACATATATTTACAAACAAAAAAAAAAAACAACACCAAAAAAAAAAAAAAAAAAAATCCAGAAAAAATGTACAAAATTCACCCCAAAAAAAAAAAAATTCTTAACAACCTCCACCCCAACCCCCCCCCACAAGGTTATTTAAAAAAAAAAAAATTACACAACATAATAATTTTTTTTTTTTTTTAAATTAAAATTTAAAAAAAAAAAATATTGTTGAAAATTTTTTTTTTTTTTTTTTTATATTTTCCCCAAAAAAAAAAAAAAATTTTGGATTGTTTTGAAATGACTCGTCTCAAAGGGAAACCTACTGACGATGAACTTTTAACTTGCTGCTGAATATGTATTGGAAAGCATTTGCAGGGTGGCCACAGACTCGGGAAAATCGGGAAATGCGGGAAAAATGCGGGAATCCTAAATCATCGGGAAATATGCGGGAAAAAGTCGGGAATGTAAAAATCTATCGGGATTTTTTGGCAGGAACCATGATCACACCTTTTTCAAATTGATAATTTGGTCCAACGATCTTATTAACGGAATGAAACAGTGTTTTTCTGCAAACCCAGCATTGCTGAAGAAGATTGCTCAGTGCTCTATGGATGGCCTAGCTGTCAACTGGAAGGCGTTCAAAGAATTGACTGGGGAAATCAGGGTTTTGCGAGCCAGCCCTAGCTTTGAGGTCCTTCATATCGTTAGCTGCAGCTGGCACGTCGTACACAATTTCTTCAAGGAGGAGCTAAGACAAACATATTGGCTTGTGGATCATTTTCTGCTGGCATTGTTTAGCCTGTTTCAAAACGTACCTCTTAGAAGATCTGACTAAACGACTGTGACAAGTGATGTTACGCACATGGCTTACCTTTGTTTTTTTTTTTACTTGACTGGAACTCCTTGGGTGATCCTTTTGATCCTTATGCCATTGTATACATTACTGTAAATTTTAGTGCAAAGATTGTCTTTGCAAGCTTTTTACAGTCTTTGCAGTTTTTTTTATATGCTACACGAGTTCCGCCAACCTGGGGTGGTAACACTGTTGTCATTTTTAAAATACCATAAAGTGTTTGTCCATTTGTTAAATAGACAAATATTTGTCACTGCAGTCGACAGAAACCTATTGTGTCAGTCATCTTAACGTCAACCGAATTTCAAACGGAACTTTTTGTCGGTATTCCGATTAAAAGTATTCGTTGTTGTGGCTGATGTGGTAGACGATAAGATTCTGGTACCAAAGCTGACATTTATCATCAAGTCTGCAGCAATGGTCGAGCCGTTTCTCAGGGAATACCAGCCCTAATCTCCTATAGCTCCGTTTCTTTTCGACGATTCGACGGGACTACTTAAAGCCGCTATGAAGAAAATGGTTAAGTCCGAAGGTCTGACAGTCAAAGCAAAATCTGTCATTGAAATAGAATTAACGGAGAGCAATCTTCTGCAAGCCCTTAATGTGGAAATCGATTTAGCCTCTAAATCAATAATCAAGAGAGCGAGAGAATTTGCAGAAATTTCCGGCAAAGATGTTTTAGCATTCCGCAACGACTGTCGATCTTTTTACTGTGGTTTTGGAAGAAACTACTCAATAAATCTCCTTTGACATACTCTTTAACGCGTTACGTCACCTGCATCAAGCCTGATGTTATAACTCACTTTACGGATATAGCTAAACAGCGCCTGGAGTTGTGTCTGGATAAAGGATATCTGAGCGCAGCTGCTCACAAAGTGGAAGAAGAATTTGGACAGCTGTGCTCAATGCCGTCTTCAAAGACGTTGCTTGCCGGAATTCAGAAAAAAGAACAGCGTTTGGACAAATTTTGGCTGGAACTGATTGGTCTTTCCAAATTTGACAACACTTGTTGAAAAAATGCTCATCCTGTCGCACATGCGACGATGGAGCGAGGACTTTCAATATATGAAAAGTGTCGAGAACAAAACTGAAAAGAGTTTGGTAGCTCAGAGAATTGTCTATGAACTGTGAACGACGTTGAAATCACGAAGTCCTTGATACAATATGCAAGCAACGCACGTGCATCATTTTGTACTCGAAAACCTCTAATGCTTTCCTTTGTTTATGTTTCTAGAAACTTGAAAGATCAATGACTTATATAGATCGATCTTTGTTCTCGTTTGCAAAATGAAAGACAAAAGCAGGTTACATAATACGCAAGAAGCCCGATTTGCGTCTGCTATCAGTCGTTTTGCCTAAATGAAACAAGTTAGAATTTCAGGTTGAACCATTTTTTTTGTTTCTTCATTATCGAGATTTTCAGCCTCGGGCTGGTTTATCTCCCGTCGTAGTCACTCAAACACAACTCTTTGGGCATTTTCGTAACTTGTCCGGGGGTGAGATTCCATCTCGTGACTTTGGCGTGAGAGGTATGGATGCTAACCACTACGCCGGGGTCGCCCCCTGATTAAAAAATTTCCTCAGAAACTTCAAATATATCTTGTAATCCAATTTATATTAACTTATTGTCCCAGTCGGGAAAATTAGGCAAAAATGCGGGAAAAAATCGGGAAAAATGCGGGAATTCTTAAATTAAGATTATGTGGCCACCCTGCATTTGGTTTACACAGAATAGAATGTAATATGAAAATGTTCAGAAAGTAGTTTGTCTTTATACTTATTTCCCACACTGTATATTCATTAAACCTTTGCATTGCTCATTTTCAGAAGTTTTATTGAATAGTTTCAAATTACAAACACAGGTACTCTGTGTTTTAAATGATCCTGAGACTGTCATTTGGTGGTAGATCTGTTTGTTTTTGTCATTTAATTCACTTCTGTTGTATGATCAATCCTCCATGCTTATTTCAAATGTTACGCCATACAAGAGGCGTTTAAGAGTGCTGTAGTGCAGATAATCATTTACGATCAATTAGTTTTCGTTGAATCCTGTTAAAACTCAAAATTGTCCATTCCAAATGAACTCGCAAATTCGACTACATTTTAGTCAACCAAAATAATCTGTCGAGATATCTAAATAAATGGACCTTCCATTTCTGTTGTTTTTCATCAGAATAAATGTAATCATTCATGGTTCAGTAGCGTTTGTATTTATCCATCACACTAAATACGCAATTGGTTCATTCACATCAAAATCATTGATTTATTTGTACTGGATATGACGAAAATAAGCTTTCATGCCTAAGAAATACTCTACCCTACGTACTCAGTTTTGCAGAGAATAATCAACGCAAAAAAAAAAGCTCAAAGCATCAACCCATATCGCTTCCATTATGGTAGTCAGCAGTGAACATTTTTAGCTTGGTATGCGTCCATACACGGAGAGTTACAAAGAGCGCAAATTCAAAACACCCATAGGCAACTATTCGGTCGTTGAACAACAATAACATGCGCCTTTCGTATGTGTACTTCCGTCACTTGTAATCATGGCCCCACTCATTACGTTTATAGCTTTTATTATCACACACTGTTTTGGTGTTATGTGCGCACTTGAAATGAATGGAAGCCATGCATCGTGGTGTTATATTAAATGTAGTGACCGCGTCCACCTCTAGTAGAGACCAACAGTTTGCATAGGAGGTGGACTGCGGTTTGCATTTCGATATCAGTAGAGTGCCTCTTCTTGAGGTTGACTGAAATGAGTGGTGCTCAAAATAAAAATTGTGCAACACTTTCTATCGCAATTTCACGTAGGTTTTTGATGACAAAATTAGGCAACTGTCTCAACGGTCACGAATGCTTCCGCTTAGACTTTATCATTCTCATGCATGTGGCAGTTGACAGATTTGACCACGACACGACCTGCCTTCTTATTCAACTTCCTGCAGCATCGTGTAACGCTAAACCGAATTATCCAAATCACGTCCCAATTTTCGTCTTCCTCCTACGATTGCTGCTGCTACTTCACTGTACATTTTCGCACTCTTTGTGCGTTTTTTTTTTTATTTATTCATTACCCACCGCTACTTTCGATAAAGTATGATGTAACGCCCGAAATTGGCATTAAACAACTTCACTTTCGTCGAACAGGCGGTGGCGGCGCGCAAGAGAGTTACACACAGAGGGAAGTGGTGGCTCATTTTTCGATTTCCAGGCCGCCCTCCCCCTTTCCCCTCGTTTAATCGCCCCGTCACGTCACGTGTCGGAGCCATTTTCCTATTGCAAATATCCAATCTTTGTTTTCCAATTCCGCATGCATAGAGCAGCGAAAACAAACCAGCGCGGCGTGTGGAGCTTGAAGCCCGCCCGGAGGAGAAATTCACTTGTTGTGCGTACAATGTAACAATGCGCAAGGCTCGGCGTAACAGCTCGCGAATTAAACAGAAGTTGATCCGAAATGTGAGTTAAATCGAGCCTCTTGTCGATGGATGGCTGTGCCCGTTCAATCTCGTCAAATTACGGCGTCAATGCACAGTGGGCGAAGCGTGGCTCAAAGTGGTTACATTTTGGGTCGACGTACTTTTTTTTGCGAATGGTGTCGAGGATATTTCGATTTTGATTACTCGCTGTGCAGCCTCCACAGCATAACCTACTATGCAACGGTGGATTGTTGTTTATAACCAAATTGTTTACATTCTACAAACTATTATCATCGTTGGCGGTAATTTCATCTGCCCCCCCCCCCCCCCCTCATGTAATTCCCGTGTCTTCCGTATTGATCGAAATTGCACTCCGCCTCGTCGATTTACTATGGACGGAGCTACGGCAAACATCGTTGATATGTAGATTAATCCTGCTCGGTTGTGTTTATTTTGGAAAGGTTCCTCTGCCTCCATATGTTTACATGGCAACAAGAACCATAAGATCGAAGCGCCTGGCTTTAATCCGAATCGATCTAATTAATGGAAAAATCCTGGTACATGCTCCGGGGGCGCACGAGACCAGAAGAGAAATGCCGAGCCCAACCTAGAGTAGTATTAGAGGTAGCACTTACGTGAGCTATTGTTTGTTTGGTTCCACACATTTGGATTAGCATTTTATATGCCTCACGCCTTTCGGTTATGCTGCTTTTCCCGGCTGTTGCGCCTGAATGGATTTCCCATCAATCGCACCGACCCGGCAGGGCTAAGAATACAAAGTAATACAGTCAGTGGAAATGCACGGCCACGGGGGGGTCGAGGGTATGACTGCACTACGGGAGTGTTTGATTCAAACCGACGATGAAAGTGCACTTCTTGATCGGAGCAAAGGTGCAACGTGAAAAATGGTCAAACTGGTTACGGAATGGTTATTTTATTGCATTTACAGCTTCGGCGAAACGGCTGGTTCAGTGCCGGCCCCGTTGCTGTCGTTAGCCGTAGCTGACCCATTTGACGTTAATCTAGCCAAGTTGTAATCGGCTTGAGTGGGCCTTTGGTGGGTGGAGTTGTATCGAGGGAATGTCATTTCACAAGCTCGGGGAGGTTATTTGGATTAAAAAAGGGAAACTCAAATGCAACAATCCGTGCACGTGTTTATTTGGTTCAAGGAAGAATTAAGGTTTCCGGTAGCCAATGTGGGGCAGTAATTGCAACTTGTTAGGACTCAGATGGCACTGCCGTTTCCTGAGTGGCATTCAACGTGAGATTACTTGAGCATTAGATCACACTCGGGATTTCGGTGACCAATGCATATAACAGAGATTGATTTTCGTTTTGTTTCTTTAGCAGGGTGGCTGCTCAGTCGGAGTAATTAAGTAATTTTGATATTCGTTCATATAATGAGAAAGCATTATTTTGAAACAACCATTTTATTAGAAAATATTTTCAAGCTCTAACTTTATGGACCATTCTTGGTCATTCTTAGTCTTACTAAGGGATTCCACTTTTTTGGGCGCTGAATAGTGGCTTTATGAGCATGACTGATCGCCCGAGGTCGCTACTCCGTTATTACCAGATCAGCTGTAAATAAACAAAGAACCAACAGATGATGCTTGGGACTAACATACATCCTTAATGTTTAAAAACTGTTCATCCAAGACCGTCTGAATGCAGGTCAAAAAATGAAAGGGTAGAAATATGTTGATGTATTACTCGCTTCATTAGAAACCGAGAACACCGCTGCACTTCCACGAGAAATCACTGGGATGTTGGATAAATGGATTGGGTTGACAGCATGATTCGTTACGGTAAACGAGACGCTGAATGTCGTCTACTAATTTTTTTTTATACATTAGACCGATTTCTTGTACCGGTTTGTACCAATAGTACAAACAACCGATTTAAGCCAACAGTAACGTTTGCATTAAAAAAAATGGACTGTTTTCGGATGGTGATAAAAAAACAAGCTACCGTGAAGTACCCTATTTCTGCGCAGCGCCTAATTATGCGCATTTTGCCAAAATTCTGCAGTTAATAGCAAGATTGTCAAACTTTATATCTTATCCCAAATGCGCAAAATTAGGGCATTAGGTACGCAGAATATGGGTACTTCACGGTAATTGCTTTTGATAACTTTCCCATGGAAGGTAATTATTTAAGCTTAAGGCTTGCTTCATTTAGAATTGGAACAAACTTTTGCTCATATTGTGGCGCTCCTGGTGGACGGATTTGGAAGTTCTTGGCGCCCACGTGTCGGGAATTTTGTCAACTTTACGTATGTATTTTTGACATTCCGCAAATCGACTGTACTTTGTAAACAGTCAACATGGAAGCCGAAAGAAGGGAAAAAATTGTGCACAGTTATTTGGAAAATCCATAGTGGTCTGCATCTAGGCTAGCTAAACAGCTGAAATTGCCCAGAAATACCGTATGGCGCGTTATCAAACGGTATAAGGAAACATTGACGACGATTCGGAAGCCTCAAGCCAATCGTCGGAGTGGAACTGTCGACCGGAAACTGCGTGGTAAGATTTTGAAGACGATTAAGAGGAATCCCAATCTGTCGGACCGTGATTTGGCCAGAAAATTCGGTGCTGCCCATAGTACCGTGAGGAGAACTCGACTCCGGGAAGGAATCAAGTCGTATCGAGCTAGCAAACAGCCAAATCGGACCATAAAACAGAATAGTGTGGCCAAAATCCGTGCTCGGAAGCTATACGACCAGGTGCTGACCAAGTTCGACGGGTGTCTTCTGATGGACGATGAAACCTATGTCAAGGCTGACTTCGGGCAAATCCCAGGTCAAAAATTTTACTTGGCAACGGCTCGGGGGGATGTTCAGGCCAAATTTAAATTTGTTTTTGCCGACAAATTTGCACGAAAATTCATGATTTGGCAGGGCAAATGCAGCTGTGGCAAAAAAATGAAAGTTTTCGTATCAAATAAGACAATGACGTCGGAACTATACCAAAAAGAGTGTCTCCAAAAACGAATTTTGCCGTTCATTCGATCCCACGACCATCCCGTAATGTTTTGGCCAGATTTGGCAAGCTGTCATTACAGCAAAGTCCTTCAAGAATGGTATGCAGAGAAAGGGGTCCAGGTTGTTCCGAAAAACCTTAACCCACCCACCCCCAGTTCCGCCCTATTGAGAAATACTGGGCAATCATGAAGAGGAGACTCAAGGCAAAGGGAAAGGTTGTCAAAGACATCAATCAGATGAATACCTGGTGGAATAAGATAGCTAAAACGATGGACGAAGAAGGTGTGCGCCGCCTAATGAGTCGTGTTACAGGAAAAATTCGAGAATTCCTTCGAAACCGTGACGAATAATGTTATCCGTATTTTTTCTTAAAAGTATGAAGAAAACGCTACATTTTTATAAAAAAAGATCTTGAATTCAATAATAAATAACTGAAATACAGGCAATTGTTTTTGTTCCAATTCTATGTGAAGCAAGCTTTACTTGCAAAAAAGTCCTACGCCCTTGCGAGCGGCCTTCCGGCAGTTAACCTGAACATTCGCCATGGCGGACGAAAACATGCGTGTAGGCATGTTTTTGAGTCCTTTCTTCGTTTTATTTATCAATTCCTCCTCAGTTTTCGCGACAAAATTGTTGGAGTAGATCTTACGCTTCAGGTTGGCCCAGAAATTCTCGATGGGACGCAGCTGGGGGACGTTGGGCGGGTTCGCAGACTTGGGAACCACATCGAAATTCAGCCGCTCCTTCTCCTCCAACGATCGCTTCGAGTAGAAGGCCGACGCCAGATCCGGCCAGAATACCGCGTCTTCGCCCTTATGGTATTGCTTGATGAACGACGCAACTTCCGGCAGGCATTTCGTACTATTAATTTCCCAGTTCACGGCCAGTCCGAAGCGAAAGAAGAGCGGCTTTGACATCTCCTTCTCGCTGATTGTCAGCCACAGCAGCACCTTCTTGTGGAAATTGGTGTGTGAAATGAACTTCACCTCGGAGCTCACTTCCTTCGTGAAGGAAGTAAAATACGAAGTGCCCTGCCAGTCGTTGCCATCCAGGTTGAGGTAGGTTTGTCGTCCATCACCACCGCCACGTCGCGATTCGCCGGGAAAATCGAGTTGACCATCTTATTCAGCCGCTGCCGCTGCGTCATTGCCAGCAGCTCCGAAACCAGTGGACGTGACTTCCGCTTCCTGACATGCATGTTCATGTTCGCCAGGTACTTTTTCACTGTTTGGCCAGTTGAACCGACCTCCCGGCTAAGCGAACGCAGCGATGTAGCTACTTTTCCCTCGGTCTTCCACTTCAGCATCCTTTGGAGCTTCTTGTCGCTCAGGGTCGTCGGCCGTCTGGAACCGGGCTTTCTTTCGATGCTCGATTGTTGTCTAATAGGGCCAAGATGTTGTAGATGCCGGAACGGGCGTATCCGGCGTCCACAAAGTGCCGCACGATGTCAGTTTTCAACGCGGCGGGGTGCCGTTCTTTGACCGCGCACACTCCTGAACGGAGTTGCTTCAATATTTTGGCCATCACGGTTAGACTTCGACTGATAGAGCTGTCAAATTCTGTCTGCTGACTCATTGGTTACTATGATTCAATGCTGCATGGATAGTTTCGTCAGGGCGGGTGAAGGTAAACCCAAGAAAAATCGGCAATTTTTGTCCATTTGTTTTAATGCAAACGATATAACATAAACAAAACAAACTTTGCAACAGTTTTGTTACGATGGAGCAAAATCATATCAGATTGTGCCTCCCAGGACATTGTAACTTTATTTTTTAAAAGCATTTTATAAAAGTGTCCAGATCAAAATATTTTTGAAATGTTACTAGAACAGTATACAGAAAAATATTACAACATGTTTTATAAAATAATATCTTTTATTGAAATTTTATCTTTGATATTTGGAATGATCTACTCTGTTTTCAGCTTTTCCAGGACTAGAAGGATATTAATACATATCTAATTTTTATTTATTTTTCAGTAACAATCCATTGGATGTATCATATAAGTTTCAAAATTGAATAAATTAGCATTCTTGTCTATAATGATATCTTAATTTTTCGTGAACAAAATATACTAAATATTAAATAAAATATAACTGGGAAAGGGAGGGACCATCAGGGCACTCAAGTAAAACGATTTGGAGGGGGAGCATGGGGCTGCCTCCTCCCTATTGTTAACATTTCGCGGAACGAGGGCGGGCTCTTCGACCCCATCTATTGGGTTTATTCTTTCAATCGATGGCTCGATTCTAGTATTCTCTGCGCGCCCTTTTTTTTGGAGGGGGATTTTCTTCCCTCTATTCGCGTGTGTCGCGCGTGTGTCTCTCCCCGCCCGCCCCCCCAAACATTTTTGCCCCCCCCAAAAAGAAGTTGAAAACCCACAAAAAAAAAAAAAACCCAGACAAACCGTTTCCCAAATTATTCCACCGCTATGGAAAGTTACCTTGCTACAATAGATGGTAGTATTATATCATCATCATCATGTATAAAAGTGACCAGATCAAAACGTCTTTAACAAATTAATATCATAACAAGGTTTGTTATGATTTTGTTATTTTTAGGTTATACGTTTCTGGTCGGGTCTTTAGGTTGTTCCGTGTCTTGATACGTTGAATCATTCCGACCCTGGTTCCCGCTTTATTGACCAAATCTCGTATCGGCATTGATTTTTTTTTTAAATCATTTATTTGTACAGGCTCAATCGAATCAACTTTACAGAGCCAAGTTTTCATGTATATAAATATCAGTTATCTTAAAACTAAAGTTAGGAGGATAGAATCAATTACTCGCGGCCGTCTCGAGGTTAATAGGAATAACAATGTAACGGATGGGAAGATGGGTGGGAATTTGACGTTTGCTTTACATAACACATTTGGTATAAATTCTAGATTGGCAAAAACTTATAACTATGTAACTTTTTCTTTTTTTCTTTTGACTTGAATATTTTTGGGAAAAAAAAATACACACAAACACAAATTAAAAAAAAAAAACTAATACTAAACATACACGTTAAACTAACTACAATCTAAGACTTATGTCAGTTAAAACACATAAATGAGTTTCATAAACTCCAGATCACGTAGATCCAAAATATCTCGAACCGGTACATTGGGTTGTCTACCTCGAGCCCGAAGGGAATCATAAAGCTCAGATCTGACTCCACGATGCTCAGCACATGACCAAATTACGTGATCTGCGTCCTGGTAACCTTGTCCACATTCACAGAGATTGCTGTCGCTAAGTCCAACTCGGTATAAATGAGCGTTCAAAGAATAATGATTGGACATGAGGCGAGACATCACGCGAATGAAGTCTCGACCCACATCCATCTCCCTAAACCAAGATTTCTTCGACACCTTTGGGATGATAGAATGTTGCCATCGCCCCAAATCTCCTTTACTCCATTTATACTGCCAGCTGCCGAGTGGCTGTTGACGAAAAATTGGAAAAAATGCATTAAAGGCGATTTGTCGATCGTAAATATCGCCTTCCATATCACCCACCTTTGCAAGCGAGTCCGCTCTCTCATTGCCCAGAATTGAACAATGAGATGGGACCCATACAAAGGTGATGATAAAATAACGCGAAGATAAAGCACTTAGAAGCTCCTGTATTTTCATGAGAAAATACGAGGAGTGCTTTACCGGCCTCAAGGAGCGAATAGCCTCTATAGAACTGAGACTATTCGTGAAAATAAAGTACTGATCCGGTGTTAGTGAGGCAACAATTTCTAGCGTAAAGTGTATTGCCGCTAATTCAGCGATATATACGGAACAAGAAGCTTGAAGTTTACGATTGGCGCTATAAATTTCATTAAATATACCAAAGCCTGCTGACTCCTCTATCAATGATCCGTCAGTGAAGAACGATTTAGTGGAATCAACTTGGCCAAACGTTGCAGCATATATTACCGGAGCAATCATAGGACGATGATGCTCTGGGATTTGATAAATCAAAATGAACCGAACTGCCGAAGTCGGAGAAGCAAACACGATTGGGAATATTCGGCTTCGGCATTGATTTGTTCTTCCGAATTAGAGCTACCACTTTCTAATTCAGTTTAGGGTTGAGAGATTCGAGTTTTCTGCCTCTTCCTGGCAGTTCATCCAAAGAACAGTGTTCCCAAATTTGGTTATGAAAAATGTTTTACAGTCGCGTGATAGATTCCAAAGCGCTTCGCCAATAGTCGCATACACAGAGACAAATTTGATAGTCAATTTTACCATTATCAGGGGTCAGGATGACTATTGCAGTATAGTGATTTTGAACCAACTATGATCATGGTCACAACGGCTATTAAAAATAGTTGAATCAACATTTACCATAATTTCGGAATGACTAAAATATATACTGGCACTAATTAATGAACATTTAGCAATGAAAATGCACAAAATTGCCACTACATTATTAAACACTGTGCCAACGAAAAAATAACAATTCGCACTAGAAAAACTTAAAATAGCAATAAAAAATTGATAATTCCCTTTCAATAATTCAAAAGTGGCCGGTAAAACTTTCAAAAAAGCAATGGCAATTAGTAAAAACGCAATAATAAGCTGATAGGTTTCCGTCATAATAATAAGTTCTAGCACTATACATGTGACAAAAGTCTTTAAATTTTTCAAATCTTTCCAATTAAAATCAAACAAATTATTTTAATTTTTTGTTTTTTAATTTTTCGATTTTTTATTGCGATTTGTTTGGTTTCAATTGGAAGATTTGAAAGATTTGAAGATTTTTGTCACATGTCACGCGACCAAGTGTCCAAAACCTTAATTTTCACGACTTTTTGAATGCGCGTTTAAATATATTTTTTCAGGACCTAATGAAGATCTCACAATGTTGGGTAAGTTAAAAACTTCAAACCTATTTAACTGAGATCCATGCAAAGATGTAAAGATTTGCTGAGCATAATCCGCAGATCCACGGTATGATTTCCAACAAAATCTCAGTTTTAGAATTCTCTCATTCCACTGAGTAGGGATTTCCAATATACACGGCCAGCCATGTCGACTCAATTTTGAGTCGTTTTTGACTCACTTTCGTCATTAGTGGAGTCACTAAAATTTGAGTAAATGTAACTGGGATTGACAAGACGACAAATCAAAAACATCCATCTGATTTGAGTCGATGTAGAAATTAGTCAAACGTTCACTATAGAGAGGTCAGTTCCCTTATTGCACTGGCACGTTGGAATTTAAATAGTGCGAAAATGCATGCTATCTCCTGTAGCTCCAAATACACACATTATGTCATTCTTAACAATCAACTAAACAAATCACCAAGGAAGAAATGTTTGGCTCATTCACTGTTTTATGGCCTAACGAATGCCGACGAATGAAATGGCGCTCCAACACGCAGGGCTGAAGCAGTCATCGACGCGGTACATTTGGGTCTAATTGTCATTACAAATAACCGTGCGTCGTTCCAGAAATGCGTTCCGTTTTACATTGTGCTTGCTAACAAATTCAAGCTCGCAATCAACACCGGGTATTATGGTTGCCTATATTACGTATTTAGAAGCGGGTTTTATGTTGTTCATACCCACCAAGCACGTACCGTTGAGATTTATTCGACAATTATTCCGCCGCCGTCGACTCATTTTTGGGGTTTTGAATTGCATAGCGCGCGATGTAAGCGGGGAGGTTATGTGGACATTGATGTTTACGCGTGCAAAGCGGTCCGAAAAAGATGCCATTTTTGCATATGGCTTCAGAAAAAAAAAATGCAGAAATATCAGACCGGGTGGCGGCGGCGGTGGCTGGCAATGTTGGCATATGTCGGTGGATTGCATGAGAAATTTTCGGATGGAAAAATAGTGAAAAACGTGTGTGGGAACGAGAGTGGCAGCGAGAAGTGTTACATGAATTACACATAAAAGTAGGTGTTTGATTGAGGTACTCAATCGTGGCGTTCGAGAATAGTTGTGCAATGCGTGTGCCTTTCTCTGGCGGTTTATTTCGGAACGATGGCCAATGCGGCGATCGATTCTGTTGACTCAGCCGCACGTGGGAGGTTGCAAAGCTAAATGCCAAATAAAAATAAAAAGAAGTTTTGATGGATGGGTTTTCATTGAATTCGTTTGCTATAAATTCAGTGAATCGTTTCAGTGTTTTAGGTTTTACTGAATTACTGTATGATGTTGCCTCGAAAGTTTCCAAACATTAAAAACAGAAATATAAAGTACGAATTAAATTCCAAAGGTCAAATTTAGAAATAATCGAGTAAAAAATATTCAAAAGTTTTCCCAAATGCAAATCCATCCCATCTATCATGCCGTACTTCGAAAAGCGTATTGCATGACGACCCACGCCTATCGAAAACATCGAAAACCAACCCTCGGGTGCAACATTTGGTTTAATCTGTACAACCCGGGTGGCATTTGTCAATCCACGTGACACGGGTAGTAAGTAACGGCCCTCGACCCTGACCAATCGTGGTGTGTTGGCTCGTTTGCTGGAACCGGACCACTTTCTCTATACACACTTTGCGCTAAAATTGGGTGGCCTGTTTTGAGTTCTGCCTTTTTCCAGAGGCTGCTTTGGTGTGGCAGCGTTCATCGAACCATTGCCTCCACCGTCACAAAATCAAGTTTTCGCGATTACGCACCCGTAGTAGGTACATCAAATGGCAACCAATGACTGGATTTGGTTGGTCTTGTCCGTCAAAGTGGTGTCGTTGGTTGTTACTATGGAACGAAACGGGTACTCGCCTGCGTCCAGTTTTGCTTCAAGTGATCCATAACTTCTAATCGCATTGCTGCAGAGATGGAATTCGTGCCGTCCCCTCAGGCTTGGAAAAAGGCACTGGGCAACAAAATTTCATACATTTGCATTAGTTTCGAAGAGAATTTACTGGAAGAAAATGATTGGAACGAACTGTAAAACTTCAACTACCTGAACTATCAATGACTCTTTGGGGGTTTCTGAAATCATATTGTGGTATTGAACAAAGTTGATGGGCAAATAGTTTCTTTTAAGAATCTCAGACTTGATAGTATAAAAATATGATAAATATGATATGATAAAAAACTGAAACCATGGCCTTCATGTATTTTGATTATTTTCCCCGTACAAACTTAAACCCGCTTTGAAAATGGGTAAGTGTTGACTGATTTGGCACAAATTTCAATCACAGGCTCAGGGTGGCATAGGAAACCATTGGCTTTGTGATTCAGAGGATTCTAAAAATATCCCAAATTCTAGGCACCCTAATGTTCAGAACATCTTAGCTTGATGGTATACAACAGCATTCCTTAACCTATGCGTCGCGACCCACTTGGTGTTGGTCGCCCCTAGGTGGCTCGCCAGAGGCCATATGGCCTTTGAAAGTATTGCAATGTTTTACATGTGATTTTCAATTATGGAAGTGCATTTAAAACACTAAAATGAAAGTTGAGTCTGAATGATGAATAACTCTTTTTTCATCTTGCAACGATGCTGAATGTAGTTGATGTACTACTGTACATCCAGTACAGTTACAAGCTCACGAACGACATGGGAGTTCTTCAGCCAGAAACTCGTTTCAAGTCCTCGACAGACAGACTCGCATCGGAGTCAACCCTGTCTTTTTCCACATCTCGCACGTAGTTATTGAAATGTCATCGAAACAAGAAGAAAATCGCCGGAGAATTTTGCGCGCCGTCATGGAAAATCCGACTGCGACCATGAGATGGATCGGAAGATAACTGGGAATAACCCATACAACTGTGTCTCTGGTGGTAAAATCGTTTAAGGAGTCCCAGACGACCGAGCGGCGGGCTGGAAGTGCAAGAAAATTGTAGACAGCTGACCCTGTGAAGGCCCGGAAGGTGTTGGATTATTTCAAGTGTAATCCGAACCTTTCGATTCGCGACGCGGCTCTGAAGGCAAAGTGTTCCGCCTGGTTCGTTCAGCAAACGATGAAACGAGCTGGGCTTCGTTTATTCAAGGTCCGCAAGGCACCGAACCGGCGTGATCAACAAAACACGGCGGCCAAATCTCGCGCAAGGAAGCTGTATCGAGAGTGGTTAACGGAACCGATGTGTGTGGTTATGGATGACGAAACCTACATCAAGGCAGACGCAAAGCAGATACCGGGGCTGGAGTTCTACGTTGCCAAATCACGGTTTGATGTTCCGGAAGACATAAGGAAGAAGAAAGTGGACAAATTCGCCAAAAAATACTTGCTCTGGCAGGCCATATGCCAATGCGGTAAGCTGAGTAAACCGTACATCACAAGGGGTACCATCAACAGTGAAATTTACCGCACCGAGTGCCTCCAGAAGCGTCTGTTGCCCTTCCTGCGGTCCCACGGAGGCGAGACATTATTTTGGCCGGACCTAGCATCATGCCGTTACGCATGATCGACGTTGAATTGGTACAGAGACAATAACGTTGTTTTTGTACCAAAAACCGCCAAACCCCTAAATTCACCAGAGATTCGTCCGGTGGAAAGATTTTGGGCCATAATGAAGGGCAAATTTCGAAAATCGTCCAAGGTGTTTAAGAACGAGCTGGAGTTGAAGAAAGAATGAATGAAAGTGACCAAAAAGGTCGGCTCCACCATTGCACAAAATGTAATAAGGGGTCTTAAGGGAAAGGTGCGGGCTTTCAGCGATGGAAAGGAAATTGAATGAAGTAATTATGCCGAAACATAATCCATATGTATTAGTTCATTCCCTGAAAGTTACAAGAAAATCCGACTTAAAATACTTTTTGGCGAACACTTTTGTCTGGTGCATTTTTTTCGAGTACAGGCCTTAACGGGCGTGTGCGGTGCAACCATGCTTAAGAAGGTCAAACCTAGAGATGGGAGGTCGCCGACCTCCGTAGAATTTGCCTCCGTGCAAGAAGAAGGATGCAGAGGGCGCGGTCGGATTCCGAAAAAAAAATGGAGCGTCGAGTGGTGCTAGCCGCCGCCAAGGCCGCGCTAAATACGAGTTAAAGGCCAATAGACGAGCCTGATTCGAGGACCTGCGTTCGAATGCCAATGCAAACCCATGGGGTGATGCCTATTGGGTGGTAATGGCCAAAACCAAAGGTGCGGCAGCTCCAACTGAGCAATCATCGGAGCTACTGCAGATGGTCTTTGGGGGACTCTTTCCTCGCCACGACCCGAGTACCTGACCTCCCATCGGCGATGCATCGCCGTAAAATTGTCCCATGAGCAGTGTTACAGTATCCCAGATCAAAACGCTGTCATAGCTGTTGAAGGATGGTCGGCGACGCCGAAGATCCACAATCACGTGGGCGACTCTGATAGCACACTTGTTGCCATTCGGTTGAGAGAACATAAATATGACTTGTTACTACAACTAATTATGATCGTAGTGTGTACTTTAGGAAGGGGAAGGGGATGAGGCGACGATTTCGGATGACGAATTCATTTTGATAGGAAAGTCGCTAAAGGTGAACGAAGCGCCAGGGCTTGATGGTATACTGAACCTGGCCATCAAAACGGCTGTTTTGCTGATTCTCAAGGTGGCAATCCAACGTAAGAGGTGGGATGTTCGCTACTGTCACCCTGGATATGAGAAATGCGTTCGATAGCGCCAATTGGAATGCCATTTCCAACTCACTCCAACGTATCTGGGTTCCTGGGTACTTGCACAGGATTCTGGGAAACTCTGGGTGAAGAATTATGGTGCTACTCCATATGGGATTTAGCGTCCTTCGGTCGAAAGACGAATGCACTCACAAACATACAGCATACAAGGTTGCTTATGGCAATTCGGGAGTAGGTGATCTGCAGCGAAATTGAATGACTGCATTAGGAGGCATCTGCTGCAGGGTGGATGGCGAGTTGATGCACTTCGAGAAGCGATAGGTTTGTGTTTAAGAATCAATGAAAATGATCACCGATAAAGTTTGAAATGGTGAATTAAGACATAGTTGGTGGACATCGATTAAATAAAATCACAAACCCTCCCCAGGTTCGGGGAGGGCTTATCTGCATAAAAAGGATAATGTAAGAGCAGCTTTGGCGCAGCGCAAAAACTTACATTTGACTACGTTGCCGATGAGCTGCGTCACACATTTTCTTCCCATTAATTAAGAGCATTCACTGCCAGTACCATATTAGCATAAATATGATAGTGTGGCAAGTACGATCAAATCGTGTTTCCAGGGAGTCGAGAAATTTACCTTCACGAAAAAATTCTAGGCAAGCCCGAGAATCGAATCCAGCCACCTTCGGCATGGTGTTGCGTTGTAGCAGCGTCTTTGTCCACTGAGCTATGGAAGAACTCACGGAGACCAACGATAACTTTTATTCTGCGGATACAAACATATGAAATATTTATGAGGATTATTTTTATCAATTCCAAACACATAATTTTTTTAAATACTTGCCTCGATGCCGATTTTTCGCCTCAATGCATGAGCGATCTTCAGCAAATTCCAACGAGCATACAGTACATCAGAAACTTTAGAAGTTCATTTGTATATATATTATAGTTAACTCTAAGGTTGTTTTTACAAATTTTCTCTTTGTATGTCTTCAAAATTGTTCTGCTTATTTAAAATGTTGGTTTTCAGTTTAAATTTTCAATTATATTAGGCTTGAGATTTGTTAGTTTCATCTCTACACAGTTCTTCTTTTTTAATTTTCCATAATGAATTTTAATTGTTTTATTAAAAAATTTCATGTTTTCATTGTTCATTTTCTTCTTAACGTAGCATAGTTTAATTTTTTAATTAATTTTAATTTTAATTGTTATTTTTGTTTCGCCCATTTGAAATTTTTCATTATTAATTATAATTTCATATATCATTTAATTTATTCACATTTCATTTTTCCATATCTTATAGCTCATTTTTGTTCGTGAAATAGCGAACTCAGCTTCAAGCTCATCGGCGAGACTCGTTGCATTCCTTGTGTTCTTCTTTAGTTGACAAAATTGTCACTTTGTTTTATTCCAAATATCTTACTGGTTTCTTCCGAACTAGGGGAACTGATTTGGACAGCGATAAAAGCTTTCAACGTGGCCTCGATTGAAAGGATATAGAGCGATGACTGATAGCGCCCTCGAATGGTGTATGATCGAGAGCGACCCGGGAGTTTTTACGGAACTGGTAGATTGCATTGAAATAAACCACCCGCACATGTGTGCGGCTCCAACAGCATCCTTCCTGTTGGTTTAAATCGGTCCTTAAACTCGATGTTTTAACGTATTCCATTGAAAAAAACCACCCACACTTGTGAGTGGCCCCAACAGCATCCTTACTGTTGGTTTAAATCGGTCCTCAAACTCGATGTTTTAACGTATTCTTGTATTCCATTGAAAGAAACCACCCACACTTGTGAGTGGCCTCAACAGCATCCTTACTATTGGTTTAAATCGGTGCCAAAATTTGAATAACTTTAATATGCATCTCTGTACAGAGAATAAACCAGGAACATAGTTAAATATCTTATTCACCGAAGTCGGTTCGAAGTCAGTTGAATTTAGCACACAACAAACAAGGCTAGAGGCACGGGAGGGTTTTTAATGGGTCGAGGGGTTGACATTCCATTCCTGAGATTCTCGTGGAAGTGGTACAGTAGTATATACGGCCTATATATACTAACAAATAATTGAACTAATATTTCTCCCTCTCCCAAATCGATATTCAAGGGCGTGACGCCAACGCCGGAGCCCAAATTTAATGAAAATGGAAAATCTGTAAAAATTAAAAATCGACAAACTTATTTCGCTACCCAGTGTAAAACAACCGTTCATCCGGATGTCTCCTCCCGAATAGCCCCGAAACTACTCTCACCCACAGGATCTAATCGCGCTCCGGATGAGTCAAAATTTATAACCAAAGTGTGATGCCTTCCGTAGTCCTGATGACTGATAGAGAGCTCTGCCCTAGAGCAAATCCGCTTCGATTTTCACACGACCGATGTGCGAATGTGAGCTAAACTCTGCCATTTACCACGGTCATGGGCGTTGATTTCTGCTGGTATTACACCATCTCACGCTGTTGCGTTTCAGTGTTGAGATTAAAGTCCCCCCACCCCCCTCCTCGCCACTCTTCTCGTTTGACTTCCCTTGGGACGCCACGACGATACATCAAGTTCCATCACACATAACCATCCTTCCTATGGATTCTTGCCCGCTTCGGAGCTTATAAATCGATCCATTCCTTCCATCTATTTCGTCTGATTTATTTATATTTATATTCTAAATTTAATGCTAATAGGATTTCCTTTCCCCCCCTTTAGCTATCTGTATTGCTCTTGAAAAGCTCGTAAATACAGGGCAGCACGCTTTCGGTCCCTCCAACACACACAGAGAAATTGCAATATCTATATTCTTTCGCCTGGTTCCCATCTCTGTGGGATTGTCGTCGTGCTGGGATTTTTCCGTTTCAGAGTGCTAGAATGCCACTGAACCAGCAAACCAACTCTGAGAAGCGCAAGACAATGGGTCCTGGAACTGCTGGCCGCAGGAATGGGAGAATGGGGAGGGGAGGGGTCGACGCTGGTTGTAGCCAAGATAAGGCGACAGAAAGAACATAAATTAAATTTATCACAATCTCACTTGCAGTCTGCTCTTCCAATGTGCCGAGATCTCGTTCATCCGCTTCTTGGGATCCGGAGGGATACATTCGCTATCATCGGCAATTTTATATGAATGTGATCTGTTGAAGGAAGTTTCCTATTTACTGCGCTCACTCGTTTGCATTTGTGTTTTTATTTGTACACGCTGCGCAGAGGGATGACCTTCACTGCCGGAGAAGACTTTGAGGTTGACTGTGATAGTTATGCATTCAGATGAAACGTTGAATTTATTATAACGGGGTTTGTCTTGTTTGCGAGAGGTTCTGAACGAGTGATAGCGTTTCGCATGGAATGTATAATGTTACACCGAACTGTGAGTGTTTATACGTACAAATAGAGAGACACGTATTTGGGCATTTGTGAATTAAGCACGTGCTGATTAAAATGTACTGTAATTGTAATTTAGATCAGAATCTTATGTTCTGAAAAACGTAGCTACGTAGCTACGTTTCAAAATGGAACAAAAATCGAGTCGAAATGACTAAGATTTGAACAATCGAAATTCTAAGCATTTTTTCCGGAATTTCAAAAATCTGAGAGTGCCAGACTCATTCAATACAGGTGTTAATACATTTGACATTTTCAAATTGGTCTTGCTGTATCAATGAAGTGAACCACGATAACGCTATTTGTTTGACCGAAAAGCATCCTGTCTTTTGGCTTGAATCAGTTCAAATCGACGGACAAGCGTAATTTAAAAAAAAAAACCATCAGCACACTTTGTGAATGACCCCAACAGCATGCATACTGTTGGTTTTAAACGGTTGACATCAGCTATGGAACGTGATCTAAGAATTTGTCTTGTTTCCAATTAAGTTAATCTTCATCACAGTTTGCTAGTTGCCAAACCGCATTCTGATTGTTGGTTTAAATCGGTACTAAAATATAAATATTGTTACTGTGCATTTCGTTAAAACCAAGTAAATGAAGAAAAAAAACAATTTAACTTACTATTATGCCACCTATACAGATATCTGACCCTGGACGGCAACGACTGGTAGGAGACCGGATATTTAACGTCTCCCACCAAGAAGTCTACAATCGTTCATCGAGCTAAAAAATGAGCCGCACTATCGATTTATAAGAAGATAGTGACTTCAAATTGAGACGATAAACAAAATAAGACGGCCAAAACACGATCCCGGAAACTGTACTCGACTATGCTTCGGTATCACGGTAATGGATCATTGAAATCAATCTCAAGGCTGACTTCAAACAGCGTAAAGGGTGTTTCGATCAAAATTTTCTCGACTTAAACTTGACGCATTTCCTTTCATCGTGCATTAAAAAAATGTGCACACCCTTTATTTTGAAGATGTGTGCGTGTAGCATCATGCCTCTATTTTGATTTTGAGATTAGCACTTCAGTTATCAAAATGTCGTCGAAGGAAGAGAAGCAACGCATCAAAATTTTGCACGTGCATGGCGAAAATCCAAACTACTCTCACTCACTCACTCACTCATTCAATTGTTGAATGTGGTTAAATTAACTGTTACCAACGTACTAAAAGTGTTCGGTGAACGTTTCTCGACAGCCAGGAAAGCTGGATCGGAAGGAAATCGAAAGCCAGAGGCCACAGCGACGACAAAAAGAGTTGCCCGCTGTTTCGAGCGGAACCCCAACCTCTCCGTCCGAGATGTCGCGTAGAAGCTGAAAGTGGCGCCTTTAACCGTGGGTAGAGCTTAAAAGCGAGCTGGACTGGCGACTTACAAGAAAGTGGTGACTCCAAATCGCGACGATAAACAAAACACGTCGGCCAAAGCACGATCGCGAAAGTTGTACACGACGATGCTGACGAAGCTTGATTGCGTGGTACAGGACGATGAAACTTACGTCAAGGCAAACTTTAAACAGCTTCCTGGACAGGAATTTTATACGGCAACCGGACGGGGAAAGGTGACAGATATTTTCAAGCACATTAAACTGTCAAAGTTCGCGAAGATATATCTGGTGTAGCAGGCCATCTGTACCTGTGGCTTGAAGAGCAACGTGTACATGTGACCGGAACCGTCAACCAGGAAATTTATCTGAGCGAGTGCCTACAAAAAAGTCTACTGCCTTTCCTAAAGCGACACAATTGTTCCGTTCTATTTTGGCCGGAGTTGGCATCTTCGGAAAATCGGAAAAAAGGCCATGCTGCCAACAACGTTCAAGTGGTGCTCAAGGACAAGAACCCTCCCAACACGCCAGAGCTCCGCCCAATCAATATTGGGCCATCGTCAAGCGGAACCTTAAGAAGACTCAAAAAGCTGTTGTGAGCGAGAAACAGCTCAAGGCAAACTGGAGTTCTGCGGCGAATAAAGTGGACAAGGAGACTGTACAAAATCTTATGGCAGGTGTTAAACGAAAAACCCGACAATTCGCATTCGGTATAAAGAAAGCTTAGCTGAATATTTTTCCTGTATTCTGTATTAACTGAACTTGAAAAAGAAAAAGAATTTGACTTATTGATAAAAATTTGATCGTCTCACACACATTACGGTTTGACCAAATTTTGATCGGAACATCCTTTATAAAGCAAACCGAAGGGGAAGGGTAGCAGACACCATAAAGACCAGAAGACAATCTCCTGAAACTGTCGGATTTCGCCAAGACAATTCTGGTTTGGCAGATTATCTGTACCTTGAAAAGCGACACTTTCATTGCAACCGGAACCGTCAACCAGAAAATTCACGTGAAAAGTTGACTGGAAAAAGTCCGGCTCCCTTTCCTGAAGCAACATGATCGCTTCGTGCTGTTTTTGGCCGAATCATGTCATTACGGTAAACAGGCCCTAGAATGGTATGGAATCCAAAAAGGATCAAGGACAAGAACCCTCCTAACATGCCAGAGCAGCGCTCAATCGAGAAATATTAGTAAATCGTCATGCGGAACCTGAAGATCGCTTCTGCTGGACATTCCGGTCGGACAGGACCGTCGGAAAGCCAGAACCACACACTTAGAAATTATGAATTTTACACGAGACGTAATTTATGTTTGTAAAAAGTCGGGGAACGTAAAGGAAGATTTCGTGTAAAATTATGTCTCCTGAAACTGACACATACGATATTCGACGAAAGATGTGTTTGATTGAATTTATTTCCTCGTCTCTTTCAACACATTCTTATGTGTTAAAAGACGCTTGCATGTGTCGGTCTCAGGGGACAGAAATTTACATGACATTTTGGTAGTGTGCAGGCGATGCTCTCTAATCGTCCAGTAAGGCAATGATCTTGCTGATGCCGGATACTTTTGCCATGGCTTCTGCAAAACAACCGATAGCACTGTCAAAGTTTGGGAGTAACTTTAATTGGCGATGCATAGATGGATTCGAAATCAGGTGGCAGTAAAATCGCATGAAATAGTGATGAAAGCTGTTTATTTTTTAATACATAACTTACCAGAGCCATCCCAAGTAACATTGCCAATGCCAGCCAGCTTTATCAAGTTTTATTAAAGTTTTATGAAAGCCACTAGAAATCAATTTGGTTTTATAATGGCACCAAGAGGTGCCAATAGGTTTCATATTTAAGACAGGTTTATGAGAACTTACACAGCTTGCTTACAACGATCTGAAAAGCTTGTTTTCTCAAATTCCTTTTACTCTTATCAAAGGTTTTGTTTCGACTTTATGAACTCGTAAAACGCTGTTTTGAAAAGCCGTTTTAGATCTCATTCATATTATCTTATTGTGGTGGTAAAAAGCATTTTAAAACCATTTTGCTTCCAGTAATTGCACTAAACGGCAAATTGGTTTTATAGTAGTCATTAAGTAGATAAATTGGGTTTTTTGTTAAAACTGTGATTTTTTCCAATCGCCATATTGAAATATAAGGAATTATTGAAATGTGGATAAATAAACTGTAGATAAAATTTTAAATGTAATGCAAATAAACTGTAGATCGGAGACCAATGTCGGCATTCTTTTAGATTTTAGTTTTTTTTTTTTGTTATTCGACTTAAAAAAATTCAAATCGATTTGTTTCAGTGTAGGACTCGACTCGAATATTTTTATTCAAAAATTTGACTAATTTTGTAATAATCATCCATACAACAGTTTTTTGTGGGAGGTAGCTCATCAAATCCTCCGGTCCGTCTGTATCTTGCTATGAGGTACCAGGTTGCTCTCCACCGATTGCCTGTCGATCTTCCAAATTTGAAAGACTTCTGCATTTAGTTATCTCAAATCATAATAATCCGCCCACTATGTCACAAAACATTGCGATTGATTGAGCGGATTGGAGATAATGAAATCATTGGGTATAGGACCAAATCTCCCCCGGTTGGTGCTTAATCGATGAGCTTGGACATCAAAAGAAGCAAAGTTGCCTGAAGGCACAAAATGCATCTACTGACTCTTATTTTTACCAGGTTCCTCAGTTGGTTGTTCTGAATGGACTAGCGGAGATTGTTCTTTAGAAGCTTCTACTTGATTGATGCGGATATTAGTTATAGTAGTGAAGTGGTTTGTGGAGTGCGGTTGTAAAAAATGAAAGTTTACGAAAAAAAAGAGATTGCTTCGAGCATCGGCTATGAACGGTTGTGTCGATGCTTTATAGCGCACTATTTTGCTATCGGGTATGGTGCGTTTCGTAATGTTTCGATTATTTATTATTCGGCGGCGCGAGTTTACTAACGATTATTAATCATAAATATGATCACATCACTTATCAAGGTGAATCCTGATCCATCGAGCTCTACCCTACTAACATAAAAAAACCTCTTTCCTGTGGCCTTTGTGGGGATGCAGAGGTAAACACTGTCCCTACAGCAAAGGTCACACTAACATTCCTTCCCTATTCCCACCTGATAGCAAGGACGTGGCCAACGCCGTTATTGATTATTAAAGAAATTGAGTCACTGTAACGTGTACAGTGATAATGGTCGGTTACTCTCAGCCCCATTCAGTTGATTCATTGTGTAATTTCACTGATTCTGTCCAATCATGGACTGGTGTAGTCAGTCAAGGTAAGGTAGGTAGGGTAAGCATACAACACTTTTTTTGGGGGATTTGCCATTTTTCGATTATATCCATTTGGAAAATATCGGTTGAAAAATCTTGGCCGTTTTAAAAAGACAGTCTAGATGAATTTTGGAAAAAAAACTAAGTTTGCAAAATGGCTTTGTCCAATAACATGTCCAGAAAGTTTCATTGAAATCTGAGAGGGTGCTGCCAACAATTGTTCGGGTTGGCGCGAAATTCGTCTACGGTAAAAATGCTTATAACAATTCTTGTTAGTTGGGAGGCATATCCCGAGTATAACCGATTCGTCATTTAATGTGGAATAACCATCTTTCGTATTGTTTAAAATGCGAACTTGAACCACGCCTTATTATATTAAGATGTACTCTGTAACTTTAACAAGACTTTATCTGATAGTTTCTAAGATTTAAATACTTTCTCGTTCTTTCAGAAAGTTGAATATTTAGAATTTCCCAGATACCTTTACCATTAATCAATGTGATTTTAAATTTTAGTTGCATAATCTACAGCTTGATTAGACTACTCATCTATTTTGGTGATAACATTATCGCTTGGTAATACCATTTAAAATCCCGCACTAGAATAGTAACAATGACGTGAAGTGGAATTGGTAGACCTTCTTCCATTTCAAATCATCCTCCGCCAAAGAAGATTCAAGCACTCTCTTCCCTTCAGTCAATCGTTAGGCACTTTTCAAAAACTGAAAATAGGCACAAACAAACAAACGAGATCCACAAAGGCAGAGATAGATAAAAGAAACAGCGCAAACACTTGAAGCAGATTTGCAAACGGCTTTGTTTCCTGCCTCGTTTCTATCTTTGCAAATTTCTCCCTGCTTATCGGGTTTACGGTGCTTTTCAGGTTGGGCTGCTGAAATACGTTCGCAAAACGAAACAACAAAAAAAATCGTGTTTCGTTATGTCAGTTATATTGTCGGACCGTCATGACCCATTTTCAATCAAACGTTGTTAGCCTCCCAAATAAAACTACTCTTCTCATTCTATTGGAACGGTCGGGCGGGGGAGTTGGCGGATCAAATTGCAGCCAACCAGAAAATAATAAACCATTTCACACTACGAGATGGAACTGCCGCCAGCCATCGTTTTGGTGTTGATTGTAGAGTGAGATTCCGCATCAATTCGATGATAGCGTGGTGTTGGTAGCTCATTCGGTTATAGTTTGTTGATTTGTGTTTTACTGTTTGACTGGAGTTAGAGCACTCTTGTGAACAGGCTGCGCTCGATCTGGGTCATGAATTACAGTTCGTTGGTCAAGTCGCTCGCCTATATTTGCTCGATGCTGGTTGGCACACTGACTGACTGACTGGCTGACTGGCTGACTGGCTGACTGTGGGAACAACGTTGCTACCGGGGTCGGATGGAATTTCGTAATGCGACAGAATTTCTGATGAAATTTTCTAGCTCTTGGAATGCCTTTGATCATGGCGGCCATGACCTGAGAGCAGAGATGTCATAGCAGGTCACCGGAATGCTGCTTTGTTTTTCTTGCGTCCGCTGATTTGATTATTTATTTTTACTGCTCGTAAATTATGAATAAATTGTGACAAATTGCATTTGCGAGAAACAGATAGCGGCACTCATTCCGAAATAGAATAACAAACAAGCTTTGATATGCTTATTCGATTAGACTCGCAGACGTTTGCCAAAATCTCGTTGGTATAAATAATTGATATGTTTTCGTAAGAACCGTTTTAAACAGTTACAGTTCTACTTTTCCCGGAGCATTCCAATTGGTGAAATCTGAAAAAGTTGCTAGAAACAGTGTTCCAGCGATAGTTTTGACTTCCTGTTGTGCTCTGTTGACTATAGAACAGCTCCAATTCAACGACCGTACTAGCCTAGCATCACCAGCAGTGGCCTAGTGTGGTCATTATTTATTATCAAAGTATTATTTACAGCTTTCAGCGGAGCGAAGCGGTAAACCACGAGCACGACCGCCAACCCCGCTGCTGATCTAGTGCTGCCCGCGAGATAACATATGAGAAAATAAAGCTCTTGCTGTGTTTTCAACTGTACGGGGCGGAAGTTGCATTTTGCGATTTAACTCACGAACTTTAAGTAGATTTTTGGTTTCCTTTCTCTCGGTCGGCAATCACAAACAACTCGAGTTGAACGTTTTTGCACGTGGGTTCCGCAAGTACCGCTATCATATCAAAACATTCGCTGATAGCGAGCAATACTTTGTTGCCTGCCACAGAACGCATGGCCGATTATTATTGTGCTTGAATTTGGCTTGTTGTACAACGCGCAAAAATGCGGGGTCCGTTTCCTTGTATAAGAAAAAAAAATGCCATTTCAAGGTCCAGTCAGATTAACGTATAATTAAGCTGAACTTAGAGCACGTATTGTTTGCCCAAAAATGAGTTTGTTTTATTTTTTCTTGTTACTAAATGAAGTCACATAACTTTGGACATTGATATTTTTGTTTATGCAGCATCTAACGTTTTGTTTACTAAGTTAAAATTTAATCAACAAACACTAATTTTTATTCTCTATTTCCTTATTTACAGGTAAGCTGCGTGAAAAAATCCGGTGTTTGCCAAACAAATCGGTAATGTATTCAACTTGAACAACTATTCTACTCTGTAAAACCTATCTTGTGTTACTAGAAAATGAGAAGAATGATTAGTAATTTCCATTTAATTCCAACTACCTTTATTGCTTATCTTGACAGATACGCGTATTTCGTCTACAATGTGCAGACTTCGTCAGTGTCGTGTACTAATACTCGACAGTCGAGTATTAGTACACGACACTGAAGTAGTCTGCACATTATAGACGCGTATCTGTCAAGATAGCAATAAAGGTAGTTGGAATTAAATGGAAATTACTAATCATTCTTCTCATTTTCTAGTTACAGGTATTCCACTAAACAGCTCACACTCTCCAGGATTTATCTTGTGTTGTTTATGAACAGCCTCACCTTGCACTATGGTACGAATAGCCAAATTTCACGACAAAAATCGATAACTCGAAAACCATTAACTTTAGACGCCTAATGTCTTTGGAAGATGTAATCTTCAAAAAAAAGATCTATCTTTTGGTTTGGGTGGTGACTAGGGTGGTCCTTTTATGTTCATAATAAAAATTCTAACTTTTTATTCTTGTGATTTAGAGGAATTGATGCTCCTAGAGAATTCTAGATAATTTAATTTAATGAAACTTTGTTGAAAAAATCTAACTCTATCTATTTTGAAAATGTTGCACTACAAATCATCGTCACTAACACACCTGCGCCATCTGTTGAACACACTGTGATGGGTGATAAAGCTGAACAGATGGGGGTAGTGTGCTAATGTCAAACATAAGGGAATCCACTATGTGCGCTATCTGTGACGATACTTCCAACTAAGAAACATTTGAATTGACTGTTTAAGGTGTAATCGTTGAGGAAACTGCAAGAGTTTTGTCTGTTTGTCTGTGTTGACATATTTACATTTGTTTACTTACTTTTATTTTTGAAGAAGTCTGTTTGTCTTCCAGCATTTTCCACGTCTCATGTCCGTAGAGAACTATAGGTCTTATCAGCGTTTTGTACATGGCACACTTTGTACGGGGGTGAAGTTTACCAGACCTCAAGATCTTGTGGAGTCCATAGTAGGCACGACTTCCGGTAATAATGCGTCTCCGAATTTCTCTGCTACATTTGTTATCCGAGGTACACAAACTCATCCACCACCTCGAACTCCTCTCCGTCGATTGTCACAGTTCTGTCTATGCGAGCTCTATCACGCTCGGTTCCTCCAGCCAACAGATACTTTGTCTTCGACCCATTCACCTTCAATCCAACCAACGCTTCACCTTTCAGCTTGGTGTACTGACCAACTACCTCGTGGAACGTTCTGCCGACAATGTCCACGTCGTCAGCGAAGCAGATGAACTGGCCGGATTTATTGAAAATCGTACCCCGCATGTTAAAGTCCGCACGTTTCATAACCCTTTCTAGCGCAATGTTGAACAGGAGGCAAGAAAAACCATCGCCTTGTCGAAGTCCTTTGCGTGTTTCAAACGAGTCCGGTAACGCACCCGATATCTTAATGTTACACTGTACACCATCCATCGTAGCCTTGATCATTCTGGTCAGTTTCCCGGGAAAAACGTTCTCGTCCAGAATCTTCCATAGCTCTTCACGATCAATAGTATGGTATGCGGCCTTGAAGTCGATGAATAGGTAGTGTGTAGGGACTTTATATTCGCGATACTTTTGGAGGATTTTCCGGAACGTAAAGATCTCGTCAGTTGTCGATCGACCGTTCACAAAACCGGCTTGATAAATTCCCACAAATCTGCTTGCTAGCGGCGATAGACGACGGAAGATAATCTGGGACAGCACTTTGTAGGCCGCGTTGAGAATAGTGATTGCTCGCTGGTTCTCACATTCTAACTTGTTACCCTTTTTATATATTGGGCATAACTCCCTCTTTCCACTCCTCCGGTTGCAGTATCCCAGATCTTGACTATCAGTCGATGAAGACAAGTCGCCAACTTATCCGGGCCCATTTTTATAAGTTCCGCTCCGATGCCATCCTTCCCAGCTGCCATGTTATTCTTAAGCTGTATCGTAGGAGTTGGCACGTCAGCCTCGTCCACCATACCAATGAAGCCATTCCTCCTGCTGTCTTGGTATTCCACCTCTGCGTCCTTCAGGTGTTCATCGTAGTGCTGCTTCCACTTTTCAATCACCTCACGTTCATCCGTCTTGAGGACGACACAGCTGCTCCATTTCTTCGCACTCGAGCTTCTCCAGGTGACGCTTCTTATCCCGGAAAAGATGAGCTTGCTGTCTTCGCTTCTGTTTGTATTGCTTCACAGTTTGACAACTCATCGTCGAACCAATTGTTCCGTCGATTGTTGATGGCTGCTTTGACGGTTCTCCAGCAGTCCTCAAGAGGAGCTTCGAATAGCTCTCCCTCTTTCAGCACCGCTGCTTCAAGGCTTTGGGCGTAATTAGTTGCGACTTCGGGTAGCTTCAGTTGCTCCAAATTATACCGTGGCGGGCGTCGGTATCGAATATTGTTCACAACGAAAGTCTTTGGCGCACTTTGACCATTACCAGATAGTGGTTTGAATCAATGTTGGCGCCGCAATAGGTCAATTTTGAGTCTCCTTCAATTTTCTGACAATCAGCCTTCATTATTGCTTAAAATTTCTCGATCAGTCGATGCTCCACAGTTCGGAGGAATTATGTCACGAGGTACCACAATGACATTATTTTCTTCGTACCATTTGTTTTGAGAATGCTGCTTTAGAAGTGGCAGTAAGCGTTTTTGAAGGCACTCTTTAATGTAGATTCCACTGCTGACATACCCGGTTGAGATGAATGGTTAACTGTTTCTACCAAACGTACAGGTGGCTTGCCTAACGAGATATTTTTTCGCAAATTTTTCTATCTTCTGTTAAGTTTAAAAACTTAGACTCTAGGCTTCCTCTGTCCTTTTTAGTGTAGAATTTATTACCAGTGATTTGTAGACAGTCTGCCACCCAAGGGGTGGATCGCTTACCCCCTTTGTCTCCTGTTCCATTTTATTTTAGTGTGTTCCTGTAAGGTGTCGAAGGTGCCGATATGTTGACAGTCCAAGTTTTCATTTGTTTGCTGTACCAGGCAACCAACAACACATATTGGCAAGGTTGCTGGTTTCTTATTTCTAAAAGCTGTCACAAGTGTGCCTCAGTGTGCCACACATGTGGTATGGATTAAAAATTGATTGTCCGCAGTTAAGTAACAAATTCGTCTAGTTTGTAAGACATTACGGCTGGCACACTGTTATAAGCGGCTTACCCTTGCAGCCGCCACGTATGTTTCATCGCCCTGTATGATGCAACCTGTATGTTTCGTTAACAACGAATCATATTGCTTTCGGTCCCGACTTTTCGCTTTTTAAGCCCTTTATCACCTCTGAGAGGTTTCTTTTCGGCTTTGAATGACCTCAGTCCACATCTCAATTTAAAGTCCTGCACAGTTGACTTAGTTTCTTCTTTTAGCTTTTCAAGCTTATTGCTTTCACAATTCGCTTATTGCTTGCTCTCAACTTAGTGTTCTAAATGCACTTCCACAGTTATTAACCATTTTTGCATTAGTATGATTGTGTGGCCAGACAATCATACCCTATACCCGAGAAATTTTCCTTAACGAAAAATGCCTAAACCAGACCAGGAATCGAACCCTTTCACCTCCAGCATGGTTGTGCTTTGTAGCTGCTCCTTTACCGACTGAGCTAAGGGAGGACCCTTAGTTGACTTAGCTACATTCACTTTTTCAGCAACATCTCTGACCGACATGTTAGGCTTCTTCTTGTATACTTTCACTACTTGTTTCTCGTGTTGTTTGTTGCGTGTTCCCCTTTCCGACTGCTTGATTGGCTTCCTCTGAACCGTTTTGGTTTGTTGCGTCACACCGAGTGAATTCGTTATCGAGACGTCATTTTCAAATTCGAGAACGCCATTTTCAAAACTTCAATTTTTAAAGTAAATAATATGCACGTCGACGCAAAGGTGAAAGGATCCACTGACAGCTAAACCATACACTGAAAGAAATTCTTACGTTTGACTCAGACCACTGACGCGACAAAGTTACAAAACATGTTTCCGAAACGCTCTAGATTGATGAAAGCTATGGAGCTGGAACTGGATATGTGAGTTTCTGAACAGTTTGAAAAAGTCGTGTAATTTTCTGTGATATCAAATTTGGAACATTTGGAACCCTTGATTAGGCATTAATTCACGCATATTAAAACAAGACTAAATTAGGTCTGTTGTATGCAAGACTGTAAGCAATTTCTTTGTTGGCTGTGGCTTGAAATTGAACGTGGGTGAAAACCAGTTTTAGGACTGGTGGATGGCTCATTGTTAAATTTTTCTAGAGGCACTGCGCTGCATAATACTGACGATATGATTCTGCTTGACCGTTTTATCAAGACGTGTGTTTTTGTGTCATATTTTTCGTGTAATTTGGGAGAGATGATCCATTTTTTTAGGCGTTCGTGATGTCAGCTGTTTTGGGAAAACTAGAAAAATTAAAATTAACACTTCACTTGATCACTTTTAAAAAAATATAAAATAGATATCTGAAACACTTTTTCAAACTATCAGCAGTAAACGCGAGAAAATTTCATTAAATTCCACTAGAAATTACTTATCCTTATCCTTTTATTTCACCAGAAAAAGCTTGATCCATTTATTTTTTTAAAATGTTCCTAGTTTTTTCATTACAATCGTTCTACTAATACCCTCGAAAAGTGTTTTTATAAAAGTGAAAGCTGTTGTTTTAATGTAGCCTGTTGGACATCTTCTGCGAAGTTGTTTATTCTAAGTAAGTCTACAATTTTGTTGAACATCGATAGTCACTACCCGAATAGAGTCTGAGATCAAATAGAAAACTAAATATGATGTTGTGTTGTTTCTAATAATTATGACTTAGGTTGTTGTCGTTTTGGTACCAAAAAATTATTCCTAGGACATCGAATTTAAATCTGATCCTGATATCAGTGAGAGCATACTGAAGAATCAATTTGATGTTCATTTTTTTTCTCCTGTTGATAGCAAAATGATTATTTCAATTGACAATGAAAACAAAATACTTTTCTCAGAGAAAAGTGAACGCAAGATTACAGCAAGATGAAAACTAAATGTGATACCAAATTTGACAGTCGTTAAGTGAAATCAAATTGTAATTTCAATTTGATGTTGATATTAAAATAAGTTTTCGGATTTCCAATAAAAATGACGTTTTCGAATTTCAAAAAACTACATTGCTCACAAGTTCGATTGCCCCGAAAAATGACCCTATGCAAAATTTGCGCCCAATCGGGCATGCTTTTGCCTCTTATCGATCGAAGTTTTGGCATTTTCTCCCACGAAAATTTTCCTAAGGGCTCCGTTAATTAATCTGAACTCGAAAGTTTTCAAAGCTCCAGGAAATACATAATTTGGATCGATTAGTGGCATCCCTTAACCACCCCAAAATACAACAGGGGAGAATTTGTGGTCTTATAGACTTCTTAAGTGTTTTTTTTTTTTTTTATTTCAAAAAAAAATTAAAAATTTTTTATAATTTTTTTTTTTTCCCCAAAAAAAAAAAAAAAAAAAAAAAAAAAAAAAAAAAAAAAAAAAAAAAAAACAACACCTCAAATTTTTTTATTTTTTAAATTTTTTTGACCCAAAAAAAAAAACCCCCCTTTTCGTTTTTCCCCTTTCTCCTGGGGTTTTTTTTTAAAAAAAAAAAAAAAAAAACTTTTTTCTTTTTGGGGCCCCCCCCCCCCACCCCCCAAAAAACCCAAAATTTCCAAAGGAGAAATTTTTGGGGAATGAAACTTTTGAGAAAATTTTTTTTTTTTATTAATTCGATAGAAAATTGTTTTCCGTTGGTACCCTAATAGTCAGTTTGTGAGTGGCCCCAACGGCATCCTTACCCGAGCAGGAACGAATAACTTGATAACTGGCCTTGATATTTTAGAGCCCAGATTAAGAGGTAAAATACCTGAGGATAATACCATAAAATTGTTCCCACAATGTTATGCAAATACCAAATTGAGATAAGACAATACCAAAATAGTACCTCTCAGGTATTCCCAGGCATCCGAAATAACAAGTTTTGTTATTCGAGAGATATTTTGCTTGCAATTCTTAGGTATTTTGCTTAGGTATTTTACCTCTCAATCTGGGCTCTTTAATACCAAGGCCAGTTATCAAGATCAAAATAAGGTATTCATATGTTGTTGTCTCCTGCTCGGGCAAATAACTTGATAACTGGCCTTGGTATTTAAGAGCTCAGATTAAGAGGTAAAATACCTAAGGATAATACCATAAAATTGTTCCCACAATGTTATGCGAATACCAAATTGAGGTAAGACAATACCAAAATAATACCTCTAAGGTGACCAGATACTTACCCAGGTATCCGGAATATCAAGTTTAGTTATTCTAGAGACATTTTGCTTGCAATTCTTAGGTATTTTGCTTAGGTATTCTACCTCTTAATCTGACCTCTTTAATACCAAGGCCAGTTATCAAGATCAAAATTAGGTATTCATATGCTTTTGTGTTAAGCTCGGGGCCCGCCCCCCCCCAATTCCTCCCCCCCCATCCCCCCCTTTTTTTTAAACCAAACCCCCCCCCCCCCCCACAAAACCACCTCTTTTCCCCCCCCCCCAACACCCCCCCCCCCCCCCCCCCCCCCCCCCCCCACCACAAAACAACAACAATATATTTTTTTTACTCCCCTTTTTAAAAACAAAAAAAAAGAAAAAAACAAAAAATACAACCAAAAAAACCCCCCAAAAACAAAAAAAATTATTTCTGATACCTCGGAAACCCAAGAGGTACTATTTTGGTATTATCTTACCTCAATTTGGTATTCGCACAACATTGTGGGAACAATTTTATGTATTATCCTCAGGTATTTTACCTCTTAATCTGAGCTCTTAAATACCATGGCCAGTTATCAAGTTATTTGCTCCTGCTCGGGTACTGCTTTCTTTCTGTGGGTTTAAATCCATCCAAATCGGCCCTCAAATGTTTCCTCGAAACTTTTCCAATGAATACATTACATTACAATTTGTAAGTGGCCCCAGCAACTTCCATACTGTTAACATAAATCGGTCCAAATCGATTCTTCGTCATTGAAAAAAAAAACATGGTTTTCATAATGAAAAACCACTATTATACTTTGTAAGTGCACCCAACAGCATCCTTACTGTTTGTTTAAATCGGTCCACATTGACCCTCGAGCGTTTTATATAACTTTGTCTTCCCAATCAAAAACCACCATCACACTTTGTAAGTCTCCTCAAAGACGTCCTTACCGTTGATCTAAATCTGTTCGAATGAGGCTATTAAGCGTAGTTAAAAATCTTGTTTTCCCAATGAAGTAAACCATCTTAACACTTTGTGAGTGACATCAATGACATCCTCGCGGTTGGTTTAAATCGGTAGTATTATTTGAATGTAAATGTGTGCACCTTCTCGAAACCAAGAAATAAAGAATAACCTGAAAACAAAGATGAACAAGAATTCAGCTTATCGTTAGCCAAAACGAATCCTTTTGCCAACCCAATCCTTTTATGATGCATCCCAGTGATTTCTCGTGGAGGTGCAAAGGATCCCTGTGCTTCCAACAAAGGGAGTATCATGTGAACACGTTCCTACCCTTTCCTTATTTAACCTGCATTGCCTTTATTTAAGATAACCAGTTTTTACACATTGAAAACATATGTTAGTCACTTCTGAGCTATCTGAGGCCCCATTAAGGTTAAGTAGGTGTTTTTGGGTAATTCGGTAGATTCATCATATGGTACTAATGTGTACAGGGCCCGGCAATTGAACTGCTACATAACTTCAACAGTCATTATTACGTTGCACACGAAACTGTCGTTGACGACCCTTCGTTGTTTTGTATACATTGTGTCTTGAGTGTCAGGGGATGTATTTGTTACTCTTGTAATCGAGTGTTATCCGGAAAAATAGATCTCGAACGGAAACGTAGTGATGTGGTTGCCTTGTTGCCTGGAAAACGGCAGAAGGACATAGTTCGTGAGCTGTCCGATTTCAGGGTGTGCAAAAGTATTGTACACCGTACAGTCAAAAGATACCTGGAGACCGGAAGTGCCAAAAAACGGTATGGTGAGTGTCGTCGAGCTACTGTGGTGACACCTGTAATGGTGAACATCGTCAAGAGGCGCCTTAAGAGAAATCCTCGACGTAGTGCCACTGAATTGGCGGCGGATCTCAACGTTTCGGATCGAAGTCTCCGTCGGATCCTGAAATATAAATTTCTGACCAAGTCCTACAATATCCAGAAGGTTCAAGACCTTTCGGTGAGGCAGAAACAAGAACGTGTAATAAGAGCGAAGGCCCTGCCGAAGAGGGCCGCGGAAGGGAGGTTGGAGAATATCTTGTTCACCGACGAGAAACTCTTCACCGTACAGCAGTTCGTGAGTAAGCAGAACGAAAGAGTATGGTTGACAGAAAGATCACGAACCCATGCCGACGTGCTGACGACCACCAGGCGACAGAGACTAGCATCGGTGATGGTTTGGGCCGGAATCACCCGTGATGACAGGACTTCGCTGGGGTTTGTCCCTGATCAACCAATACATATCGGGAACTAGTTCTACAGAAGGTCGTCGAACCGTGGGCACGTCGTCATTTTGGTTCCAGGGATTGAATTTTCGAACAAGACTCGGCGTCGGCTCACAAAGCGAAGAAAACCCAACTGTGGATTGCGGAACATTTTCTAGGGCTCATTTCGAGCACGGTGTGACCGGCGAGTTCTCCGGACCAGAACCCTATGGACTTCACTGTCTGGAGTATGTTAGAGGCCGACGTCTGCTCTAAAAAACAAGAAGGTGTGGAAGTCCTGAAGCGACATTTCGCTCATAAAAAAAAAAACAACACCACCCCCCCCGCCCCCCCCATATTTTCCTCCCCCCTCTCCGCCGGGGGGTTAAACCCCCAGGGGCAAAAAATGAAATTTACCACAAAAATTAAAAAAAAAAAAATTAAAAAAAAGTTAAAAAAAATTAAAAAAAAAAGATTTTTTTTTTATAAAATTTTTTTTTTTTTTTAAAATAAAAAATTAAATTCCCCCCCCCCCCCAAAAAAATTTTTTCTCCTCCCCAAACAAAACCATCGTTATCGCCATAATATTTATTATTTCGTTTATCCTAATATTCTTTGCTTAAGCAAGCGCATCTTTGTACAGTTGGAATAAGACCTGTACTCGAAAAAAATGCACCAGACAAAAGTGTTCGCCAAAAATTTATTTTAAGTCGGATTTTCTTGAAACTTTTAGGGAATGAACTAATACATATGGATTATATTTCGGCTTAATTTTTTTATTCAATTTCCTTTCCATCGCTGAAAGCCCGCACCTTTCCCTTAAGACCCCTCATTACATTTTGTGCAATGGTGGAGCCGACCTTTTTGGTCACTTTCATCCATTCTTTCTTCAACTCCAGCTCGTTCTTAAACATCTTGGACGATTTTCGAACTTTGGCCTTCATTATGGCCCAAAATCTTTCCACCGAGTCTCTGGTGAATCTGGGGGGTTGGCGGTTTTTGGTACAAAAACAACGTTATTGTCTCTGTACTAATCCATCGTCGATCGCGCGTAATGGCATGATGCCAGGTCCGGCCAAAATAATGTCTCGCCTCAGTGGGACCGCAGGAAGGGCAACAGACGCTTCTGGAGGCACTCGGTGCAGTAAATTTCGCTGTTGATGGTACCCGTTGTGATGTACGGTTTACGCAGTTTACCGCATAGGCATATGGCCTGCCAGAGCAAGTATTTTTTGGCGAATTTGTCCACTTTCTTCTTCCTTATGTCTTCCGGAACATCAAACCGTGATTTGGCAACGTAGAACTCCAGCCCCTCCAGTATCTGCTTTGCGTCTGCCTTGATGTAGGTTTCGTCATCCATAACCACACACATCGGTTTCGTTAGACACTCTTGATACAGCTTCCTTGCGTGGGATTTGGCCGCCGTGTTTTGTTGATCACGCCGGTTCGGTGCCTTGCGGACCTTGAATACACGAAGCCCAGCTCGTTTCATGGTTTGCTGAACGAACCAGGCGGAACACTTTGCCTTCAGAGCCGCATCGCGAATCGAAAGGTTCGGATTACACTTGAAATAATCCAACACCTTCCGGGCCTTCACAGGGTCAGCTGTCTTCGATTTTCTTCCACTTCCAGCCCGCCGCTCGGTCGTCTGGGACTCCTAAAACGATTTTACCACCCGAGACACAGTTGTATGGGTGATTCCCAGTTGTCTTCCGATCCATCTCATGGTCGCAGTCGGATTTTCCATGACGGCGCGCAAAATTCTCCGGCGATTTTCTTCTTGTTTCGATGACATCTCAATAACCACTGAACCGATTGTTATGAAATTTTGCACATATAAACAATTCACTCCACTAGTTATACCCAGATTTTCATCATTTTTTATCCACGGACAAAAAAGTTACACACGGATAAAAATGGTGCATTTTTTTCGAGTACAGGCCTTATATAAAAAAAGAAACGGAATCAACCCCCCCCAAAAAAAATGGTTGCCCCCCCCCCCAAGAAGTTGGATTTATTTTAATTGGAAGGAAAAAAAAAATTAAAAAATTAAACCAACCACCCAAAAAAAAAAAAAAAAAAAATAACAGAGCAGACACCCCCCCACCCCCGTGGTGTGATTTATTTCGGTTTATTACATGGTAAAATATTTATTTTGAATAATGTGATTATTGATAAATTATTCTTCGTTTACTAAACACAGATACGTTCAGTGTGTAATTTAACAGAGATTGTTGCAATATTCTCTTCACACAATAAAAACTTGATCGGATAAAATTTCCTATCAATTTGCGACCCGTTGCTACATCCTTTTGTCCTGAGACAGCTGCCAGCGCAAGTAACAAATTGAACTAGCGTCCAAGATTGCATCACACAACCATCCCATACACACACAAACATACGTTTAATGTAATTACATTTCTCTTTGGTGCACTACTTAATCTGACTGACTGTACAAAAGCTTACGTTTTTCTTCGCTTTACTCGTTCTTGTTGACATTGTATTTGAAATTTGGAAAAACCGACTATAGAAAATCGCTTTTTAATCCCTCTCAGAATGATGAGTATTTTCTGAATATTCTATTCAACTATCTCTATTAAACTTCACTCTCATCGCTGATGTTTCTTTCTGCAACTAAAATTTTTCCTCGATGACCCTTCCCACTTCAGATATCGAATCGCTAGCCGTTTTTTCGCGCTTTTTCCAGACAACGGCTATATTTAATTTCGTCTTTTTATTCCACCTTTGGACAAGAGCAGGAAAATCGTTGCAGAAGAGTGTGCATTGGCAAAAGTGTCACTTCAAGCTCCGTCCAAGGAAAAGCACCCTTCTTTTGAATCTTTTGTAGCCACCCAGTTGAGCGGGTGGGGGTGTTGGGGTATGTGTAATTGCTGTTCTCTTCACAGCCCAGTAAGTGCACTTCTCAACGAGTCAGGAACAAAGCCCCGCCGAAACACCTGAAAGTGGTGCAGCAGACTGTGAATGGATAGTGAAAAATTACTAAACGTCGAAAAGGGAAAATGTTGCGCTTGGGAAAATGCAACCACAGCCAGCGGCGATTGGTATTGCGCAAAATGGGTTTGATTGTGTAACCATCGTTTATGTGCACTTCCTTTGAAAAAAAAAAAAAGAACATTGAGTGCTTCGATCAACGATGACGACAACGGATTCAGAACATTAACTCTCTCCCTCGTTCGACTGAATGGGAGTCGACTTACACTGTCTGTAGTAAACACATGGCGGGGAGCATAAAAAAAATACGGCAACAACAACAACCACAAAGAGCACTTGAAACGAGCAATGGCACTGTTTGTTTATGCTATTGTTGTGGCTCTGTACGAATCAGCACTCGTTTCCTATCACTTCGCCCACGTTGCATATCTATCGGAGGGGGGAGGGATGAAGATGGATCTTGTTGGTTTGTGGTCTGTTTTATTGGCGGATCATCCGCCGGTGTTGGTTAGTTGCAAATTCAACCTTGGCATACATAAGCAGGAAGCTGAAAAAAAAGCTGCTGAGCGAACGTCGTTTGTTATGGCTGATGCTGTCGTTGTTTGATGTACTGCTGGCTACGTAGAACCCAGAGAGCGCGATGCGACACACAGGTGCAATTATAAGCGATGACGATTTGCCGAGATGCTGCTTCTGTGCAAGGGTTTGTGTTGTTACAGCTGTGACTACTGCGGCCTAGACGAGATTAATTACTGTATTGCGATGATGGATGTAGAACGATGATCAGTATCTGCGCTACATAAAGCGCGATGAGTGTCGTGCCGTGATCTAGTTAGATTCTTCCGCTGATCTAGGGCGCTTTCAGAACTATGTTCACGTTAGTTGCTCTTATTTTTACCTCAAGCTACTCGAGTACTTTGTTGAATTAATTAGGTTATCTAGGATCAATATTTGTTTCTATCATTTTCTTTTTCATAGTTTACGTCCATTAAATATTGCATATATTCATTCGTGCGTAAACGTCATCATCAGAATTCGGGGGTGGTATTTTTCATTCGAAATCGGGTTGCTGTTGGTGGGGATGTGTTCATTGTGTTCCAGTTGTCGAGAAAATAGTGAACATACCTTCATGGACGGTGTTTTGATATTTTGGCGAGAAGATGCTTGTGACTTTTGATTATGAGGATGACGGCCGTTTGTACCTTTATTGATTTAAAACATGTCGGCATCCTTACTGTTGGTATAAACCGGTCCAAATCGACTCTCAAGCGTTGTGAAAATTACTTTGTTTTCCTAAAAAAGGAAATCACAATAAAACTTCGTGATTGGCATAAAGCAAAAAAAATTTACTCATAATTCAACAAAACCGATTATTTTTTTCACAATATTAGAATTATATCTACATTAGAAACAGTTGATTAAAATGTAAAAAACAATTGTCAAACTTTCTGTGGTATACCCGCCATCAGGTTCCATACGGTATCCTCAGATGCGCCCTCTGTAACAATTCTCCATCTTCTCTTGAAATCATCGGTACCGGTGCTTTCTTTTTAGTTTCGAAGAGTTCCCGCTTAACTAGAGCCCAGTACTTCTCTATTGGGTGAAGTTCTGGACACTTTGGTGGATTGACTCATTTTGTCACGTATTTGACCTCTTGTACCTTATACCCTTCCAGGACGGATTTCGCATAGTGACAAGAGGCCAAATCAGGCCAAAACTGAGCTGGAGAGTCGTGACTTCTGATAAATGGTAGCAACCGCTTTTGCGGGCATTCTTTCTCGTACACATCCTTATTGATAGTGCCGGTTGAGACGAAACTTTTAGATTTTCGACCACAACTATATATGGCCTGCCAAATCAAATACTTCTTCGGGAATTTGGACACCTTCTTTGTCCGGAAATGCTCAGCAACGGCGTTCCTTTGAATTGCGGTATAAAAAGCCAGACCTGGAAGCTATTTAAAGTCTTCGAGTACGTATATTTATGATACAAGAAAATGTTTGCAAAAAATTGGTGTAAAGCTCCTTAGCACGATTTTTTGCAGTGAAATTTTGCTTGTCATCACGGATGGGCACCTTCTACACTTTGTACGCCTTCAGTCCTTGCCTCTGCTTTACTTTTTGTACGTATGATTTTGACTTCCCAACTTTGCGAGCCACATTTTTGCGCAGAAAGATTGGGATTTGTCTCAATAATGGCTACCACCTTCTGTCCATTTGTCGGGAGCATACTTTTCGATATGTTCCACTTCCAACCTTCCGGTACTTTCCGGTAGTTTTAGTTTCTTGGCAAGATCGTGTACCGATAAATTCGGATTTTGCTGCCGTGCGAACAAAATGCGTTTGCGCACTTTCACTTGATTTGACGCCATTTTTATGAATGTAACAAGAATGTAAACATGTTGTACCACGAAATAAAGTGGAGAGTTTCAGCTGTCATATAAGTGAAACGTTTCAGCGATTCAGTGAGATAATTCAAAATCTACACTGAAAGAAAAGTGTCCGATATTTAAATTGGACAGGCTTTTCGGGCTGATCATTGAACATAGAGCGAATTACAACCGACAACTTCACCTAACACCCAGTGAACCATTATGGACATTTTCGTTTTGCGAAAAGTTTCACAGGCTGGAGCAGGAATAGAACCCTCACTTCATTGGAAACCGCTTGACCACGAAGCTCACATTACCCTAAGCTTTCGATTACTTTGTCCAACCCGTGTTAAGGTGAATTGCTGCTCCATGTATGTTTTCCTATCTTTCATCTCTTTTTCTCGCAAACACATCTTGCTATTTAAAATTTATATATCTCGATTGTTAGTGAATGGACATCGATGAATAATTCCCCCAAATTCTTTTTTTTTTCCCCCCCCCCCCCCCCCCCCCACCCCCCCCCCCACCCCCACCCCCACCCCCCCCCCCACAACACCCCCAAAACCCCCCCCCCCCCCTCTTTATATATATATTTTTTCCCACAAACAAATAAAAAACAATATATCTAACTCAATTATTACAAAAAAAAATAAAAATATATATCTACCCCTCCTAGTCTCTAACCGAAAAAACCCAATAAAAAAAAAAAAAAAAAATAAAAAAAAAAATTATTAAATAAAAAAAAAAATTAATATTTTTTTTTTTTTCTTTTTTCCCCCTCCAAAAAAAAACGGGGGTTAAATTTTCCCCCCCCCCCACACCCACCCAAAAATAACCCCATCCCCAACACACCCCCCCCCTTTAATAAAATACAAATTTAATAAAAAAGTGCTGAACTGGAACCCCCCCTTTCCTCCCCTCCTTTTTAAACCAACCATTATAAAAAGAAAAAAAAAAAAAAAAAAATTTAAAAAAAAAAATTTCCCCCCCCCCCCTCCCTTTTCTTCACCTTCCCGGCTCCCACCCCGTCTCCTTTCCTGTTTTTTTCTATCTCTTGGCGGGTCCTCCTTCAAGTTTCCTCCCATTTAACCCTGTTAGTGAATGGACATCGAGCATACAAACTGATGTAATGAAACATTGAATTTCTAGTACAGAACTAAGTATAACCAGGATATTTTCAAGAGAAGTATAAGAAGCGAGTGTTCGTGTTATAAATGTTGGGAACGATATACAGTAACGGTCAAGACAAAGACCAAAGCCAGATTTACATACAAAATGGTCAGGAGGCTTGTCTTTCATTTATCCGTGAAGTAATTCAGCTGGAATCTTGGCTATAGCTTAGAAATAACACTGACAAACACTACTTACGGCAAAACAATAAGACCTCATTTTGATTTCCATAGTTTGGGCCATGTTGATGAATTTAAATTACGATCTATAGTATACTGATGTTAAAATGCCCCGTACATCAAAAATCAAAATTAAAATCCTCAAAGCATTATTTATGGAAATCAAAAGGTGGTCCTATTGTTTTGTTGTAAGCAGTGTCTGTAACTTTTACAGTGGTGAATGAAAAATTATGGATTAAATACAGATGAAAATTCATGTTACTTCTGGACTACAGGCTTCATCCGATTGTCTGATTGTATTGCTAAATATCAAAAGAATAGGATCAAATAATCGATAAGCTGGGAATCTTTTTTGATCAGTATACCATTCGAGAGGATATACAGGGTCCGGCAATTGAAACAAACAATAAACATCGATCAAAATTAAAAAAAAATACATTTTATTTCAAATTCATTCAACTTCGCTTGAAAACAAATCAATGTACTGGCCAAGTTCAACTTATTCGTCCTTGAGTTGACACATCGTACGAGGCCCGCAGGTGCTCTTGTGGTATTTTATCCCTGGCTGCCGCCAGATGTCGTTTCAATACTTCCATGCCTTCATGTTTTTTAGAGCAGACGTCGGCCTCCAATATACTCCAGACAGTGAAGTCCATAGGGTTCTGGTCCGGCAACTCCGCCGGCTACTCCGATTTAGAAATGAACCCTGGAAAATGTTCCGCAATCCGAAGTTGGGTTTTCTTCACTTTGTGAGCCGGCGCCGAGTCCTGTTGGAAAATTCAATCCCTGGAACCAAAATGACGACGTGCCCACGGTTCAACGACGTTCTGTAGAACTAATTCCCGATATGTATTTTGGTTAATCTTCACTCCTTCAGGGATAAAAACCAACGGAGTCCGGCCATCACGGGTGATCCGACCCAAACCGTCTCCGATGCTGGTTTCTGACGCCTGGTGGCCATCAGCACATCGACATGGGTTCGTGATCTTTCTGGCAACCAAACTCTGTCGTTCTGCTTATTCACGAACTGCTGTACGGTGAAGAGTTTCTCGTCGGTAAATACGATATTCTCCAACCTTTCTTCCGTGGCCCTCTTCAGTAGCGCCTTCGCTCTTGTTACCCGTTCTGGTTTCTGCCTCACCGAAAGGTGTTGAACCTTTTGGATCTTGTAGGACTTGGTCTGAAGTTTATCATTTAGGATCCGACGGAGACTTCGATCCGATACGTTGAGATTCTCCGCCAATTTAGTGGCACTACGTCGAGGATTTCTCTTAAGGCTTCTTTTGAAGATGTTCACCATGGCAGTAGCTTGACGCGCCCCACCATACCGTTTTTTTGGCATTCCGGTCTCCAGGTATCTTATGACGGTGCACAAAACTTCTATGTCCTTTCCAGCTCGAAACAAGAGAAAGTCCACATACATCCACTGACAGCCAAGACGCAATGTTAACAAAGCGCCGAGGGGTCGTCCAATACAGTTCCGCGTGCAACGTAATAATGACTGTTGAGGCAATGTTGAAGTTCAATTGCCCTGTAGTCTATCAAAAGCTTCTGACGGACACTGTTATACCTTGGGCGAATGTACATACCAGTGAAACGCAATGGGCGTTTCAACAAGATTTGGCACCATGGCATCGAGCGAAAAATACTTCGAAACTCTGTAGAAGACTTTTCCTGTCATATTTAACCAAACTCTCCTGATTTAAATCCCCTGGACAACTCCATCTGGTCCATTCTCGAGTTTAGAGCCAAAAAAAAAAACAAAATAAAGTTATGACAGAACCATCAATCATGGATAATGTTTCTTCACCTTATACAGGCTTTTTGATGCGATAAGCTGTCGCCAAATGACATCCTACCCCCCCCTTGGCCTACATTTGCACAAATTTGAAATAAAATAATTCCGATGCTGTGATGCAGTACTAGAATGTAAACGTAAACAAATACACTGTCAACGGAAATGATTCAATAGTTACGCAAATTAAGCCAATATTAAAGTTTCAACATTTTCTCATATTTTCCTCCCGCACCCTGTAATTACGAATATCGGGGTTTTCTCTTATTTTTTAACAGGTATCAGATATGATTTTTCAAAAATTTTGGTAACTGACCTGAGATAAGTGACAAATTGAAGAGCCAAAATAAAGGAGAAGCCAGTTCAACTGTAAAAATTTTCATAAATTCTGGAGCAATTCCACAGCACCCCTAAGAGGCGTTCGGATTTTCTAAACCAGTAATAATAGCTTGTATATAAACCTGACTAATACTAATGTCGCTTGATGCTCCATGTAAGAATGAGAACTAATCAAAATCGCGATGATCATATGAAAATGACGTGTGAATTTCTTGAAAAACTTTAGCAAATAGGTTAGAGATATCTCCTGAAATTTCAGCGATTTTGTCATCTAGATACATTTTGGAAGCAAAGTAGTTTGATTTCAATTTTGGTCTGACATATTTGAAGAAATTATTAGGGCATGATTTGATTTCGCTTTCGGTTCTGATATTATACTCTTTCAGCTCGGAATGGAGTGCTCAATAAAGTTGATCACAAATCAACACTTTTTTTGCAGATTCTCACTACTGTTGTTCTTTTTTTTTTTTTAAACTTTATGAGTCTTCTGCCTTCGATTTGTTTAATTAATGATATATCTGTTGAACCATACAGATATTTAGAGCTACAGCTGCGTCTTTGTCTTTTATGAAGTACTTCAGCATTGACCATTTCGAAAAGAAGATTGTAAAAGACACTAACAGTGATTTCGATATTCGCTGCGTAATACGGGATGATGGATTGCCAGTTAGTTGCATTTTACTCAATTTTAAAGCTCTCATAATTAGCTTTGTTCTATTCAATGACTTCATCAGTCGTTGGGTCAGCGATTCTTATGGAAAAATAAATAATATTCAATTGTAGTATGAAATGTTTCATTTTTCCAATAAGGTGACAAACATTCATTTACACAAAAATCCTCATGAATGTCTCTGGCTCTCTGAGCAAAGGGTGTGATTATTCTTGCCACATAAACATACCAAAGCAGGAATGGTACGAGTATCTGAAGCTCTCAGTTAACAACTGTGGAAGTGCATTTAAAGCAATAATAAGCAGTAAGCTTGAAATGCAAAAAAAAGAAGAAGAAAAAGCAGAAGTTCACAATTTTGAATAACTATTCAAATCCCTAGAGGTTTCTGAACGATAATCAACTGTAACTCTAGTAAGAAAAATGTTGAGAGTAAACCATTTGAGATCTACATTTTTGTTTCATATTCCAAGGGAGCGGAAAAATTCGCTAACGCTAAGCACACTAGTGCATCATTCTTCTGAATACACCATCGTAAATCTACGAAACAAAACGCCATCCCCCACGAAGCATCTCCCGAAATAACAGCCACAATTTTCGCCTTCATTTCGCGAAGCACGGCTAATCCAACAACTACCCGCAGATGGGACGCTCCCTCATTATGATACATCTTTTTGTTTCCACCGACTGAGCCAACATTGAACCAAGACGAGAACGGACTCAAGCACTATTTCGTATAATCATCATTGTTTAGCCACATTGTGAAATTCTGCCTCGTTGGGAAGAAAAACGACCGACGGCGGCATCGTTCGCTCGTCCTTCAATCTCGCCGTCTGTTTACCCCGAACTGGTAAAACAAAACATACAAAGTCCGTGACATCCCAAACGGGTCCGAAATTTGCGCGTCACTTTTCAGACACAACTGTCGCCGGAGCCAAAACTGCAACATCTGACGTGAAAGCCCATTTGCATAACATTCAGCCAGCGGTGTTTGCTGCCCCGGCCGACCTCTGGCGCTGGTGGTGACATGGCCATATCCGTCTCTGAAAAATCGTCCTCTTTTTTTTAGAACCAGCACACATGCAGTTTGTACAACTTTCAAGCACAATGTGCTGTCGAATTTCGTCTTGAGCGCCAGAAACGCTTTCTTTGCAATTTTCCCAACCATACTGCAAAGCAAAGAAACAAGAACGCGGTTAGAGTTCGTAAGGTCATCGATGACGGTGGTGGCAAACTGGACTGGATTTTGTGCTGCACTACAACTACAGTTTCAATTAGTTAGTCAGTCAACGGGCTAGCAAGAAGAATCGTTTATCGAACCAACCAACTGATTGAGCAATATCGAATGCAACCTTCGAAGGTGGCTCGTGACTTTGCATCGACGCTAAGTTCCATCGACAATGTGGATGTGTATCTGTGTGTTTGCTGGTATGTTGTTGACCCGATTAGGCAATGGTACATGACTTACAGTAGCACTTGGTTGGAGTACGTGTTTAGAATGTGCAGACCACGGAGAACTCTTCTACCTACTTCATTTGCCATTCTGTTGTGTAATCGTTCGTTGTTGAACGATGCTGGACTATTGTTGTTAATTATGCAAATTGATTGTTATCTGGTCATTAGTTACTGCGTCGTACTGCTGCTGTGCAACTTGGAGAAAGTGTTGATATCAGTGATTTAACAAATATGCTTTATAAGCAAATCGACATTCTTCAATGATCATCACATTGCTATGTTTATAGTTGTTAAGAATAGATTAATACGATTACGAATTTAGATAGAAATCTCCAGGGATTTTAATCACAGAATTCAACATGTGCGCAGTAAGCGTGTTGAATTCAACCTAATTATAAGCACTATTCTGGATTTTTATATTATAAATTTAAACAACACTGCTAGACGATATGCAAAGGTGATTGTGACCTTCTACTTCTTTGGTTTTATTACTATCATCTCGGGCAAGGAAAATCCTATTTTACTCACAGGGAACTTTCTCACAACCGGGGTACGATTTCGTATACTTCAATAAATCTTAACTCGACGAATTTGCTTAAAATGTTGAGTATACCTTGCTTAAAGCCCTGAGCAAGATTCTATCTGAATCCTGTACATAAAGGGTGTTTCGATCAAAATTTGGTCGATTTAATCTTGACGCATTTCCTTTCATCGTGCTCTAAAAAAAAATTTGCTCACCCCTCATTTTGAAGATGTGGGCGTGTAGTATCATGCCTCTATTTTGATTTTGAGATTAGCACTTCAGTTATCAAAATGTCGTCGAAGGAAGAGAAGCAACGCATCAAAACTGTGCACGCGCATGGCGAAAATCCAAACTGCTCTCACGCCAAGTTTGCGAAATTGTTGAATGTGGTTTGTCGAGAGACAGGAAAGCTGGACCGGGGGGAATTCGAAAGCCGGAGGCCACAGCGACGACAAAAAGAGTTGCCCGCTGTTTCGAGCGGAACCCCAACCTCTCGCCTTTTACCGTGGATAGAGCTAACAAACGAGCTGGACTGTCGACTTACAAGAAAGTGGTGACTCCAAATCGCGACGATAAACAAAACACGATCGCGAAAGTTGTACACGACGATGCTGACGAAGCTTGATTGCGTGGTACAGGACGATGAAACTTACGTCAAGGCCGACTTTAAACAGCTTCCTGGACAGGAATTTTATACGGCAACCGGACGGAGAGTGGTGGCAGATATTTTCAAGCACATTAAACTGTCAAAGTTCGTGTAGAAATATCTGGCGTGGCAGGCCATCTCTACCTGTGACTTGAAGAGCAACGTTTACATTAGGACCGGAATCGTCAACCAGGAAATTTATCTGATCGAGTGCCTACGTCTACTGCCTCTCCTGAAGCGACACAATTGGTCCGTTCTATTTTGGCCGGATTTGGCATCTTGCCATTACGGAAAAAGGCCATGGAGTGGTATGCTGCCAACAACGTTCAAGTGGTCCCCAAGGACAAGAACCCTCCCAACACGCCAGAGCTCCGCCCAATCGAACAGTATTGGGCCATCGTCAAGCGGAACCTTAAGAAGACTCAAAAAGCTGTTGTGAGCGAGAAACAGTTCAAGGCAAACTGGCGTTCTGCGGCGAATAAAGTGGACAAGGAGACTGTACAAAATCTTATGGCAGGTGTTAAACGAAAGCCCCGGCAATTCGCATTCGGTACAAAGGATACTTAGCTGGATATTTCTCCTGTGTTCTGTATTAACTGAACTTGAAAAAGAAACAGAATTTGACTTATTAAAAAAAAAACTTTGATCGATTCACACGCATAACTGTTTGACCAAATTTTGATCGAAAAACCCTTTATATCGCTTATTACCATGTGCAGTATTTTGATTATTTTAGAACTTTATCCAATCAAAATCCCGGAACGTATTTGCATAAAGTAGTGGAGAAAATGCCAACGAATTGATTATAATATTTTTCAAATTTTGTTTGGAATGATGAACAAGCCCCCCACAAAATGATTAAGATTCATGAATCATTAGATGCTAATTGGAGGCCTCCCTCAGGAAATTCGGCAAAGGCGCAGCTCCAACGCAACACCATGCTGGGGGTGACTGGGTTCGATTCCCGGTCTGGTCTAGGAATTTTTCGTTAAGGAAAATTTCTCGGCTCCCTGAGCATAGGGTATGATTGTAGATGCCACCCAACCATACTTATGCAAGAATGGTACCTGGCATTGAAAACTCCCAATTAATAACTGTGGAAGTGCATTTAGCACACTAAGTTTAGAACAAACAAGCTTATTGTGAAAGCAATAAGCTTGAAACCCTTAGAAAGAAGATGCTGAAACTAGATAAAATCTCATGACACTCACACGGGCGTCATCAGTATATCAATTTACGAATGATAACTAGAATTAACTAGATAATCACGGGTGACAGGACCAGAAAAAGTCGGGAATTTAAAAATTCATCGGGAATTTTTGTCTTATGGCTGGAACCATGCTCACACCTTTTTCAAATTGATGATTTGAACAAGGATTTGATCACCATCTATTAACTTTTGGTAACGACAAGTACGCGATCGCCAACTTATTCTACAAGTTACGAAAAGCAGTATCCATGGCATGGTCTAGCGCAGATCCAAAGGATTCCGGTTTAGCACATTGCAAGTGGTGCAAACGTAATGTAAAATTAATTCTATGGGCCGAAGGTGGCGAAGGCAAAGCTCCAAATCAGATTTTTTTCACCTCGAAGACACCAACCAACAATGGTAATTTTACCCATAAAATCAAGTGTGATTCAACAGTTGTACCTGCAACGCTCGATTGCGGTAACGATTTCGTCCTCGTTAATAAATAGATCAATTTAAGTAGGTACTTCCGCTGCATTAACCCATTCTTACCCATGGTGTGTATAGAGCACCAAATTGTTTTGTTTTTTTTTTTTTTGAAAATTCAAGCACAAAACAATTTGGATAATATTGTAATGCAATTTTTGGAACATTTTTGTAAGCTTATAGCATTAATAGTACACTTAGTTTTTTTTACACGGGGGATACGTTCCACTTTTACTTTGAAACAGTGTAAAAAAAGACTAAATAGAGTTGATCAATTCACATGCATAAACATTTTAATTTGCTTCAATTTTGTTACCTTTTCATGCAATGGTTAAAATACAGTTCTTAAAATTTTGAGTATTTCGACCAAAAATTGTGAATTTTTTGAAAAACTGCCATATGATTACTTTTTGCCCAAAACGTAAAATGTGATTGGAATCAGGTCCATAAGTTGTTCCGTTCTAGAGTTATCGCTGAAAACAACTCGTGTAAAAATAAAACGTTAAAAAGGCCTTAGTGTATAGTAATGCAAAACGGGTTTTGCCTCTAAATAAAGACTGTATTCGATGAAATTTGGACACACGCAATTGTTCGTAACTTTTTAGCGTGTGGGTAAAAATTATTGAAATGTTAACTGCTGCATTTCATTGTGTTGTGTCAATTGTGTAATGAGTTTCGTGAAAATCGGTCGAGTGATTTCAGTGATGGCTTCGAATGAAGAAATAGTGCGCCAACAAATTTTGGGCACTCACTTCGAAAACCCAAACGCTTCTCATCGATGGATCGGAAAACAGCTCGGAATCGCACATTCAACCGTATCTCATGTGATCAAAACGTTCAAGGACCGTAAGACAACCAAGCGGAAAAATGGTAGTGGCAAAAAACGTGGCACATCAAATCCGGAGAAGGCCAGGATGGTATTGAACCAATTTAAGCGTTATCCCGACATTTCGATCAGGGATGTTGCGAAAAAGGCGAAAGTTTCAGTTTGTTTTGTGCAGAAAATAATGAAACGTTCTGGATTACATGTATACAAGGTCCAGAAGGCACCAAACCGGAGCGATAAACAGAACTCGGTGGCCAAAACTCGTGCAAGAAAACTGTACAGGGAGTGGCTCACAAAACCGTTCTGCATTGTGATGGACAATGAGACCTACATTAAAGCCGACACCAAACAAATGCCAGGACAGGAACACGACATCGCCACCTCTAAGTTGGCCGTTCCGGAGAGTGTACGGAAGAAGAAACTGTCGAAATTCGCCAAAAAAATCCTTGTCTGGCAAGCGATCTGCGGATGTGGCAAAATGAGTCAGCCCTTCATCACCTCTGGGACCGTCAACGGACAAATCTACAAGGACGAATGCCTCCAAAAACGACTTCTGCCCTTCTTGAGATCTCACGATGGCCCGACACTGTTTTGGCCGGATTTGGCATCTTGCCACTATGCCCGGCCCGTCTTAGACTGGTACAAAGATAATAATGTAGTTTTTGTACCAAAAAACGTCAACCCTCCAAACACTCCGGAACTTCGCCCAATCGAAAAATTTTGGGCAATCATAAAGGCAAAGCTCGTTAAAACTCCAAAACTGATAGAAAATGAACTTGAACTAAAGAAAGTGTGGTTAAAAGTAAGTAAGCAAGTCGGTCCTATCATTGCCCAAAATTTGATGAACGGGGTCAAGGCAAAGGTGCGGGCATTTGGGTTGGGAGAAGAGGTTCAATAAACCAATGATGTCAAAACTTAACCATTTAGTAGTACTTTATTTCCAGAAAGTTTGAAAAGAATCGGGCTCAAGGAAAATTTTTGGTGACCTATTTTGTGTGTCCAAATTTCATCGAATACAGTCTTTACACAAATCAAGTACCATAAATCAAGCCGTTCGATTCCAATACGGCTGAGTAATAGCGATGATTGACGAAAATGGGTATGCTGCCCAAGTAGTGTTCATTTAAATCATCTGTGTTTGGACTCCTAATAACAGATTTTTAGAACATAGGACACTCCACAATTTCAATCAAAAATAATTGGGTTTTCATCGAAAATCTTAGTGAATTTACATGCCAGTTTTACATGCGCAGAAGGCAAAAACTGACTAAGGCGGACAAAGTGATAAGTGAATTAAACGTGGTAAGACGAGGTATGCATCGATGACTTTCAGAGCACATAAGAACTAAACATCTATTAACTAAATTATAAACGACTAAAGAAGTTACGAAGTGCCCTCTTGAGCATTTTTTCAGCTTTACTTTACTTACTGATCGTTAAACGTGTTATCTCCGAGTTCAAAATTGCTCATATGTGTTGTTTCAATACTCGCTATATTTCTGTCTTCTGAACAACTGTTGTATTCACACATGTAGCCGTGAATTCGATAAGTTGGGCTTACTCGACCCATATTTCATACGCAGTCCTTCGGATCTCTTGATGGGTGCTTTGGTAATGCAACTTCCGAGCGTGTTCCGTCGTTCGATCTTCACGGCTAAGGCCAAACACGTGAAAGCACCGTTCCGTAACAGTGCCTTTGTGTCCTATTGCACATGTAAATGTCTCTTTCGCTCTAAGCAAGGTAAACAAATCATACCGATCGGATGTGTCACTGTCGGTAACAAAGGCCATGTCTGCAAAGACGACAAACGTAATGGGTCGTCTCCGGGTTCCCTCACTTAGTCATCATTCGTGTCCGTTCTGCTCCCCGGGCTCTCCTCGTGCTACTACAGGAACCAGAAGCAGAGCAAGTTATTTTCTACAAAAAGTTTTTGATTTATGGGCATGACTCGAAGAAAAGGGAAACTATCTCAGAATGCAGTTTATTTTTTTGTTCTGCCCCTTTCTGCACCAAGGGAACGTCCTTTGAGTACGTCGCTCTTTTTGGGGTGTTGGGGGGGATTTGGGAACTGTGACGATGCATACGAAAAAATGTGACGAAGGGGGAGGAAGCGGGAAATGAACAATTTTCGCGTGACGTACTTAACGGACGCTCCCCAAGCGATTCTTCCACTTTGGTGAGTAGTTTGTTTGGATGTAATGAAGCAAGGGTTTTTCGACGAATGTGGGGGTAAGAATACACCAGGGGAAGACCCTCTATTGTCATCGAGCTGGACGGCAAAAAAACTTCTGCCGCATGCTGAACCATATTGAAAAGGGCTTCTGGTTTCCAATACTGCTCACGCTCAAATGCACATATTCAATCCGAAGGGGAAGAAATATCGATTGGGTGGGAATGCATTGCTGGTGACATTGTAGTTTGTTGCTGGCAACTCCGTAAAAAGGAACACTTTGTTTTGATTTTTTTTTTTCACAACCGAACAACCCCCGCAGGTCAACACAGAGTACTTATTTCAAACCCCCCTATCTTAGACGTGTCCTCGTACGTGAACCTCAAATTGAAACAGATGATCAGGCATATATTTCTGCGTGCATGAATAATGAATCAACTTCACGTGGTTTTTCCCTTTTCAACCATGGAGTGTACACATTTCAATTCCAACACCTCATCGTTAGGCCACCGCACCGCACCGCACCGGGTCGCGTGCCGGTCGAAGGAAGTAAACACCATTTACGAATTGGGAAATTGGCTTGACTCAAAACAAAAAAAAAACTTTTGGGGCCAACAACAGCCAATCGCTTGGTTGGCAGCCGTGCTCTTGGCCTTCACGCCGCCGTATCCGCTCGAGCGGCTCGAACACACTCGTATGGTTCGTTCGTACGTGTGTTCGTCATTCACTCATTCAATCATAGTGAGCTTCACGCAGCTTTGATTAATTGAACTGAATTCGAATTAAAACCATCCTGCAGTCAGTCCGTTAGTGCAGCAAATTTCGTTTTCCATTCAAGACTAGTTTCAGTCTAGTTGCACATGCATGTAAGACAGTCAAACGATTCCGGTTACTTCCGTGTTACAGACTTGTTCAACACGATAAATGTGATTGCTTCTTGTTGTTGGTTACTTAGATTGAACTTCCTTTTTTTTTCCTTCGCCCGGAGGAGCTTGTTTGATGAATAAACAAATGTATGCATCTTAATTATCGCTTTCATGTTTTAACTACGAGCTCCCGTCGTTCTCCTTTTGCTAATTCAACCAACCCGAATCCAATCTATCGAATGACCACCGCCACTTACCTCATATATGTATGCTTCATCTCGTTTCAGTTCAAAATCCAATTTGACGATTCATTAACCTCGACCTTTGAGTACCCGTCGGAGACGTCGCTGCTGGAGGCGAATGGCTACGGTGCTGCTGACGATGCAACGGATGCCGCCAACGGTTTGAAGGATGCTGCCGCCATTCTCGCAACCGTCACCCTCAACAGCGCCAGCAGCGGCACCAGCAGTACGAACGGTGGTGGACAGCAGCAAACGATGGCGGCGACGGCCGATAGTGGAGGCGGCGGTGGTGGTCTCACCTTTGGTGACAACGGACTGCTGTCGCACAAGAACAACCTTCTCTCGTCGATGCCACTAGGTAAGTGTTTGGGAAGGTTCTACTTTTCCCACCAGAAAAATGATAATGTGGAAATTAAATGCAATCACCTAGATTCCTGATTCCCTCTGTTATCTCGTGAATTATTTAGTCATTTTTCTTTTTCATTCTATTTGTTTGAGGTACTGCTAGATGAAGTCGTTGGGTATTATGCTCGTTCATTCTCCATTGAAAGAGGGCACGTCGTATGCTAAATGAGTAGATGGTAAAAAATTTCTTCCTACTTCTGTTTGGCTATTTTAAAAATGGAATTGCGTAGGTTTACTTAGTTAAATCATGGTGCAGACGGCTGCTGTTTGGTTTCCGGTCTGTCAAACAGGCTCACTAATTATAACAATAACTAACGCACGACTTCCATCGGCATTTCGTCCCAAATTCGTTTGATTACGGTTTTGAATTGGTTCATATTAGACGCCCTGTGGTCATTTACCTTCGCCAGCATGTATGACCATACGAAATAATCCAAGGGATTCCGATCTGGTGAACTGGGAGGCCATTCATTCTTGTCCAAAAAGTCGGTCAAATTTTCTCGGCACCAGCCCTGAACGAAATTTGCAGTATGCGATGGCGCTCCGTCCTGCTGAAACACATAGTGATCTTCTCCAAACACCCCTTGTACATATGGCTTGAAAACTTTCTCCAAAACTTCCGTTTCATAATATACGGCATTCACTTTTACGCCTTTTTCGATGAAAACCAGTGGTAATTTGCCTCGCTTGCTAATTCCTCCCCAAACCATCACTGACGCAGCACTTGGGAACCGTGAAATATTCCTATCACTCTCTAGAACAGTTCTCGAAGAGAGAGCCCACAATCTGTCGTTCTGGACATTGTGGGATTGTTGCAAGACGAATAACTTTTCGTCGGAAAAGATAAATTCTTCCCCACCTTGCCGCGACAAAAGCAGACTTGCTCTTTCGAGTCGTTTCTGCTTGGAAGGTTCCGAAACTCCGTGAACCTTACGTTTCTTGAAAGCTTGTAATCCGAGGTCATTTTGCAGTATATTGTGCATTGACGATTTCGAAACATTCAGATCTGCGGCCATTTTACGTACAGAGCGCTGTGATTTTCGTCTAATCTGTTCCCTGACCACTTTAACAACTCGTGCAGTCCGCACCGTACGAGTACGACCGGATCTCTTCCGGTCATCCAACGGTTGGTTCGGTACACAAAATCCCGCTGTTTTTCAAATTTCTGAAAATAGCGCCCGGGCGCTCACATTTCAAAAACTGTTTTATCACCACAGCACGAAACTCCTTCATCGCTGGTAAAAGATAAACACCGAATGAAAACAATTGGACATAACCTAAAAGCGTTTGTATAAACTAGTGCAAAACTACACCAACACATACGTGAAGCATGTTGAGTAGTTGCACGACACCAATTCAAGGAAAATGTGTATGAGAATATATTGGACACAGTGTAAACTGGCTGCAAAATCATTTCCGATAGAATTCATTGTTCAATGTACAAGCTCTCTCGACCTAAACAAATTCAATGGCTTAGTCGTGATAAACGAAAGAGGAAGTCGTTGTGGAAAATCAATCAGCTAAAAAAAATGTTACGCGAGAAATAGGGCTGGTTTTGTGTTTTCAGTATAACACCAATGGAAGAAAACTGTTTGCAACAATCCTTGAAGCGACCATTATTAGCAGATTTGATCCAGCAGCTAGAAAATGGTAGCTCTATTGCACATCCAGCAACCCATTTCAGAATGTCTGTAAAGTTACGCCCATTCCAAGGTTATTTTCACATACGATCACATATTATTTGGATAAGAGTACTGACACAATTGAAAATTTCTGCCCGTAGTTAGTATTATATGAAAATTGGTATTTGTAATATATTTATAATCAGATAGATCTCACCAAAGGTTGCCTCTGAAATAGCACTAGCTTGTTAACTCTAAACAAAGAAAATTTTCAATTTTCATTCGTAAGTAATTTCATGCAGTCGCAAAGAAATAAATGCAAAAATTAACGTTTGCCGAACCACCCGTTAGATATGTATGCAACCAGCATTACAAAACTCAGCTCATCAAGTGTGCACCTGGAATTATGTGCATGCGTGTATGTTCGTAGACTTCGTTCTTTACTTTCGACCAACAAATGTCTGTTTTGTTTTTCATTGAACTGGTCTACTTTTTATTATAAACCTTTTTTTTCCATTTCACACTTTGCCATCGGAATCCCCCGCTATCGGGCGACTGTTATTTGAACTTGTTAGAATAGTAGAACGTCAATAATAATCCTCAATACACGCACGGCAAAGCGAAAAATATTCTTTCTAGATTTTGTTATGTTGAAATTCCTCCGGAAATGCACAGATTTTGCAACACCAGTGAGCAAAAACCGTTTAAAAGTACTTAGGTACACTTTCGATATCAATGTGCGTCAAAAGCACGATAATTTCTCAATTATAAACAAAAACTATGACGGAGAAAGAAAACGTCTTTTTCGCGCGAGAATTAGGCCTGGTTTTGTGTTGAAATAACCCATGACCATTTGAGTTCAAAATTATAGCCAAACATTTTGTTCACGACGACTTTTTCGAAAAATTGTTAAATTAAAATAAGGTCTGTATCCGCAATAATCCGGACACCTCCAAACACGAATAAAACATAAATTTCGCATTATATTTCCGTCGTAGTTGTTTATTTCAGATTTTTGGGATGTGTTTTAACAATTCGTGAAGACAAAACATAGTTATTCGGTATTTGCATAAAATTTTCGAACTTTGCGCTTAACTCCGTCCATTAGGGTTTGTACAGACTCTTCAGAAATCGTAGAAGCCGTCTTTGTCCAAATTTGCTGGAAGTGTTTGATGTCTTTGATTCCTTGCTTCTTTCCAGAAAGCTTCCGCTTCATCAGAGCCCAATATCTCTCGATTGGTCGTAGCTCTGGGCAATTTGGCGGGTTTGAGGTTTTTGGTACAATGTTCACTTGATTTGCTTGGTACCACTCCATCACAGTTTTAGCATAGTGGCATGATGCCAAATCGGGCCAAAACAAAGGTTTTTCTTTGTGACTTTTGATGAAGGGTAGCAATCGCTGCTGCAGACACTCGTTCTGATAGATCTCCTTGTTGATTGTGCCTGTAGTGACGAAAGATTTACTCTTTTTGCCACACGTGCAAATTGCTTGCCACACAAGGTATTTTTTGGGGAATGTTCTTAAATGCTCAGCTGTAGCAATTCTGGCCATAGCAGAATAAAAAGCCAGCCCTGGAAGCTGCTTGAAATCCTCCAGGACATAAGTTTCATCGTCCATAACAACGCATGAAAACTTCGTCAAATATTCGCAGTACAAACGTCGAGCCCGTGATTTTGCTGCCAAGTTCTGTTTATCGTTGCGATTTGGAACTGTTTTTACTTTATATGACTTAAGTCCCAAACGTTGTTTTGATTTTTGGACAAAACCAGGCGACATCCCTATTTTACGAGCCACCGTTCGAATGGAGAGAATTGGGGTTTTCGTTAACATCCTTTTCACCTTTCGGTCCATGACAGGATCAGCGCGTCCAATGTTTTTGTCACTTCTCGGTTTCCTCTCCACCGTCAAACGTTCCGAAAATGATTTGAGCACATTCGTGAACAGTGGATTTAGGCAAATCTAATGTTTTTGCAAGGTCCCGTATTGACAAGTCAGGATTTGCCGTACGTCCGTACAAAATTCGCTCGCGCACTTGTTTTTCTTTCGTCGCCATCTTGAATACTAAACATGAAATGTAAACATCAATCATAGTCTTTTTCATCATAGACTCTCAGCTATACCACAGTGAAATTTATCATTCCTACGTGCAATATTTCAAAAGTTACAATGATTTGAAGATGTCCGGATAAAGGTGGATACAGACCTTAGTTAGAATTATCTTAACAGACACGCAGATTTTAAGTAGAAAAAAAAGCTTTAGTAAGATCAAATTAAGAACTACCATCTTTCTATCTTGTTTCCTTAAAAAGATAATAATAGTGCCGCCACAGAAGTGAAGTTGAAGTTTTGAACGACGGAACTTTCACCACAAAACTTTCGTAGTATTAACTTTAGACGACATTATGCTTCGAAAGAGCGAACCTCAGTACTTATTAATTTGGTCGTGATGAAAGGCTTTACTAATCACTGTGTGCCAACCATTCCCAATCCGGCCCAAGTAACACCAGAAACATCTTCTTTGACAAGAATATAAGAAGTTTGTTGTAAAAAAGTCGTGAGGATGAAATACCAAACATGTCTGGTCTTGAAAAAGTTTTCAGGATGTTTTTCCACACATATTCGGTTCAAACGTGGTACCAGAACAGCGAACACATTTTTGATCTATTTTTGTTCGATCAACTTAAATTTTACTTCTTGAAAACATCGGTGACTGTTTGTCATCTTACCACTACGAACTATTTTTACTCATTTTTGAGTATCCATACTTTTGACCGATTTGAGTCAAACGAACTTCATTTTGGATTGTTTGGAAATAGCGTGTATGCTAGATGTTTGTAAATATGTTGATAGGTTGCATTCAAGATGAATTTTAAACATGTTTTTAACATCCTCATGCAATAGAGAAATCATTCAGAATAGATGGTGAAACCAATACAGTGACGGCTGAAAATATGTTTATTTGAAATACTGGAATAAAATAAAACACTAACTATATGTAAGATTGTGATGCCACTCACTGATTCAAATAGAAGCCAAATTGGGCATAGCGATTTATTCAAATGTAGCATAAAGCAACAGTTTGGGAGAATGTTTAGTATTTTTTTTATAAACTGTTACGTTTAATTTGTGGGGGAGTCTTTTGAGATGTAGCTACGCACAACATAATAGAAAAATTGTATTTGTATTTTCATTCATACTGACATTTCTCGGTTCAATTTCACAACAAAAAACGCAGAAAATTAAAAACGAACATTTGAAAATCAAATGTGTTACTAATGTTTTTACCCGTACTGTAGACTTGTACTGTAGGACTGTAGACATGGTAAATCGCCATGTTGGTTTTTGTGAATTCCATAAAGGAATCTCACTAAAATTCAACAATTTATTCTACTTTTTTAATCCAATCGATGGCGCATGAAATTAAGGAAGGTAAAACGTAAAGTTGCACTGCTAACCTTGAGCCGCATATACAATTTTGATACAACTTCCATGCCCAAAGCAGTTTTTATTTCTCATTTGAAAAAGTAGTAAACAATCATCTTTAACGCGTAAAATCCCATTATCTACGATATCGTTTCGCCATTAAAATATCTTGTTTATTTTTTTTTTTTACTTTGTTCAGACCGTGCTTGCTTTGTCAAAACATATCATTATGTTATAAGCATCCATAGAACATAATATTTGTCTTATGGATGTTCTACAAAACATCTGGTATGACCTAAAAGATGTTCAAAAATGCCACATTTATTGCGCTTTTTCGGTTATATGCGTGTATGAAATTAAGTTATTGACGTTAGAAAAAAACATGAGCTTGGTCTATAACGTGTGTTACTAACATGAATATGACAAGTGGTGTTACTTGGGGGACTTCCACCACGCCACTCACTGCTTAATCTTATTCCTTTATTTCTTAACCTTCATCGCTTGATTTAGATGAACATTTTCGAAATGTTACAATTATGAAGTGAACAACCATACTTTTCATACAAATGTCTAAGGCTCAAATTCTTGTATATGTCACAAATGTCCCAAAAATTACTTTACCTGAAAGAACTAGAACATTGTATCCTGCAAGTTTCAAGCCAACCACCGACAACAACACGTGTCGCATAAATAGGTCAACTAATATTTCTCAGAATGGCAAGCAAATTGCCACACCGCAGCGATTCTAATTCGGGACTTTATCAAGATGAATAACAGTTTAATAATCAGTGCTTCCCGAGGAAGCTTTTATGATGTCGAGAGTGCAACCGCAACAGAGTAATCACTCAGCTCGTCGTGAGAGGCATCAGCTGGATATTATGCAAACCCCTACGCAAAGCCAAGCCACGAGATATGTAGGGGCATATTTCACGACCAACAATTGAAAAGATCCTATCAGCTTCTTCTCGACGAACAATGCGAGTGGCAGGCAAAGTTTTGTTAATAGAAGCCCTTTTCAGTTGTGGATCGAGATTTGTGTGCTTTATGAGTTAGTTCCGCTCGCGAAACACTGATTGACGGCGAGGTAATTAACCTCGATGGAGAGGACGCGTCGTACAATGTGCTCTGTTTTTTTTTAGCGATCGAAAATTGGAGCTCGAGAGCATGAATGCAATGAACATCCGTAATTAAACGCGCTGATTTTTCGCCGGTGTCCAGCCGGTTCAGCGCGGGTGTGACTTTCCAAAAATTTGGTTAATTTACCCACATGGTGTTGTTCGAGGTCGTAAAATCCGTGCCCGAAAAGGAACGGTAGGAAATGTTTGAAAATGTTCAGTTTTATTTTTGCATGACAGTTGATAAACTTATGAGGCATTTCACATTTTTCGAGAATGTCAACTTAACATTTCTATTTTCGATGCAAAGAAATCCAATCGATTTCAGATCCTTAAAGACGATTGGAGGCGGAAATCGCGGTCGTCATCCAATCAACCATTACACGCTCTCACACACCGCACACACTTATTTCTCACGACGACACCATCCAACCGGCACCGAATGGTTTTCTCCGCCTAAATCCTCTGCACGCTTTTCGCAGTCACGATTCGGCAATAAATTGCGTTACCGACTGGCTGGCTAGGGTCTATCACACATTCTCGTTCCTCGTTCCGTGAAATCGATCCATTACAAATCACTTCTCGTTATGTTCATCCAAACGAGCATTACTGATTGCCAACCAAACTATTGAACGGTTCACCTGACTTACCCGATTTCTTGCACACCACAATGTATCGGGTACTATGACACCGATTACCATCAAATTTCCTCCTTTACACCTCAATTCGATCGCACACGGCAAATGATGGGGAAGCCACATGCCCATCATCCGCGCTGGCTCTTCGCACAGACAAGCGCATGAGAAAGTGCAACATTTCGCCGTACACCATCTGACTAATGATGCCTCACGGCATCCAGATAATGGCTTTCCGTACTACGACTAGGCATCAACTTCACCCATCAACTTGAGAAAAATGCCAATACGGCGGACTATTTTGCAGATCATGTTAGCTGCGGCAAATTTCGACGGGCTGCGAAAACAAGAGATGAAATTCCAGCAAGGTTTGTTTACTCGGCGCACACACCCGCACGCGAACTTGGTCCAATCATGAGAGAATAACTATCAGAGTTGCCAGATTTTATTTTCAAGAGTTGTAAAAAATCCATGCAATTGATTTATATGCCGTATCCAAACATTGCTTTTAATCGCTATAGCATTCAGTGAATCTCGCAAAGGAAGCTCTGACAACGCTGGCTGAAACTGATGATCTTAGTAGCATGGGCATTTTCGTTTTGAGAAAATGAAAAAAAACGGTGGCCTACTAAAAGGGAGAGCAAGAGAGACTGCACTCTAGCGCCAATCATTGGCTACTTAGGATCGGATAAAATCGATCACCAATTTGTTTGATTTTCGATGTTTGGTCATTTTTTCAACTTTTCTCTCATCTTGGAAATACTTGCTGCTCGTTGTACAAGTTGATGAAAGTGCATTTTTTTTCTGCAGCTTGTAGTAGTTTAATTATCTAGTGTGTTAATACTGCACGCGATTGGATAGTTATTTGAGTCGATGACGATAACCTCGGATGGAATTTTTACGGGATATAATTACAAATGTTCAAAGATTAATAATTTGGCCACCTAACCTGGAGAATCGGGAAATAGTGGAATGTTGCTTTCGGCAATGTTGACCTTTCTTGGCAACCAATTTTCAAATCTCCTATTCAGTATAGGATTTCCTCGAATATATTCATGTGATAACGAGGTTATTTAGTACTAATGTAGTTATCTTTGAGATAACGAGCCATAACCTTATGCAATATTTTTATTCAAATAAACCCCACGCACTCGAAAATGCTGCTGTCTTCATATTGCTTACAGAAAAAAAACCTTTTTCACACGCAGCTCGAATGGAACGATAACCGAATAAAATAGGGCCTGCTGACAATACACTGCCGGAAATAAGCATGAAGATATGCGGTAATTGGGCAAATTTTCATTTTCTAATGAATAATAATCCCCTGTTTGTACTCTTTGCAATGAATCCAGTTTTGACTGATAAAGGGGCGCGCCTTTGAATAGTGCTATAACTCCTCAAAGGGTTTAAATGGCGGACACTTTCAATAAAAGTCGATTTAATGCCAACAAAACAAAGAATGACAACTATAACAACACCGAATACTTCATCATTTAGCAATAATGATGAAGTTACTCGACATACACTATTCAAAGGGAACGGGATATAATACAATAGATCAAATTACTGGTCACAATGGTTTATGTCCCGAACAGAGAAAAAAAAAACACAATTTTTATAATCGGAATGCACTCACCAAGTTATACTAGTCGACGAAATTCCACTTTCTGCCATTTGTCTTGAAAATCTCAAGCAATAAAATCATAAATAAGCTATGGACGCAACAGTTTTCATATTTTGATTTTTGGGTTTTTCGTAAATAAAAACTTCCCGCTGCTTGTCGCATTAGAACGTATTTTTGAGTTCTCCGTAACATTGTGGACAATTCCTGGTTTTTGCCGTACGATTTAAAATGGAATAATTATGTTTACATAAGTTGGTGCAGTATTTTTGATCATTAATTCGTTGAATAGCTTGTATTTTTTATCACGAGATGCCTCTGAATCAATAATCATTTGAAATCTTGTACACTGCCGTATGTTGAAACAATATAATTTGTGAAACATAATTCGATTCTTAGTTTCTGTATATGTTCAAAATAGTAATTGCATTTTATGATTTTTTGAGTTGGAAATAAGTAAAGACTGTATTCGATGAAATTTGGACACACGCAATTGTTCGTAACTTTTTAGCGTGTGGGTAAACATTATTGAAATTTTAACTGAATGTATTTCATTGTGTTGTGTCAATTGTCTAATGAGTTTCGTGAAAATCGGTCGAGTGATTTCAGTGATGGCTTCGAATGAAGAAATAGTGCGCCAACAAATTTTGGGCACTCACTTCGAATCCCCAAACGCTTCTCATCGATGGATCGGAAAACAGCTCGGAATCGCACATTCAACCGTATTTCATGTGATCAAAACGTTCAAGGACCGTAAGACAACCAAGCGGAAAAATGGTAGTGGCAAAAAACGTGGCACATCAAATCCGGAGAAGGCCAGGATGGTATTGAACCAATTTAAGCGTTATCCCAACATTTCGATCAGGGATGTTGCGAAAAAGGCGAAAGTTTCATTTTGTTTTGTGCAGAAAACAATGAAACGTTCTGGATTACATGTGTACAAGGTCCAGAAGGCACCGAACCGGAGCGATAAACAGAACTCGGTGGCCAAAACTCGTGCAAGAAAACTGTACAGGGAGTGGCTCACAAAACCGTTCTGCATTGTGATGGACGATGAGACCTACATTAAAGCCGACACCAAACAAATGCCAGGACAGGAACACTACGTCGCCACCTCTAAGTTGGCCGTTCCGGAGAGTGTACGGAAGAAGAAACTGTCAAAATTCCTTGTCTGGTAAGCGATCTGCGGATGTGGCAAAATGAGTCAGCCCTTCATCACCTCTGGGACCGTCAACGGACAAATCTACAAGGACGAATGCCTGCAAAAACGACTTTTGCTCTTCTTGAGATCTCACGACGGCCCTACACTGTTTTGGCCGGATTTGGCATCTTGCCACAATGCCCGGCTCGTCTTAGACTGGTACACAGATAATAATGTAGTTTTTGTACCAAAAGACGTCAACCCTCCAAACACTCCGGAACTTCGCCCAATTGAAAAATTTTGGGCAACCATGAAGGCAAAGCTCGTCAAAACTCCAAAACTGATAGAAAATGAACTTGAACTAAAGAAAGTGTGGTTAAAAGTAAGTAAGCAAGTCGGTCCTATCATTGCCCAAAATTTGATGAAAGGGGTCAAGGCAAAGGTGCGGGCATTTGGGTTGGGAGAAGAGGTTCAATAAACCAATGATATCAAAACTTAACCATTTAATAGTACTTTATTTCCAGAAAGTTTGAAAAGAATCGGGCTCTAGGAAAATTTTTGGTGACCTATTTTGTGTGTCCAAAGTTCAACGAATACAGTCTTTATTTAGACAAGTTTGATTTTTCAAAATAAATGACATTTTATTGATGTTCGTTTCACTAATAAAGGTCCTTAATAATGTATAGCATCGCCTTGTCTCATTATGACTTCTTCCAATCGTCGAGACAACAATCGTCCAAGTTATGAAGTTCTTCAATATATTCGGATCCGTCTAGACCATTCATCTTGAATTACCTGTTTCAACTGACCAGCCGTTTCATAGCTCCTTCTTTAATGGAACCATTATGAGAAAGTAACCCCTAAACGTTTTCAATCGAATTTAGATCCAGGCTGCCGGCTGACCACTCCGTCATGTCTCCGTTAGACCGCAGGAATGGAAGCAAGCGTTTCTGGAGACACTCGCCTCGGTAGATTTGCCCAATCACGGTACCTGTTGTGATCTACGGCTGGCTCATCTCTCCACATTCACTGATGGCCTGCCAAACCCAGAAATTTTTGGCAATTTTTTTTTCCATCTTCGGCCAACCGTGATGTGGCAACGTCTCCTGTCCTGAGGCTAGGGCTGCTGCTTCCGCGGAAAATTCGCTACCTTGAGGAGGCAGACTGCCTTCCAACATTATGTTAGGTCCGGTTACTCCCAAGCCTACCTGACTGTTGCTTTTAGAACCATCCGTATACAGCTTAGTGTGCTCTTTGTACCTGGTATTCAGCATAGCGCGAAAGAGGATCTATGAGTTTTTGAGGTTTTGTCTTTTTTTGAATGTTTTTTGATAGACCAATCTACATTGATTGCTTGCTTGTACCACGGTCGATTAAGCTGGGCAATTTCGGTTATTTCCATGGCAGTTTCGTTGAGAAGTGCAGAATTGGCCGCTTGGCGTAGGTTCACATAGTTGGACTTAGATTTTTCTGCGATCCGGCAAAATCTGCGAATGAGTGTTTCAGTCATTCGTAGTTTAAGTGGTAGTTCTTCTGTTTCAACTACCAGGCTTGTAACTGGTGAGGAAGATATTGCGCCTGAGATGATTCTGAAGATTTGGTTATAGGTAGTTTGGAAAGTGTTACAAAGCTCTGAACCAAAAAGTTCAATTCCGTACATTAGCTTTGATATGCATGTAGACTCCGCAATTTTCCATAACGTTGATCTATTTGCCTTCGGTGCTATGGCTTTCAAGTATTGTAACCGATTTTGAAGAGCTATCTTTGTTTTCGCCGAAAAATCTCATTTTTGATTGATCCAAACACCTAGGAATCGTGCAAGGTTGACTCCCGGAATAGTTTCATCGTCAATTTTGATACCTAGGCGCGAGTTACGCCACCGATGCCTTTTCCTTGTGCATATGTGAATAATACATGATTTTGAGGCATACAATTTCTGTACGGTGTTAGCCCAAATGTTGACAGCTTCAACCGCATTTTTGAGTGCAACTCGAACCCTGGGGAAATGTTTTTGACGTGGCTATCAAAATTATATCGTCTGCGTATTCTAGGACCCGAACATTGCTAGGTACAGCGTCGAACATTGGGTTAATGGCAAGCAAGAACAAAGTTTCAGCGAGGACAGATCCTTGTAGAACTACATTTTCTTGAACACGTTCAGTTGATAAAATTCCTCCGTAGCTAACGCAGAGTCGACGATTATTGAGGAAATTGGTAATGCAGCTTCGCATACGGTGTTCGATGTTGAGCTCACCCAATTGTTTCACCATGTTCGGTCTCCAACTTTGATCGTATGCTTTTTCCAGATCAAGTATAGCAAATTCAGCGTGAAGACCAGTAGTTTTAATATTCTCAATTATTTCTTTAAGATCGCAAAAGTAAGAACCTCTACCAGCCCGAAATGCATGCTAATTTGGGTGTAGGATGTTGTGTTCTTCTAGAAAAGTCATGAGCCTCTGGTTACCCGAGCAGGAGACAACAACATAGGAATACCTAATTTTGATCTTGATAACTGGCCTTGGTATTAAAGAGCTCAGATTAAGAGGTAAAATACCTAAGCAAAATACATAAGAATTGCAAGCAAAATATCTCTCGAATAACAAAACTTGTTATTTCGGATACCTGGGAATACCTGAGAGGTACTATTTTGGTATTGTCTTACCTCAATTTGGTATTCGCATAACATTGTGTTAACATTGGTCCAGTCGTGTACTAATACGACCAGTCGAGTATTAGTACACGACACTGAAGAAGTCTGCACATTGTAGACGAAATACGCGTATCTGTCAAGATAAGCAATAAAGGTAGTTGGAATTAAATGGAAATTACTAATCATTCTTCTTATTTTCTAGTTACAGGTATTCCACTAAACAGCTCACACTCTCCATAATTCCTCTTGGAATGCTTTTTGGGCAGCTTCTCTTTGCGGATCATCAGCGGATAGACGCTTGAGTTTGCTCAAGGCCTTACGTCGACTTTTAACGTTTTTTTTTTCACTTCTTCTGTCCACCAGATTTCAGTTTTTCCTGTGCAGCGCGCTGATATCATTGGAAAGGATTCTTTCGCGGCATCAATGATAATCTCTCCTAGACGTTCGATCGGTAAACTTCGTTCTGTGGAAAGTTATTCTAATATCGTATGTTCAAATGTTAACCAATCTGCATCTTTGTACAGCCATAGCTTACGACGCTGAACCTGCGGAGATCTATTTTGGAGCCGTATTTGGATGGGGAAGTGATCACTTCCGTGCGTGTCTTCATCAGTGGACCAAGACAGTTTGCTGGCAATACTCTGAGACACAACAGTGAGATCTATAGCTGAAGAAGTACCGTGTGCTGAACTAATAAATGTTTGTGAGCCGTTGTTGAAAACTGCAAGCTGATGTTTTACAAACCAGTCTAACAGTAACCATCCTCGCTTCGATGGTTTTACACTGTCCCATGCTTGATGGGCTGCATTAAAGTCACCTCCGATTATAAATGGTGGGTGGTGTTTAGTAATGAGATTTTCGAGTGTGTTGATAATATCTTGGTCATCACTGTTGGGTGGAATATACATAGAAGCAATAGTAACGTTGTAAGGATCATTCAATCGTGCCACACAAAGAGTGATTGGTGAATTCATTGTATACATCTGGTGTGGAATTTCGCTCAGAATAGCAAGCCCCGCAGCACCTGCTCCTTGGCAGTAGTGACGATGAGAAAGAGTCCAGTTATACCGGCTTGTAAGAACTTTGCCCAGAGTTTTCGACATCATTTCTTGTAATCCAATCGCTGTAGGCTGCTCACGATTAATTAAGTGTACTAGTTCAGAGTGGTTGCTCCATAATCCGCGGATGTTCCATTGCAAGAGTAGTGTTTTCGCTGTTTGGTCGGCGTTACTTATGCTCTCGTTGTAAGAGATGGGGGATGCTTCACGATCGTTGTTTTCTCCTGAAAGGTATGATAAGTGAGCAGGATTGATGGAACTAAAGGCAGAACAAAAAGTGGTACTTGCCCGAGAATGGGCACTAGCCACGTCGACTGCCACCAGAGGCTCATCGGATAAATCCGGAACATCTCTGGTCAGGGTCGACGTGGTAGGCCTCGCTCTTGGCGAATCAGTAGTAAATTTATCCGTGCTGGTTGATGGTATCACATTAATGCCATAGAAGCGATCATAAGCATCGGAGTTCGCGATCGCAGAAGCAGGTGGATTTTGCTCGATTCAGGCAAACTTGTTTCCGTTTCTGGGAGTGGAGGAAGGTACTACATATTCCCCGCCTTCAAGCCGCGTTTCGTCAACGCAAAGGGTGTTCTCGTTGATTGAATCAGCAGATGTTCCTAGTCTATTAGTTTTTATTTGGTCCTCTGAAAGGTATGACAGCAGAGCAGGATGAATTGACCTTGGGGTAGTGGATAAAATTGTACTTGTCTGGAGGTAGAGGCAAGTCAGGTCGACTGCCGCCAGGGTCTCATCGGTTAAACCCGGAACATCCCTGGTCAGGGTCGACGTGGTAGGCCTCGCACTTGGCGAATCAGTAGAACTTTCTGTTATGCTGGTTGACGACAATGTGGGAATGGTAGAAAAGCTGTCATATGCATCCTTGCTAGCTGGTGTGAAGTTATCAACGGGCCCAAACCACGCTCTTTCTATGCATGTTGTGTTGGGTAATTTGTTTCGTCCAATTCCTGAGTCGTTGTCCGTGTGGGCGCAGGTGATATCATGTTGGGAAGCAAGTGGGTTTTCTCATGTTTCCATTATCTTTTCCAAAAACGTAGCAGGGTCGGTATTAGAGGGTTCCATAAAAGATTCGTCGAAAGTTTGGTCTTCTGTTTGCGTTGAGAGACGCTTACCCCCATTGTAGTCGTCCTTAAAGGGTGTCCACGATGAAATTGCCACACTATGAAATTGCTCTAACTTTTTAACCGTTGGATAGAATTTAATGAAAATTTGGGTGGATTTAGTTCATAGTGCATTATTTACATCCTGCAAGTTTTAAAGTCCTGTGATCAAAACTCGCGGAAATGGAGTCGAAAGAACAGCTCGTGCGTGATAAAATCTTGCGCATTCATCACGAGAACAAGGATCTCTCGCATCGTTCCATCGCTAAAACGTTGGGAATCGCGAATTCCACGGTGTCGCGAGTGATTAAGCGGTTCGAGGAACGGTTGACCACCGATCGGAAGCCCAGAAGTGAAGGAAAAAGTATTCCGTACAACACCAAAAATCACAACCGCGTAGTTGGGGCCTTCAACCGAAATCCGAACGCCTCCGTTCGGGATGTGGCTAAGAAGCTGCACCTAAGCAGAAGTTTTGTCCAGAAGGCCAAAACTAAGGCTGGGCTTCGAACGTTCAAGGTACAAAAGGCCCCTAATCGCGACGAGAAGCAGAACAAGTCCGCCAAAACCCGTGCCAGGAAGTTGTACCTCAACATGCTGACGAAAGTTGAATGCTGCATCATGGACGACGAAACATATGTGAAGGCCGACTTCAAACAGATCCCCGGCAACCTGTTTTTCACGGCCAAGGATAAGTTCAGCGTTCCGGAGCATATCCGCACTCAGAAGATGTCCAAATTTGCGAAGAAATTCCTGGTTTGGCAAGCCATCTGCACGTGCGGGAAGCGGAGTGCACCTTTCGTGACCCAGGACACGATGAACGGACAGGTGTACATAAAAGAGTGCCTCCAGAAGCGGCTGCTTCCTCTCCTGAAGGCCCACAACGTCCCAACAATCTTCTGGCCGGATTTGGCCTCATGCCACTACTCCAAGGACGTGCTGAAGTGGTATACGGACAATAAGGTCAATTTCGTGCCGAAAATGTTCAACCCTCCCAACACTCCGGAGCTCCGCCCCATCGAGAAGTACTGGGCGATTATGAAGCAGCACCTTCTTAAACGACCTAAGGTAGTGAAGACAGTCGAGGAACTGAAGAAAGTATGGGTTTACATGCAAAAAACGGTTGATTCACATGTTGTGCAGAATCTTATGGCCGAGGTTAAGGCCAAGGTGCGGGCATTTGCGTATGGACTGTAAATAAAATACGAGTAAAATCCTGATTATTTTCTCCTCCGATTTGTATTTTGGACAGTCCCGAGATGTAGTTGCGTGGCCTGTTTTACAATGGATGCAGTGAGGTGGGTTGTTACATTTCTCGCCTTCGGTCATAATATGGGTTTGAGAACAATGCAAACATATTCCGCAGTTCTTACATATCTTCTTAGAGTGTCCGTAAGCGCCACAGTTGCGGGGGGGGGTTAGTTTTGTGGGTGCGATTCAAAGTATAATTATTTGGGAAGATTTTTCCGTGGAAAATAACACCAGAGCGGTGTGTTTCGGAGGTAACCATTCGTGCGCTTTTTTATTCTTCTTACTGTGTGTACCCCTTGTGTGCTTAGGTATTTTTCACATATCTTTTTCCTCAACATTAATTGAATCCGGATCGTACACTATTCCTTGCACAGTATTCAATGTTGGAGTGGAATGATTTCGATTTGCGTACCGTCAGCGAGTTCGGTAATTTTGAACAGTTTTTCGAAGATCGTTTTAGAGCTAGTGCGTGAGCCACGGCCTTCCCGGGAAGCATCTATTGTTCTTGCTTCTTTTTTTCCGATCGCTAGCTCTATCGAAGTTCCAACGACGAATGGGTCGGGGAGCGGTAAATCATGTCTACGAGTTGAATTACTTTCTATGCTATCGTTGTTATATTTCCTGCGCAGTACTAACACCATCATTTCAATATCATCTGCCTTTCTCATCCATTCAGGTAGTCTACTGACACCTAGAGGACTTTTTCCGGAGTTCCCAGAGAGACCGGATGGTCATTCGACCGACGCTAGGATCTCTACTCGAAAGTCACTGCGAACATCCACTGTCAGAATTCGATCACTGTTCGATACCCCGTACTACTCGGGAAAAGTTTTATTGTTTACAACGCCACTGTAGCTAATGTAAAATATATTCTTTGTCTCACGGCTATGTCACACGATATTGTCACTGTAACTCGTTCACATTTGGCCACTATAACAAGAATTTATATTTATACCCCACTATCTTTGAACTAGTTAAGACTAGGATTACACCATAAGTAACTTTTAAGTTATTACCGGGCGTATTTTATGTATAAATACGATATTTAGGTAGAGTAGATCGCGCGCGTTGTATTACAACAGTATCCCGATTGCGTTAGGTTGCTCTGAATACCAATGTATTTATTTGTTCAGTACTTCTTCAGATTTCTTTAAGAATGTCGACCTCTTGAAAGTCTGAAGATCATTTGTAATCCCTTGAAATGTTAAAGCGCGTGTTTTACCGACGAAGTTATTTATTGTTTTTTTTTTTACAAACCTGAGTTGTCCTCTTCGTTAGAGTGATTTGCCGCAAAACACGCCAGTATCACACCCAACGTTAATGCCTTTACATAAATGTACTACGACGCGGATGCTGAAGAAAGGTGTAACAGTTAACAGATACGATACTAAGCCCAAATAATCCCCATCGCCTTTTTTACTCTGTGAAAGTAAGCGACTCAGCGATGATGACAAAGAATCCACCATTCCAATGCTCCATTATAGACCATTAGATTGAGCCGACCCACCAACGGCAAGGTACAAAAACTAGCCATGGTTGGGATAAAAATTCCGAAAAATATATCAGTAAACGTTAAGGATTCATTCGAAATGCCGAGCAAGGTTTGCTTACAATTCTGAGTAAAATTTGCATAGAAATCTCGTTCAGTTGCAATTCCAAGCAAATCTTTCAAATTTGAACAAGATGTCCTAAGGATCCCTACTAAGGCTCACCTAAAAAATCCACGGTAGAGTTTGCTCAGAATCTAAAGGAGGTACAATTCCAAACAAGATGAGCCATCATCAATCGTTGGAGTCAGGAGGATTATCACACGATTTTTTACTCCTCGTTAAGACGCAAAACGGCTGATTTGCACGAGAAGCCGCTGCATTTAATGTTTTCTACTGGACCGAACAAAACATTGTGACAAGATCAGAGAAAACATTCACACTACCATACCTACCAGTTCCATTTTTACTGACTCACGTAGAAATGAGATCATTTGCAACGGTGACATCTGCTTAATCCATATAGCGTCTGAAAAAGCTACTAGAAGTCATTCTCAAGATGGTTTTCGTCGGAAAAATTTGACTCCATCCTTGCAACCAAGCACTAGCCCGGAGTACAGAGCATTGATAATTACAGCATCAATTAAAGTATCTCCTCTGCAATTCCGTGCACACTCACTGTGTGCGCCCACAGCAGCACAGAGCGTCGAACAGATGGCGTTGATAGATGCTCAATGCCAACGCTTGACTGTGGACGGACCGGAGCAGCTCGCCTGGAAGGCAAAACATCCGCATTCGCGTCGAGTCACCGCCATATCTATCGAGAATACGCGGCGACGAGAAAGCGACACAAAGATGGAAAATAAAACAAACTACCATACTGGTGTACTCCTAACTCCATACGTGGCTGCACTTTGTGTGCAAATAACGATAAGAGACCTTGGGCTCGCGTCAGCAGCTGCTTTATGTCTCCAATGGACCCGACTCTGTCGAACGTAGATTTCTGCAACCATCAATAATCTAATCCTGCACTAAGGAGTGTTAGAATGGACGACTTTTTGGCTGGAGTTAGGCAGCTGCTACCAGATAAAAGAAACTCGAAGGCCAGCTGTGGTGATATGCAGCTTTCGACCGGTTTTTGATACTGAGATTCGCTAAGGTCGTGAAGGCAATAAAATGACCGTTCCAGTTTTAAAGCTTTACTCTAAGCTCTTCGGAGAGCGTTAACCGTCCACACATGGAAGTCACTGAACAGTGAAATTAGCGCCGTACATTCATGTCTTTTAGGACTGCAGTGCGCTGTAATGGAGTCAGTAAAAAAGTTAACTTTACTGTTCTGCTTCAAACCGCAAAACTTGGGTGTCGTTTCGTGCTGCACATTGAACGAACCTAAGCAGGACGCGAGTGAAGGCGGAGGCTGGAGAGGAAGTTGCAATTTTACACTTTTCACACTGGAGGACAAAAGTACTTCCATCCATATATAAGCACGACGATTCAGTTGGAAGTGTTGACCATATAAGCAAGTGCTGGTGCAGATTCACACGTGCTTTTTATGTGCGATAGTTTTCTATTTCGATTCCCCCCTGGTACAGTTACTTGCAGAAAACTTGTCATTGGCTTAACTGTTTTTTTTTCTTCTTTAGAACGAATCAACATTTCAATCCGGAAAAGAGAGCTTACTAACAAATCAACGAGCATCGAGTCTTGATTGATGGTTGATTCAACGTGAAGAAAGATAACATTTGATCAACTTCGATTTGCATAAAACCTTTTTCGTGTCGATGGCCAATACTCATAAGTAGCTCAATCAACAATCGCATGATTTCTAAAGTAGCACCCTGAGGAATCGCTGATTGGTCGTCGGATCGGCAGAACTAGTTCAACAACCTCTTCCGACCCGTTAAAATTACGCTTCCAAGGAAAACAAAAACCGGTTCGAAACACTTCTTCACCGCCAATTCGCAAATGGCACAACAACGTACAATTGGCGAAATAAATCATAAATAATCTAGTGTGCGGCGCGCGGGACGGGAGAGCTGCAACGGAAAAAGAGTGGAAAATCTAAACAAAACTCTTCGAGCGCTCGGCTTGGCACCGCCGCCGCAGCCGCGCCATCAGCGGTTCACCTGGTTGAGTTGGGGGGCTCTTTATTTTTTATTTTATTTTTGTTGTTTTCTTTTACTGCGTTATTACAATTATTAAAAAAAAAAAAATATCCTGCCGCCACACCCCACTCTTAACTTATATTTTCTCCCCCCCGTGCCCCCCCTTTAATGTTTTATTTTTAAAAAACCCCAAAAAAAAGTTTAAAAAACAGAAGAAAAAAACCCCTCACCACCAGGGTGCCCACACCCCCCGGGAAATGCGGGAAAAATGCGGGAATCCAAAATCATCGGGAAATAAAGCTATGTCCATTTAGAATCCGGAATAATAAAATCATCTGTATCTCGGTAACGGATTGACGTACAAATAAGTTCAATAAAGGGTGATACGGTCAAAATTTGGTCAAGGGAAAACGCGTGTAAATCGGTGAAATCATTTATTTAAAAAATCAAATTAAATTTCTTTTTCAAGTTCAATTAGTATAAAATTCAGGAAATATATTCAGTTAGGCTTCCGCTTTTCCAAATCCGAATTGCCGGGCCTTACGCTTGACTCCTGCCATCAGATTTTGTACAGCCACCTTGTCCACCTTCTTCGCCGCAGAAAGCCAGTTTGCCTTGAACTGCTGCTCGTCCTTAGCAGTTTTTTTGGTCTTCTTTAGGTTCCGCTTGACAATAGCCCAGTATTTCTCAATTGGGCGGAGCTCTGGCGTGTTGGGAGGGTTCTTGTCCTTGGGAACCACCTGCACGTTGTTGGCGGCGTACCACTCCATGGCCTTTTTTACCGTAATGGCAAGATGCCAAATCCGGCCAAAACAGTACGGAACAACCGTGTTTCTTCAGGAAAGGCAGCAGACGTTTATTCAAACACTCTTTCACGTAAATTTCTTGGTTGACAGTCCCGGAAGCTATGAAAATGCTGCTTTTCAAGCCACAGGTACAGATGGCTTGCCAAACCAGATATTTCTTTGCGAACTTTGACAGTTTCGTGTGCTTGAAAATATCTGCTACCTTTCCCCTTCCTTTTGCCGTATAAAACTCCTGTCCCGGAAGCTGCTTGTAGTCGGCTTTGACGTAGGTTTCGTCGTCCATTACCACGCAGTCAAACTTCGTCAGCATCGTCGTGTACAGCCTCCGGGATCGCGCTTTGGCCGTCGTATTTTGTTTATCATCGCGATTTGGAGTCACTACCTTCTTGTAAGTCGATAGTCCGGCTCGTTTTTTGGCTCGATGCACGGTTGTAGACGATACACCCAGCTTATTTGCGGCATCTCGGAGAGATAGGTTAGGGTTTCGCTTGAAACTACCGGCAACTCTCTTTGTCGTCTCAGCGGCTTCCGGTTTTCGATTTCCCCCCGATCCAGACTTCCTGGCTGTCGACAAACGTTCCCCAAACACTTTAATTACATTTGTAACGGTTGATTTGGCAACTTTTAGCGATTTTGCCAACTTTGCGTGCGAGTAGCTCGGATTTTCGCGATGCGCGAGCAAAATTTTGATACGCTGCTCTTCTTGCTTGGACGGCATTTTGACAACTGAAGAGTGAATTCCAAAATCAAAATAGGAGCAACATTCTACACACACACACCTTCAAAATGAGGGGTGTTCAGGTTTTTTAAATGCAAAATTGAAAGAAATACGTCAAGTTGATATTGACCAAATTTTGACCGTATCGCCCTTTACATCAAAACAAAGGTAATTCACTGTACTTTAAGGAAAAAAATATCAATACAAATCATTTCTCTGCGTTTCTAATGAAAATTCGCACTTTCTTCTTTATTCCTCCCATCAAACGCTGCACACCTCCGGGTCAACTTCTTTGGCCTCAACTTCTTTGGCACATTTGTTCCACATTTTGGTCATCTCAGTCGCGTCCCAAACCGTTTTTCCACTTTTCTTAAGCTTCCGCTTCATTATTGCCCAAAATCTCTCGATGGGCCGGAATAGCGGGCAGTTGGGTGGATTTATGTTTTTTATCGATGAAATCTACGTTATTATCGCAGTACCACTGGATGACTTCCCGGCTGTAGTGGCAACTCGCCAAATCGGGCCAAAACTTCACAGGACCTTTATGGTCTTTAATGAAAGGTAGTACGCGGTTTTTGAGGCATTCTTCCTTGTACAGCTTCGAGTCCATCGTCTTATTCGTCACGAACACTTTGGTCTTTGCTCCGCAGCTGCATATCCCTTGCCAAATCATCAATTTTTTGGCAAATTAATCCATAAAAGCAAACTTAAACTTCGCAGGAACCTCTCCTCGTGCCGTCGCCATGTAGAATGTTTGGCCAGGAAGCTGTCCGAAATCAATTTTGCCGTAGGTTTCATCGTCGATGAGCAGGCATCTTTGGTACTTCGTCAAAACCTGCTGGTACAATTTCCGAGCTCGAGTTTTGGTGACGAAACTTTGCTTCAACGTTCTGTTTGGTTGCTTGCTGGCTCGATGAGAACGATATCCTGCTCGCAAACGAATTCTTCGAACGGTACTGCGAGCAGCAGCGTATTTTTGTGCGATTTCATTATCTGATAGTCCAGGGTTTGCTCTGACGGTTCTTAACACCTTCTGGTTCAGCTTTCGGTCATATGTTCCACTACGACGCTTACCTTGAGGCACTCGATCCACGCTCTTTCGCTCCTTGAAACGTTTGAGCACGTCATACACGGTTGATTTGGCGATTTTCAACGTTTTTGAGATTTGTATTGCGGACCACGTTGGATTATCAACGTGGGTGTGAAGATTTTTTTCTCTCCTCTCGGCTTCCATCTAGAATAACTTTTGACTCACTGCACAAAACACCGTGAAATTTATACCATCTTTTTACAGAAAGTGGGCGCCTAGGTAAACAAACCGCACTCCATTCAGCTCAGTCGGTAAAGGCGCAGCTACAAAGCAATACCATGCTGGAGGTGACTGGGTTCGATTCCCGGTCTGGTCTAGGAATTTTTCGTTAAGGAAAATTTCTCGACTCCCTGGGCATAGGGTATGATTGTACTTGCCACCCAATCATACTAATGCAAAAATGGTACCTGGTATCGAAAGCTCTCAATTAATAACTGTGGAAGTGCATTTAGCACACTAAGTTGAGAACAAGCAACAAGCGAATTGTGGAAGCAATAAGCTTGAAATGCTAGAAGAAAAAGTTAGTTCCAAACATCATCTTTTGGTTCTTTGTGTACACACTTAGAAATTAGGAACTTTACACGAAACGAAATTCATGTTTGTAAAAAGTCGGGGAACGTAAATAAAGATTTCGTGTAAAATTATGTCTCATGAAACTGACACATACGCAATTCGACGAAAGATGTGTTTGAATTTAATTTCTCATCTCTTTCAACTCATTCTAAAGGACTGCTAATGGACGCTTGTGTGTGTCGGTCTCAGGAGACAAAAATTTACATGACATTTTGGTAGTGTCTGGTAATAACGGAGTAGCATCCGTGGGCGGTCAATCATGCTCATGCTCTTTGACAAAGGTCTCGTCGTCCATCAAAATAAATGCATCCGGTCGCTGCAAAACTCGCGAATACAATTTCCGGGCCCTTGTTACTGCGCGTTCCCTCTGGTCTTTAGGTTGTTCCGTTTCTTGATACGTTGAATCATTCCGGATCCATTGACATTGACTCGTTCTTCCGAATTAGAGCAACAATTCCTGATCCAGTTTAGAGTTGGAAGATCCGGGTTTTCTGCTTCTTCCTGGCAGTTCATCCAAAGAACAGTGTTCCCCAAACTTGGTTATGTATAATTCTAAAACGCTTCGACAATTGTCGCATAGTTACATCCTTTTCACGTAGCTATGTGTCCAAAACCTTAATTTTCCATGTTTCGGGACCGTAGAGGACTACCGGTCTAATAGATGTCTTATAGATGGTCAACTTTGTAATTCGGCGAACTTTGTTCGATCTTAGCGTCCTTTAGAGTCCAAAGTAGGCACGGTTGCCAGCCATAATGTTCTTTTTATTTCTCTGCTTGGTGTTATTATCGGCGGTCACCAATGAGCCCAGGTACACGGATTCGTCTACTACCTCGATTTCATCACCGTCGATCTTAACTCGTGTTGGGAGGCTAACATTGTCTTCTCGTGAGCCTCTTTCCTTCATGTATTTTGTCTGGTTTTTTCTGAAAATCCATATTCGTCCAGTTTTTGCATCAGTTTGTCTGAAAATCCATATTCGTGCATGATCTGCCATAGCTGGTCAATTGGAACTATCACGGCCATGAAAAAAGGTTTCCACATATCTGCGCAGGTATTTGGTGAGTTCACTCTCTGACTTGCTGACATGACGATGGCGACGAATATCTTTCACAATGACGATGACGGCGTCCAGCGATGGCAGACGAGCTCGGGAAGTACAACCGAATTACAGATGCGGAGGGAGTGGGGACTGGACGGAAAGCATCCGATTTCAAGCTCGTCGAGAGCATCCGGAATTGACCGTCTTCTTCAATATTGAAGCCCGCTTTTCCAAGCGACCCGGCTTTGCGTACCTTCCTGCTATGACCGGGCGGGGTTACGGGAGACTGCTATATTTCGGGTGAGGTCCAAAGAAAAAAGGCAAAACTTTACAAGATGTATTTCTACATGATCATTGACCTTGGTGCTATAGCGTCATGCGAACCATAAACGCAGACGGCTTCATACGTCGCACCTCGTTTTTCCGAGAAAATATAAAATATGAGCAAGAGGTGCTGAATTGGTGAAATTATGTGTGGTATTAAGCAGAAACGTTGGATAAAAAACTAAATTCTCATTCTCATTCTTATAAATTAAAATAAGGCAACATGTTCGATACTTTTTATGTTTTTGGAATTTAATCGATGAACAGTAGATTAGACTATCTCACTTCGAGTTTTCACAAAAACTTAGAGGGTTGAAAAGGATCATAATGAATTGTTCTTGAATAGATTGAGAGTATCCACCTGAAACGTCTTCTAATGTCCATGTTCATTAGCCAATTCAATCGCTCTTGAAAATAATAAATATTACGTATGATGTAATCCTTGTTGCACGTAAAAACTTTGAGACTTAAACATAAATATGACTCAATCCTAAAACAATGAACCTAAACCTAAAATAATGAATACTGAAACACACAAAGTCACGTTCCGGATTGACCCAGTCTTGTATAAACTTTTCATAAGCCGCCGGAAGGATGGCTTTCAGCTCCTTTGGAGCATTCTCCTCTATTGCCTCAATAGACCTGACTCTCTTTCCCCCGAAGTGTCATTTTGAGTTTGTATGAAAGAAAAAGTCACACGGGGCCTTTATCTGGTGAATACTGGGCCTGCTCGAGCAAATTCACGCTGTTTGGTCAAATACTCCATGACAATCCATAGTCGTTTTTACGAAATTCCGCTCTTTCAGATCAGATTGGGAATCACTCATCTTGAGTATACTTTTCGAGGTTTTCAATCCAGGACTTGTCTTCGGAACTTGAAAATGCGTGTGAGTTATACTGGAAAACCTACAATTGTCAGTTATCTGCTAATAACTGTTGCTAACATGACGATAATATTGTCGGCTGATGCAAGGTCGCACAATATTAGCAATGACTTGCAAGCAGCCAGGAGTGGATTTACAAGTGAAATAATCTACTTCCAAAGAAGTCCGAGAAGAAGGCTTAAATTCAAGCTCACCATCTTAATTCCGTCCTTTTCAGGACGAGCAGTTCGACAATCCTAGCTAAAGAGTTTGTTCGATTGGAATTTCTCGATCTAAGTTGCATATTCTCGTCAGTTGGCAGCCAGCTTGGAAGGATCAAGGACAAGTTAGCAGCAAGCCGTGAAGCCTAGCAATCGAAGCCAGTCGGTAAGATGAATATTTTAACATTCGGTGAATTTGGAGGCCATTCCTCTTTGGCCAAAATGTCCGCCAACTCTGCACAAGCTCTGATGCTCCATCTTGCTGAAACACGTAATGGTCATTTCCAAACATTTACCAGAAACATGAGTTAACCATGAGTTAAGTTTAACGTCGTTTATTATAAAACGGAAGTTTTGGAAAAAAAAACCTCCGTTTTATAATAAACGACGTTAAACTCAACGCCTTTTTCAATCAAAAGGTGTCTGAATGGTCTGATGGTTCGATATTCGAAATCGCGAGGCTAAGACTTAATTTCAAGCTCACCACCTAAAACCCATCCTTTTCAGTACGAGCAATTCGAATTTTCCGATCTAAAGTGCATGTTTGATTGTGGTTTCTCTTGATCTCATCTAACGTACCGCTGCATATTCCCGTCATTTGGCAGCCAGCGATGGCTAAGAAATATTTTCAGTTATCACTTCATTCGTCGCATACCAAAAACCATGAGTTCAATTGCAAATCCAGCTCGGAAATTAAAACGGTTCCTATATTATTCTAAAGCGCAGATATCATCATTCATTTTCTCATCAAAATACAGGCGCTTTTAAGTGCTTTATCTTCGCTTTTTTTTTTGTGTCATCATTTTTGTATGGCTCCCTTCTCATTATTTGATTCTGGGCAATAAGAGAGCGGACTTGCTTACAAATGTTAGCGTCTTCCAAATTTGTGCTAACATGAGCATCGTTGTAGCTGACTTTGCAAGGAATTCGAGCAGATGATTTACGTTTCTTCACAAGATCCTCGTATGTGGATAGCACAACTGACTTGTATGAATATTTCGCATTACGTAGGATGAATCGGTCACTCTCGGATTTTGTGAGAAAGAATCGGTGTCGTGCTTTCCTTAGTATGTTCCGAAGATGTCGTAGCTCGGAGGTCCACCACGGTTCACGGCTCCTGCTTCATGGATAAATCAAATTGAACTGAATTGTCGAGTTCGGAGAAGCAACTGAGCATGATTGACCGCCCGACTTTGGTACTTCGTTATTGCCAGATCAGCTGTAATAACACAGAGAACAAACAGATGATGGGAGCTCCCTTAGCTCAGTCGGTAAAGGCGCAGGTACAAAGCAATATCATGCTGGAGGTGGCTGGGTTCGATTCCCGGTCTAGTTAAGGACCTTTCCGTTAAGGAAACTTTCTCGACTCCCTAGGCATAGAGTATGATTGCCAAACAATCATACTAATGCAAAAATTGTACCTGACATCGAAAGCTGCCAATAAATAACTCTGGAACTGCATTTAGAACACTAAGTTGAGAGCAAACAATAAGCGAATTGTGAAAGCAATAAGCTTGAAATGCTATAGACAAAAAAATTCAAACACATGATGATTGGGACTAACATACATCCTCAATGTGTAAAAACTGATGATCCAAAATTAAGGCAATACCCACTTCCGTTATAAATCAATGGGATGTTGGATAAAAGGGTTAGGTTGGGGTTTTTGGTAAACGATAGGCTGAGTTCTTGTTTTATCTTTGTCTTCAGATTATTCTCCATTTAGTTGGTTGTAAGGAGATGCTCGAACATATATTTAAATATTAGCACAGATTTCAACCATCGGTAAGGATGCCTATCAAGTTTTGATAGTACGCCGAAAGATTGTATTTTTGCTCAGCTCCAAACGTCGAGGTGGGCAGCTCGTGATTTCCACGTTGTGTCGAGATAGAGCTGGTGGCGAAAGAAGCACATTCTACTGCTCTTGAGGCTTTCGCTGTGCATCGGCATGATATCGAACAAGACTGGATTGGAGCTGAGTTGCTGGAATCGACAAATGCTATCGGAAGGGAGATGCTCGAACGAGAAGACCCCTTCTCCAAATTCATACACAGGCCTGGGATGGCTGCAGAATGCTGGCGGTAGTAAAAGTACTCGGGTGTGACGAGAGGATACGGGGCTTCCGTGAGGCTTCCAGGCGTGCATCCCGATGTTGAAGTAAAGACTGGCAATGGAGCTTCTAAAAATATTAATATTGTTGCGAACTGGAGTGGACCACTGCAACACAGGTCCATAATGCGTGGGTGTTGCTTACAAGTTCTTCATCAGTGGTTGCCGACATTTTGATGATCCGTAGTCTTCAAATTCTCGAAATAGAAGTCCTTCAGCCCATGTTTTGCGCTCCAGCGCTTTTCTTTTAAGTGAAGGTTCAAGGCCAATGTTGAAGGACGCGAAGGAAAGCGATTCAATATTTGTGCCTTTCGACACGAGCTTCAACACGGTTGGATCGATGCCGATATTAAGGTTGGCTTTCGTCATCGTCCACTGAGACCTCCGGACAAATCCTTGAAATATAAAGTCAAAACCGATGATCAATTTCACTCTTGCAAATAGGAACCGATACGATATTTTCCTCCGTTTTTTTTTTTGCTACACAGAAACAAATAATTAATTTAAACAAGCGCGAAAAATTTCCCCTCGTTTAATTCCAACCCAAAGGAGGCGTAAACGACGAAATTGTTTGCAATCTTTCATGCGCTATACAACAATGTTTGCAATCTTTCATACAACAGGCTAGATTCAGGCGTTTTTTAGCTTAAATTTACATGAAATATCCCATTATTTTCTGCCAAATCTAGCATTCCTTTTATGTGCATTAGATAACGCAGAAAATTTAATGTTTCTTTTTATCTGTGTACCCACACAGCAACTTTCTGAAGCGCGTTCATTTGACAAGATCGCACGAGAGCGTTTTATACCTCTTCGCAGAGCGATTCCAGGCCAATGTGAATTTGTTGCTGGTGAGGAACTGGTGGTGGTCTTTGAGTGTAGCTGACAATTGTAGCTTGCAGCAATTGCAGACGTGAGGACGATAATAGGGAACTTTTCAGCGGCTTGTTATGAAATCACGCGAAAGTGAGAGTTTTCAAATATCGCACATCCAGAAAAGATTCTTCCTGTGTGATGTGAAGTATGATTGTATTGTCCGTGTTATTCCTGAGTTCATTTGGAAGAAAGCTTCACAGTAACCACGACACACATCATCCTGATGCGCCTACTCGTAGTCTTGATCAAGCACACAAGTGATAGTTTCCGATAATTACCGGCAGATGTCGCTTCAGCGGAAAAAATAGGCGTGGGGATCAGTACGCTTTTGTTTTGTGTGGTAAGATAAACAAAACACAGGCCACTCATGAAGGTGAGAAAACAACATACCGGACGTTACAAAAACTAAAACAACGCACAAAAAAACTTCACAGTTTGTTTACTGGACACGGACGAATGAAAAAATGATTTTTTGTTTACAGTAACACAAAAAAAAGCAAATAAAAATATCAAGGCCAAGTGTACCTTAAAAACGTACGATGTAGGTAGTTAATTGTCAGCATTACCATGCTGGTTTTTCATTGGGAAGATAAGGTAAATTTAAATAGCGCTGGAAATCCGATTTGGACCTATTTATACTAACAGTTAGGATGCTGTTGAGGCCACCAACAAAGGTTGATGGAATTTTCGAGAGGGAATACAAGATTATTGAAAACGTTCAAGGGTCGATTTGAACCGATTTAAACCAACAGTAAGGATGCTGTTAGGAACACTTACAAAGTATGATGCTGGATGCTCATTGGGTGAACAAGGTAATTTAACAACACTTTTTTTTTTAATTTATTTCTGCAGAATGAAAACCCGTAGGAGTGAAGCTTCAGTAAAGCCTCTTCTCCCATAGGCACAAAACCTTCGTATGTTTTAAAACTTTAAATACAACAGAGTGCACTTCCAGTGAGTTTTAACTCTTTCAAAGAAGTGCGAAATGTAGCTTAAATTTAGGGCTTAAAAACTAACAGGAAACATGGTTGATTCTATAATGCATAAGGCTATAAATGACCGCTAGTTGTGCATGGGTGACAGAAATCTGACGAATAGTCGTCAGACCGGTGTCCGGCATCCTTGGTATGACTTACAGAGATTTGATGGGCAGCTCGTCGTTCGGGTATCCACATAGTGATGACGGAGTGTAGTGATTGTTGCAGAGCTGAAAGGTTTGAAGAACTTTAGGGCGCAGTACCATTGGTGGCTTCGGCCAGTCATATACAGCTCTATCTTACCTAACAGAAGGCTGTCGTTGGCCAGACCGAAGTCCACAATCTTTGGCGTGGCTGACAAGAAGCTAATTAACAGCTTGTCGTCTCGAAAACCACATAGCGATGACGGAGTGTTGTGAAGGTTGCAGAGATGACATAGAGCTGGTTTTCACCAGACCGAGGTTCAGTACCTCTGGTACGGCTGACGGGGAGCTGATGAAGTGCCCGGCGTTCCAGAATCCACGTAACGATGACGGAGTGTGGTAAAGGTTGCAAACCTGGAAGGTTTGTAGAACATCAGGGCGCAGTACCATTGGTGGCTTCGGCCAGACATATACAACTCTATCTTACCTGATAGAACGCTGATTTTCGCCAGACCGAAGTCCAATACCCTTGGCTTTGACGATGAAGGAGTGTTGTAGAGGCTGGAGTTCACCAGAAAAAGTCCCAAATCCTTGGTATGGCCTGGCATCTTTTAAGGAAGATACCTGGAGATTTGATCCTTCAAATGTTTTCTCAGAATATTCTTGAACATGTATGGACCAAGAACATTTTTACATCTCGGTAGAAATTCGTTGTACAGTTTGCTGCCAATATACACAAATTTTCTCCTGCCATACTCGGTGTGTGCCCTCGATAGCGCTAAGTGTCCTTCCCGTCGTGATGCTCGATTCCGAATAGTTCTCTTAAGTAAGATGTTATGGTGCGTTGAATTATCTATTAGGATTCTTCGAACTAACGAAAGGATTCGCTGTTCACAGAGCGCTCTTATCGGCATAATAGAGGCGTTAGCTTGTTAAAAGCCGACTTGGGCCAATTTATACCACCAGTAAGGATGCTGTCAGGGACACTGACAAAGTGTGATGGATGTTTTTGGAAGGAACGACAAGGTTATTTAAAACGTTTGTGAGCTGATTTGGGCCGATTTATACCAACAGTAAGGATGCCGCAGGAGCCTTTCACAAAATTTGATGATGGTTTTTCAATGCGAAGACAAGATATTTTTAATAACAAGAGCCGATTTGGTCCTCTGCATTATTATTAATTATATTGTCATGATCTAACTGGCGATTCCTCAATGCTTATGAATAATTGATATTTCCAGAAGCCATACAAATAGCTTGTCTCACGTGGCAATTGAAAAATGCTCCTATTTTCCAAGGCAAACAAGAAAGGCCGGTTCGGTACTCGGTGAAAGTGAAATGGAATGCCATCCATTTCCTTTTCCCTGCACTGGCACCAGAATGGCATTCCCTTTACATTTGAATTGGTTTAACAGTTTTTCAACTATGATACTACCGTTGGTGAAACAGACGTTTCGGAAGCGCAGCATTGAATTTATGGGTTCGTTGGGTTGTCTTTTTTTTCTACATCCAATTTCAATTAATACAATTGGCGCATGCCGCCTTTGGAGGCGGGAGTATAGCGCTAGCGTAAAAATGCCATGCCATGTAAACACATTCATTCATTCATTGTACACAATCGCGATCGTGCGGTGCAGTTGCATTCGGCTTGTAAGACTGGCAATTAACTCAATATGTAACTGCAAAGCCAACCAGTGGCCAGGCCAAACAGCAATTTTATGGCCGTTTGTCTTCTAATCTAATGGGAGTTCTGGTTTGGTCCGGCTGCGAAGCCTGTTCTAAACAGCACTACTGCAACGTAGATGTAACGACGGGCGGAATCGAGATGTGGAATTTAGTTGGGAAATTTTTGCACGTGTTGATTAAAAAAAATTGCTAATTTGGCGAGCATTTGTTGGGTAGGAGAAAAAATCAAGGTGCTATTCTGCAACATAATGATTAAGGCGAATAACAACTGCAACTGGACCTAACTTTTGTCACTCCCATGTACTTATCCGTCCCATGTTGTTCTAAAATCTGCTCTGATAACTGTAAAAAAAAAACAGTGTAGCAAAAAGTTAACATTGGTATAACATATGGTAAATCCTCAGCGGTTGCTCATCCCGATTGTTTATTGGTTCCATAAAACTGCCTTTATTGATTATGAGGCTTACAACAAATCCGCCGGTAGTAAATCAATCGACAAATTTAGAACACCGACCGGGACAACCTTTGTCGAACGGGCAGTAAACTTCCATGACTCGTTTCACCTGCACCCCAGCCGGAGTATTTTACAAACCAATTAAACTTTTTATTATCATATGGCGACGTTCAACCGTGTCACTTTCCAATATGCATTGGCATTTCTTCTCCTCTTCGTGTCATATCACACCCATCAAGTCAACACCAAGCCTGCTACTCGCAAAGATGGAAAAGAAAGCTCAACAAAGTGTCATCTCTCTCTCAGTCTCCAAGCGGTGGAATTCCGGCCCTTATTTTCGCTTGTCCGGCATCATTTGATGGTCGATGGAAAGCACGCATTTCGGTTTTCTTCAATTTCTACTGTAAATAGTCGTCCCTAAGTAAGCTGCTAACTCGCTCCTCACGATCTCACCGCCCCTCACCATCGGAAACATTCACGGTCGCTGCCAGCTTCATTTCTGTTCGTAGTGCCCGTTGGAGATTATCGCTATCCAATGGTAATGAAACTCTCCACTGGGGCTTCTCAAGAATCGTCGCAGTCGGGTGGATGATTTCCCCGTAGAAATTGTCACTAAATCGCCGAGATGTGTTGACATTTTGTCTATCGAAAAGTATCGAAAATAAATGGTTACTATGATTAGGTTTAGACAATCATTATTTGAAAAAATCACTTACCATTTACATTCCATCCCCAAATCTTACTCGCATCTAGCACGCACTCCCGCAATGATCCGTCATCCTGTAGGCCAACTTGGCAGCTCCCACTAGCCAGCGTTGGAATATTTCATGAAACCCCTACTTGACCTTCCCCAAGGGTAAATAAAATCAACATAATTGACATTTCTTCTTCTTCTTCGTGTTTCCTCGTATTTTATTTGTATCCACGCCACAATGATGATGCATTTCTCACGACATCGACAAACGGACTAATCGCTTCGATGCGCGCTGTTGATGATTTCGAATTCCGAATCTCATCGTTCCGGCAGCAGCACCTCCCGGCATCCCTCGAAGCAGAAACGTCAAAGCGACCACGACGGTGTTCATCTCCAATGGAGGCACAGGCGTTAATGAGCGCCGGAGGTGTCCGCTGAGGCTGGAAGCGACAATTAGTACGATTGCCACGGGCCACCGACATGGCCACGCCGTTGGAAGAATATCGTCCCCGTGCCCCGGTGGCTCGGGGAAAGTTCGAGAAGTTACCAACAGCTTTCTGGCACTGCATAACGTGGCAATTGGGAGCGAATCGATTGTTTGATTTAATTGTGGGTTTGTGTTTCAGTGTAGTTGGAATTAGTTGGTTGTAGTGCTTGTTTATTGCTAGTTAGATTTGACGCCTGTTTCCTAGTAAACAACGCCATTTTCTCTTATTGGTGACATGATTGTATATTAAATTATGTTGAAGTATGATTTAAGGAACATTCATTGAAAAACAACGCGATTTCGAAGTCGAAATTCAATCCACATCCAATCCAAATCCGATCTATATCCTATCAAAATATAATCCAAATCCAATGAAAATTCAGTCCATATCTAATCTGAATCTAATCTTAATCAAATCTAAATTCAATCCAAATCCAAACCAAAAAGAATCGTATTCATATCTAAATCTAAACAAAATCCCACTGAAATCTAATCTAAATCCAAATTTATTCAAAAAACAATTGACATCTACTCTAATGAATTCCAAATCCAATTCAACTGAAATTCAAATCCAAATCGAATCCAATCCAGATGCAGTCAAAATACAAACGACAGCTGATAGCAATTCAACGCAAAATCCAATCCAAATCCGAACCATTCACATTCAAATTCAATGTGAAATCCTATCCAGATCAAATCCAATCCAAATCCCAAGGCGACTGAAATCCAACGCAAATTCAATCTAAGGCCGACTTAACTTAAATTTGATGAAAATCCTATACAAATCCAAATTGGACTTCCACTCACTGTACCGAGTTGGAGTCTACTAAACCGCCTTCCGTTGCCTATTATGAATGATTGATTCCTTCAAATTGACATTTAATTGACAATTTAAGTCAAATCCAATCCAAATCCAATCCTAATCCAATCTCAACCAAACATCTTCAAATGCAATCCTCTTCCAATCCTAATCCAATCCAAATCCTATTCAGATTTATCCGATCAAAATTCAAATCCAATTCACTTTCAATTGAAAAACAATCCAAATTCAATCAAAATTCCGATCAAATTCAACCCAAATACAAATTAAACTTAATTCACATAAAATCCAGACAAAGCATCCAAGCAAAATTCAGTTCAAATCTATACAAATACAATCCAAATCCAATCCAGATCTAATCCGATCAAAACGCCAAATTCAACCCAAATTCAATCTATATATATATAGGTATATTTTTTTTATAATTACTTTGATTATCGAGATTTTCAGCCTTGGGCTGGTTCATCTCCCGTCGTACACAGAGAAGAATTTGATAGTCAATTTTACCATTATTGGGGGTTATGATGACTATTGCAGTATAGTGATTTTGAACCGACTATGATCATGGTCAAAACGACCATTAAAAATAGTTGATCCAACATTTGCCATAATGTCGGAATAGTCCTTGTTACCATGATCGTAGTCAAAAATGCCATGAACGTGATGAATTCGACCATTTTCATGGTTATTGTAACCATTATATGCGATAGTCATCCTGACCATGATTTAATTGTCGGTACAACGATGAAATTTTTCTCAGAGTAGTCACTCAAATACCTTGTTTGGATATTTTCGTAACTTGTCCGGGGGTGAGATTCGAATTCGTGACTTTGGCGTAAGAGGTATGCATATTAACTACTACGCCGGGGTCGCCCCCAAATTCAATCTGACTTCAATCCAAAACTAAAATTTAAGGTCAATTCATACACAATCCAAATGCTATTCTTATCCATTGCAGATTCAAAAAAATCCCAATTGAATTGACATCCAGATCAAATTCAATACAAATCAAAATAAAATCTATTACAAATCCAAATCCAATCCAAAAATAATCTAGATCCCATCAAAGTTCAAATCCAATTCAAATCAAAACCAAATCCAATCCAGATCTAACCCAATAGAATTCCAGTGCATATTCAATTCAAATCCAATTCAAGTTCAATTCAAATACAATCCACATTGAATCAAGATCCAGATCCAATCACATCCAAATACAATTCAAATCCAATTCAAATCTAATCCGGATTCAATGAAAGTTCAAATCCAATTCGAATCCAATCAAATCCAATCCAAAACTAGTCCAAATCCAATATCCAGTTTCAATTTAATTTCTAGTCAAATAAAATCCAATAAATCCAAATTGAAAGCAATCCAAATAAAATCCTAATCCAATCCCATCAAAATCTAATCCACATCAAATCCATATCTCAATCCAGATCCAACCCAATCGACATCTAATTCAAATTTTATTCAAAGCCAATTCAAATGAAATTGATAATCAATTCAAATTGAATGAAAACACTGATCGAATTCTACCCTAAATCAGTTCAAATCTAATCAAATTCAAAATATAATCCAGACATAATCCAATCAAAACCCGTTTCAAATCTTGTTCAAATACAATCCTAATCTAATCCAAATTTATTCCAATTCATAACCCAAACCATATCTTATGCCATCAAAATCCAATTAAAATTAATTCAAATCCAATTCAATTCAAATCGAAATACAATCCAAATTCAATCAAAATCCAGATCGAATCCAATTAAAATAAAATGCTGCTCTAATTCCATCCAAACCCAATCTAAATTCAATTTAAAACTTATCCAGATCCGATGAAAGTTCAAATCCAATGCAAATCCATTCCAAATCCAATCCAAATCCAATCCAAATCCAATCCAAATCCAATCCAAATCGAATCCAAATCGAATCCAAATCGAATCAAATCCAAATCCAAATCCAATCCAAATCCAAATCCAATCCAAATCCAATCCAAATCCAAATCCAATCCAAATCCAATCCAAATCCAATCCAATCCAATCCAAATCCAAATCCAAATCCAATCCAAATCCAACCAAATCAAATCCAAATCCAATCCAAATCCAATCCAAATCCAAATCCAAATCCAATCCAAATCCAATCCAAATCCAATCCAAATCCAATCCAAATCCAATCCAAATCCAATCCAAATCCAATCCAAATCCAATCCAAATCCAATCCAAATCCAATCCAAATCCAATCCAAATCCAATCCAAATCCAATCCAAATCCAATCCAAATCCAATCCAAATCCAATCCAAATCCAAATCCAATCCAAATCCAAATCCAATCCAAATCCAAATCCAATCCAAATCCAATCCAAATCCAAAATCCAATCCAAATCCAATCCAAATCCAATCCAAATCCAATCCAAATCCAATCCAAATCCAATCCAAATCCAATCCAAATCCAATCCAAATCCAATCCAAATCCAATCCAAATCCAATCCAAATCCAATCCAAATCCAATCCAAATCCAATCCAAATCCAATCCAAATCCAATCCAAATCCAATCCAATCCAATCCAATCCAAATCCAATCCAAATCCAATCCAAATCCAATCCAAATCCAATCCAAATCCAATCCAAATCCAATCCAAATCAAATCCAATCCAATCCAAATCCAATCCAAATCCAATCCAAATCCAATCCAAATCCAATCCAAATCCAATCCAAATCCAATCCAAATCCAATCCAAATTCAATCCAAATCCAATTCAAATCCAATCCAAATCCAATCCAAACTCATTCCAAAGCCAATCCAAATCCAATTCCAATCCAATCCAAATCCATTCCAAACCAATCAAGATCCAATGAAAGTTCAAATCCAATTCGAATACAATGCAAATCTTACTCAAGTCTAACACCACCTAATTTAGATCTTACCCGATCACATCAATTCAAGCTTAATTGAAATCCCATTAAATTCAAATTGAAGTACAATTAAAATTCAAATCAAATTCAATCCAAATAAAATCTGGACATAAACCAATCAAAATCTGTTTCAAAACTAATTCAGATACAATACTAATCCCATACAAATCCAAATCTAATCCAAAACTAATTCAGATCCAATATAAGTTAAAACCCAATTCAAATCCATCCCAAATCTTATCCAAATCCAGTCCAAATCCAATCCAAATAAAATCTGAATCCAATCCAAATCCAATCCACATCCAATCCACATCAAATCCAAATCAAATCCAAATCAAATCCGAATCTTATCCAAATCCAAATCCAATCCAAATCCATTCCAAATCCAATCTAAATCCAATGCAAATCCAAATCCAATCCAAATCCAATCCAAATCCAATACAAATCCAATCCAAATCCAATCCAAATCCAATCCAAATCCAATCCAAATCCAATCAAAATCCAATCCAAATCCAATCCATATCCAATCCAAATCTAATCCAAATCCAATCTAAATCCAATCTAAATCCAATTCAAGTCCAATCCAAATCTATTCCAAACCAATCAAGATCCATTGAAAGTTCAAATCTAATTCGAATACAATCCAAATCTTACCCAAATCTAACTTTAACCGGGTTATATCTTATCCGATCGAAATTCAATTCAAGCTTAATTGAAATCCAATTAAATTCAAATTGAAGTACAATTATAATTCAAATCAAATTCAATCTAAATAAAATCTGAACATAATCCAGTCAAAATCCGTTTGAAAACTAATTCAGATGCAATAATGATCCAATCTAAATCCAATCCAAAACCAATCCAAATCCAATCCAAACCCAATCCAAATCCAATTCAAATGCAATCCAAATCCGTTCTAATCCAATCAAGATCCAATGAAATTTCAAATCCAATTCGAATACAATCCAAATCTTACCTAAGTCCAACCCTACCTAATTTAGATCTTACCCGATCAAATCAATTCAAGCTTAATTGAAATCCAATTAAATTCAAATTGAAGTACAATTATAGTTCAAATCAAATTCAATCCAAATAAAATCTTAACATAATCCAGTCAAAATCCGTTTGAAAACTAATTCAGATACAATACTATTCCAATACAAATCCAAATCCAATCCAAATCCAATCCAAATCTTATCCAAATCCAATCCAAATTTAACCCAAGTCCCATAAAAATTTAATCCAAATCCAATCCAAATTCTTATTCAATTATTCAATTCTTATTCAATTAAAATTTTTTTTTTTTTTTTTTTTTTTTATATATATTTTTATTTATTGTTTGTACCGCCGCGGGGGTGGGGTGGTGGGGGGGGGGGGTTGTTGGGACCTCCGTGGGGGTGGGTTTTCTCCCCGTCGCCGCGGGTGCTTTTTTTGTGGTGAGAAGAACTGGTCGTCCTTCTTCTCGGGGGGAAAGAAGGGGCGGTGGGCGCGGGTTTTTTTTTGGTTTTGTTGGGGGGGGGGGGGGGGGGGGGGTCGTCTCCGGGGGGGGGGTGTTTGCCCCTGGGGGGGAAAAAGAGCCCAAAAAAAAAAAAAAAAAAAAAAAAAAAAAAAGTTTTTAGCAACGCGACAAATCAGATTGTTAAAAGGGGGAAGAATGATTAGTTTAGTTGGTATTAGAGACCGTGTTCACCACTGCGTCTCACAGTGAAGCCTCTTTTCACGGCGAAATCAATAATTCCTAAGGGTTACGTTTCCGAATCATGGTGTCTTCTACAAAGTTGTACCTATTTAAAAAAGTTGTTCATCTTGTGGCGATAGTTTTGGAGTTCCAAACTTTACCGCTAGGGCGGCTTTTGAACGAAGCACAATAGAAGGGTGATGTCAAAGACAAGTTTGTAGGGAATATAATGGCTGCTCATTCACGACTTGAGCGTCCGGTCCTTGCTCACTGTTTTAGTTCGGAGCTATTTTGCTGGTTAGTTTCAAAGAGTTTCCGCTTAACTAGAGCCCAGTACTTGTCTATTGGGCGAAGTTCTTAACAGTTTGGTGGATTGGCTGTTTTTGGCACGTATTTGACCCCTGGTATCTTGTACCACTCCAGGATAGATTTCGCATAATGACAAGAGGCCAAATCAGACCAAAACAAAGCTGGAGAGTTGTGACTTCTGATAAACGGTAGCAAACGCAACATTCTGTCTCGTACACATCCTTATTGATATTTTCTATTTTCAGCTTCGCATCCGTACCGTTAGAGACGAAACTTTAAGATTTTCGACCACAACTACCTATGGCCTGCCAAAACAAATACTTCTTCGGGATTTTGGACACCTTCTGTGTCCGGAAATGCTCGGCAACGGCGTTCCTTTGCATTACGGTATAAAAGCCAGATCCGGAAGCTGTTTAAAGTCTTCGAGTACGTTTGTTTCCTCGTCCATTATGATACAAGAAAATGTTTGACAAAAATTGGTGTAAAGCTCCTTACCACGACTTTTTGCAGTGATATTTTGTTTGTCATCACGGTTGGGCACCTTTCTCACTTTGTACGCCTTCAGTCCTTGCCTCTGCTTTACTTTTTGTACGTATGATTTTGACTTCCCAACTTTGCGAGCGACATTTCGCACAGAAAGATTTTATTAAACAAAAACAATTTCATCCCCTTCTCTTTCATTTATACCTATATTTTTTTTTTTTTTTCTCTCCCACCCACCCCCACAACACCACACACCCGATCAAATAATTTTCAACAACAAAAAATATTTCTTTTTTAAAATTTTTTTTTTTTCGACAAGACCGCGCCCCGACGAGTTCGGATTCCCCCCCTTCCTACAAAATGCGTTTGAGCACTTCCACTTGATTCGACACCATTTTACTGAATGTAACAAGAATGTAAACATGTGGTACCACGAAATAAAGTTGAGGGTTTCAGCTGTCATATAATTGAAACGTTTTAGGCACAGGACTGAAGCGGCTGTCATCCACGAACAACAATCGTGAAGCCGAAAACTTGGTGCTGCGAGTGGTGCTAATTTGACAGCTCGGTTTTCTTGAAGGCTTTATGCAGCAAACACAATATTCGCGGCGGAAGTTGTCGTGTTTTGTCGTTAATTTTAATCGAGAGAAAAGTCTTCCGTGTTGTACTTAGTGCAGTAGTTATCCCAACGATAGTAATTTTTCATTGTTTATCAACCAGGTATTATAATGTTTTATCTAAATTACTGAAAATAGTAGTTTGGTAGAAGTAATATTGTAAAGAAATATAATCCATTGTGAACCGAGCTTAAAATGTTAAAATCGTCACTAGCGCCACACCAAAAGTGGCAGGCTTCAAGAACTAACGCTCTCTTCAGTCCTCTGGTTGGGACACAAAATAAAGAACAAATTCAAAGTTTACGTTTCAGCTTACAGCCATGAATAAGTACATTAATAATGACACTCAACCACTCCCCCCCCCCCCCCCCCCCCCCCCCTTTTTGTTTTTTCTGTATATTTTTTTTTTTTTTTTTTTTTTTTTTTTTTGCTCCCCCCCCCCCCCCTCTTCCGGCCCTTTTTTTTGGTCCTTCCCTCTGCCGTCTTGTTTTTTCCTTCCTGAATGAATGAATATAAACATTGAAAGTCGGGGTTTCATAACATTGTCGAGTTATTGAGTGACAGTAGATTCAATTTCGTTATCTAACGACAGTTTTGAGTTTAAATTTCCATTCAATTAAAATGATCCCCAAAATATTAGTTTATTATATTTAGTGTTGCTAGGTAATGGAACTTTAGCTTGTTTATATTTTTAGTTTTATTTATGACGCTGTCAAAAAAATATTTAGCTGAAGATTTTTTTCTAACGTAAAAATGACATCTCTCAGGCATCGCACTAGCATGTCGGCTCTCAAGATCTGTCCATTTTTCTGTGCAAAAATAAACGACGTGATCTAACGACTCTCCAGCAGAATTTCCTCACTTCATATTGATTTTACTTTAAGAAATTGTTTATTCAACCCGCCTAATTTTCCCCCTAAAATGTACAACTCCTTATTTTGCACCATATAATTTCCGTAATTCTATTTTGGTTTATACCCCGAGTAAATTTATGAGTTTGTGCCCTATGTATTAATTCTAGGCTCCGCTCCTTTTGCTAGTTATACCCCAGTAAAGGCCGCCATAGATACCAACTTCGAACTGGGCGTCACGCGAACGCCATCCCCGTCGAGCACTGCCAGCAGTACTTGCAGTAGTAACAGCAGTAACGCAACCGCCCACAACAACGATCACCATCAGTCCCATCAGCAGCAGCAGCAGCAGCAGCATCAGCATCAGCAACAACAGTCGCAGCACCATAATCATTCGAATGGTCATCACCACCACCATCATCATCACCTGCACCAGCAGCAACAGCATCAACAACAGCAGCAACAGCGCATTAACGGAACCGATGGCAGTGGGTTGCTGCTGCTGAATGGCGAAATGGGTGAACCGGAAAGTATACAATATCTTAAACCGGCATCCGACGAGCAAACGGTCAACTGGAGTCAGGGAACCCGCGTCACTGATTTGCTTTTCTAAGTGCGACCCGCGTGGCAGTCCGTCTTCGATTATTAAATTGTAAGCAATTTTCTGTGTAATTTGTTTATCTTTTTTTTTTGTGTAATTAGCTATTTTGGTAGTACACATCTTTCAGAAATGGATTCTATACACATACACATGCATACCTAGAAGCTTATCGTGAAGAACTTATCAAGTATGATGCTTTCGATGTTTAGATGTACGCGGTGAAATCATTCGAATATCGAATTTCGCTTCGAGAAAAATCTATACAGAAAGAAAAAAAAATAACACTATTCAGTATCAGAGATAGAAATGTGTCCAATTTTTAAATCGAACAAACAAAAATGTGAACTTTCCGAAAAAAGACAAGTTTATTGCAGTATTTAGAATCGATTCTTTTTTTTTATAGGATTACGTTTAAGAAAAGTAATTTGGGAAAAATTTGAATTGAAAGTGAAGTGAATATGAATCAATGTGATGAATATACAAAACGAGAAAAAAAAAATGAGCAAACTTTATAAATATTACCTATTAATAAAGCATACTAGTTCTAAGCCAAACAAGGTTATACACAATAGGCTTACTATTTTTTAGCTATTCCGTAGAACGATAGGGAAAAGACGATTCTAAATTGATTAAACGAAGAAAAAAATTCCACGCCTCTTACGACTGCGAGATTTAAAGGCTTAAATGTGCGGCCAACTCCACGCTAGAATGGAAGCACGATTTTTCTAGTTCCAAGAAACTTCGCTGCCCAATTTGGCATGAAATTGGCCGAATATGATTGACTCTGTTGGAGTCCGGGAATAGTTCTGTCTGCAAAAAAATAATAATTGCAGTATCTGTTATTTATGATATATTTTTATTGCGAAGACAAGTGCTGCCACCTATGTTTCAGAAAGCTAAACATTGAAAGTGGTGGTTTTCTACCCTGATGCATAGGTGGCAGTACTTGTTTTGCAACGAAATTCAGTTTCCCGCACACTAACGGATCAACCCAACTGAAACAACCTTCCATTCCCAGAGGTTTACTTCCCAAACCTTTTGAAAACAACCGTTAAGAAATACCTAAAAAAAAAACATGAAAAATGACACCATGATCATGTTCTATCCATTTTAATCGTGTAATACTACAGTAGAATCAAGTACGCTATAGAATACTTTAACTAACTTAATACAAGCAAGATGATGAATAACGCAAACAAGAAACAGATAGTCAGCAGCGATTGGACCGAGTATAATGGATCCTTAGTGTGGGTTTTGTAGTCTTGATTAGATGATGGATTTGGGAATGAAACGGCCAACCGGGCGCCGGCTAGTATCCGAGTCGGAACAGGCTAAAGCCTAAAGATGGAAGGCTTGGCTCCGGTTCGGAAATTGGTATATAAAGTAACCGAACATTAAGATGAAGAAGAAGAAGAGGAAGTGCAAGAAAAACGACATGTAATTATTATATGATAGTAGGATTCTGTTTTCGTTCCGTTTTTCCTCTCTTTATATGTGCTAATTGTGTAGTAATCAAATCATCCCCCTCCCCCTTAATAAAGGAATATCGAAAAAGTCTTACGCATTTTATGTAAAATATAACACTGCTTGTTTTATTTATCTTTTGTTCGTTTTTGTTTTTTTTTTGTTTTCATTATTTTTCTGCTTAACTGCATTGGCAAGTTTTTCATTTCAGTTTATTAATAGCAAATCCGGCATTTGAAGAAAACCACCGAACGATGTAATCGAAGAGAACATCTCCAAACTAAGCGTTTAACAGTGCAAAACTCGAATTTCTTAACTCGAAACGGACACTCAGAAAGCGTGGCCAAAATCTGCAGTGAATTATTATATGCTTCGAACTCGAATTAAAGAAAGGGTAAGAAAATTTCGTTTTTATTCTATATCACATTCCCTGAATATCAGCAAACTGGTAAGCTGCCGTGAAACGCATATCAGTCCAATCTTTGCTTGATTTCCTAATCATAGGGGACTGATATGAGTTTCACGGCAGTAAAGATATGTAAAAAAAGTTACTAATAGCACAGAGAAAAGACGTTCATCTTCGGTCGGCTACTTGTGTAGAACTTTAAACTGACATTTCAAATGTATGCCGTTATGCTCCTGGTTAAGCGGTGCTGCAGTTGTGCAGCTAACTGTCATGTAAATGTTTATGAATAAAAAGCCTAGCTCATGACCTGAAAATTTCTTGTTTGTTTTTCTCTGCACTTGTTTCTTATACCGGCTGCCCATATTAACTTTTACACACGTTTTTCAAGAATATACCTCTTCTGTACATCAATGTCTGTTCTCTGTACTAATAGGTCGTAAATTAATTTCAGCTTATGTTCATATTTTACCCAATATACATATGATCTTTTCTCATGGGTCTTCGACAACTTCACGAATTAGCTACAAGGGTCTCCCCCAGGGATCTTGTTTAAGCCTCCTTTTTTATAATTTTTATGTCAGAGACATCGATAGCAGCCTCGTGGAAAATTGCACGCTAAGACAGCTTGCGGATGACGCCGTTGTTTCATTTGTAGGACCAGGGGCGAACAACCTGCAGGGACCGTTGCAGGATACCCTAGACAAATTGTCTACCTGTGCTGTAAAGTTGGGTATCGGATTCTCCCCGGAGAAAACTGAGTTAGTTGTTTTTTTCTAGGAAGCGTGATCCAGCACAGATACCGCTCCAACTCATGGGTAAAATAATAACTCAAAGTTGGTCGTATAATATTGTACCACGAGATGCATCTTCAAAAAATGTGGTGCTTCGTTGATGGCACCACTCGTAGCTGTTTTCAACCAATCGCTTCAACAGCAGGAGTTTCCAGTTGTTTGGAAGAGGTCCCATATGCGGCCTGTTTATAAGAAGGGTGACAAGACGGATGTATCCAACTACCGTGGAATAACTTCCCTTTCAGCGGGTTCAAAATGCTTGGAAACCATCGTATACAAAGTGATGTTCGGTTCGTGCAGCGCTTACATTAGTGAAAAATAGCATGGTTTCTTCCCAAAGCGATCGGTGGACAGTAATTTATGCGATTTCGCATCGACCTGCATCAGTGCTATGGACAACGGTGCGCAAGTAGATGCTGTATATACCGATATCAAGGCTGCCTTCGACACTGTGATCCATGATGTTTTTCTAGCCAAACTACTTCGATTGGGTGTTTCGGAAAGGATGTGCAATTGGCTACATTCGTACCCTGGCAATAGAAGCCTCTGTGTGAAGATAGGATCAGTAGAATCTCTGTCTTTCACTCCTGCATCCGGTGTGCCACAGGGAAGCAATTTAGGTCCACTGTTCTGCTTGCAAATGGAGGTTTACTTATCTATGCCGATGATCTGAAGGTTTTCCTCGTCATTCGTAACGAAGTGGATTGCAGAGAACTTCAGGGACTTCTAAACTGCGTTGCGCGGTGGTGTTGCAAGAACTACCTCCGAATAAGCGTCTCCAAGTGCTGTGTCATTTCCTACTGCCGGCGAAAATCCCCAATTATGTACGACTACAACATAGATGGGCAGCAACTTGAACGTGTGGAAAAGGTTAGAGATCTCGGAGTGCTGTTGGATTGCAAATTTACATTCAAACTCCACTACTCTGCCATCGTGGATAAAGCTAATCGTCAGTTAGGATTTATATCAAAAATTAGCAAAGATTTCAACTATCAATTGTGTTTGCGCTCTCTCTACTGTTCACTAGTCAGATCCATTCTGGAATTTGCATCGATAGTGTGGTCACCGTATGAGGCAATTTGGAGCACGAGAATCGAAGCTGTTCAACGCAAGTTTGTCAGATACGCTCTTAGGAACATACCGTGGCGTGATCCGTTAAACTTGCCGCTGTACGAGCAACGCTGTGCATTGCCGGGAATTGAACCACTGAATGTTCGTCGCAAAATTAACCGAGCGGTTTACGGAGCTAAATTAATCAAAGGCGAAGTTGACTGTCCCGCTCTGCTCGAGCGTGTTCGTTTTTACGCCCCGGAACGTCTTTTGCGGTCCAGAGAATTGTTACAGGTACCACCAAGGAATACTGACTATGCAGCAAATGATCCCATGAATTCTATATGTAGACTATTTGTAGAAGCATGTAACGTTTTTGATTTTAATTTGACGACTGAGACATTTAGACAATGCTTGTATAGTTCGTGTATTTTTAAGTAATTAATTTAAATTAATTTCATTAAGACCACGATGTCAGATTAAAACAATCATAATAAATAAATAAATAAATAACTACCTAGGGGTCTGGTTCGATTCTAAATGCACCTGGGGAAAGCACATTAAGTATCTGCATCAAAAATGCCAGCAGCGAATAAACCAGGGGGCGCGACTCTATCTCAGATGCAGGATTTTTTTTGTTTTGCTTTTGTGCGATGTGCGCACGCTTAGTAAATAGAAAGAAGATTTTAAAGATTTTAATGAAGATTTTAGAGATTTACTACAAAAAGATGCAGCACGATGCAAGTTGATGGATTAAGATTCACAAGCTGAAACAAGATTTTTCAAAGATTGATTCGCTAGCGTGGGATTTTTCGATCACCTTGAATCTGGATTTAGATGTGTCGCACCCCCAGGAATAAACTTCATGCGTACTATCACCGGAACGTGGTGGGTAGCCCACCCGGAAGATCTGATAAAGCTGTATCGTACAACGATTCTGTCGGTTCTCGAGTACGGTAGCTTGTGTTTTCAATCCGCCCCAAAACTCATATTCTGAAGCTGCAGCGAATCCAGTACCGTTGTCTTCGTATGGCGTTAGGCTGCATGAACTCAACTCATACTATGAGTTTGGAGGTATTAGCAGGAGTTCTTCCTTTATCAGATCGTTTTGTGGAGCTATCGTTCCGGTTCCTCATCCGCTGTGAGGTGCTAAATCCATTGGTAATTGCAAATTTTGAAAAGCTAATCGAACGTAATCCTCTAACTAAGTTCATGACACTGTAGTATTGGTACATGGCACTGGAGGTGAGCCCTTCTTCGAATGTTCCGAATCGTGATTACTCCCAAGACTTCTCTAGTTCTACTGTAGTTTTTGATGTGACCATGAAGCAAGAAGCTCGTGGAATACCAGATCCACTCCGTTCGGAGTACATTCCATCAATTTTTGCAAGTAAGTTTGGCCTCATCAGATGTGACAGGAAGTTTTACACCGATGGGTCAAAAACAAATGATTCCACTGGATTTGGTGTTTTTAACGAAATTCATAGCGCCTCCTTCAAACTTCAAAATTCTTGCTCCGTATACGTCGCAGAATTGGCGGCTATACACTAAGCATTAGAGCAAATTGTCTCTCTTCCCTCTGATCAGTTTTTCATTTTTACGGATAGGCTCAGCTCACTGCAGGCTATTCGCACAGGGGGGCGACCCCGGCGTAGTGGTTAACATCCATACCTCTCACGCCAAAGTCACGAGTTCAAATCTCTCCCCCGGACAAGTTACGAAAATACCCAAAAGAGGTATTTGAGTGACTACGACGGGAGATGAACCAGCCCGAGGCTGAAAATCTCGATAATCAAGATAAAAAAAAAAAAATTCGCACAGAGAACAGACATCCAAGCTGGAGTGCCCTCCGTGTGTAAATTTCTGTAACTGCCATTTTAAAATTACAGCGCCATCAACATACGATTCACCAAAACTAACGGAAACACCGTTAGTTTTGGTGAATCGTATGTTGATGGCGCCACCTGTGCGCTTTGAGATTTGATAGTCTGTCAATTTTAGTTTGGTGAAACTTAGACTAGGCAGCGCTGATTTTCCAACGGTTTGCTTTTAAAAATTTACACAGTAAATTGGGAAAAAAATGTTGAAGCCTGGATGTCTGTTCTCTGTGCTATTCGCTCAATGAGGCCGGCAAAGCACTCACCGTTTTTCGTTAGCGAAATACGATCTCTTTTGAGAATAAAAAGAATTCCTACACCACCACCTTGGTTTGGGTCCCTTCTCATTGCTCCACCTCGGGTAATGAGATAGCGGACTCACTTGCCAAGGTGGGCGCTATGGCAGGCGATATTTATGATCGACAAATCGCCTTCAACGAATATTTTGCTATTTTCCGCCAATTTGATCAGCTGGCAACAAAAATGGGATGCAGAGGATTTGGGCAGATGGTTACATTCCATTCTCCCACAGGTATCGAAAAAATCGTGGTTCAGAGGGTTGGATATTAGCCGGGATTTTATCAAGGTAATGTGTCGTCTAATGTCCAATCACTACTCGTTAGGCTCTCATTTCTATCGAATAGGGCTCTCAGACACCAATCAATGCGGCTGTGGTGCAGGTTATCAGGACATCAACCACGTTGTCTGGTATTGCCTCGATTTCGAAATTACCAGATCTGATCTTTGTGCATACGGGCCCGAGGAAAACCAGAAAAGGAAGATATCAGAGACGTGCTGAGTAAGCTGGACTTGGACTATATGGGGCTAATTTACAAGTTCTTGAAACAAATAGATGTATTCGTTTGATCCTCTCTTAACTGTCGTTTTAACATGTCCACTTCGTCCCCTCCCCCGTAAAACCGCTTCTATTGTATCGTTACAGCTTAACGCAATGCAGCATCTACGCCAGAGCAACAGCAACAAATTCACATCGCCAATCTGCTGTTGAAAGCCAACGTTAAGATTCCTACTTCCCCATTCCTTCCCGAATCATTGTAATCCCTAACCTCGACCAAGCCGCGAGTTTTTCGGCTTTCCAAAGCTAACCTAGTTAGTAAGTTATTGGCCCTTATTACGGGTGTCACTTCACGGTGAAAACGAATCACGGTGATAACTATCCCTATTACGAGTGTCACTTCGCCCGTTTTCACCGTGAAGTGACATCCGTAATAGGGGCCATTGTCATTGTAAAAATGAAAAAGAACTCGGCTCCGTTATGCCTATGACACTTGAGCCTCATAAATAAACAAGTAAGTTAAAAAAAATAATATTAATAATATAAGTCACTTCAGCTCCCGGACCGGATGGAATCCCTTACGTGGCTCTAGGCATTTCCGGACATGTTCAGGGATGTGCTGCAGAAATATCTAGAGGAAGGTCACTTCCCAAATAGGTGGAAAACACAGAAGATGGTGTTGCTGGCGAAGCCAGGAAAGTATCGAAGTATCGTATAGGCCAATATGCCTGTTGGATACGCTTGGGAGACTCATGGAGAGGATCATCCTTAAAAGGCTGGCGAAAATTACCTAGAGTGAGCACGGACTATCGAGGTTGCAATTCGGTTTCGGAAAGGGGAAATCTAGGGTGGATGCCTGTCGGACAGTAGTCGAGACAGCCGTAAAGTTGTCAAAACAGATGCGAAGAGGCGATTCGATATTGCGCTGTTGTAACGATAGACGCTAAGAACTCCTTCAATAGCGCCAGCTGGGAGGCTATTCCCAAGACACCGCAGTGAATGAGGGTCCCTGATTACCTGTGGAGAATTCTGAAGAGTTATTATCAGAACCGGCTCCTGATCTCCGTGAGGCGGAAATCGGTGAACATCACGGCGGGAGTTCCGCAAGGTTCCATCCTTGGCCCAACACTTTGGAACGGGACGTACAACAGGTGCTGACGCTGAAGCTTCCCAAAGGCGTCGTGATCGTTAGCTTTGCGGACGACATCGTATTGTCAGTGACAGTTGAAATCAGCATAATTGAAAACTGGATGCAGGAGTCGAAGCTGCAGATAGCGCACCACAAAATGGAGGTGCTGTGGCTCAGCAGGGGGCATGCCATAGGCCCGTATCTGGGTGTGATAATCGACGACCGGCTAAATTTCAACCGTAGATTATGCCTGTGGGAAGGCGGTAAAGCCCATTAATGCGGTAGCCAGAATCATGCCGAACAGCTACTACTGGCAAGTGTATCATCATCGTTATTGAGATACGGAGGTCCAACCTGGGTCGCAGCGCTGGGAACCAAGAAAAACCGGGCGAAGCTGAACAGTGCGTTCAGGCTCATGGTCATGTGAGTCGTGAGTACGTAATAAAGGCGCAGGACCTGATGGAATTCCACCAGTATTCATGAAAAACCTAGCAACTGAACTTTCAACTCCTCTATTCTGGCTATTCAATATGTCACTGGATAGTGATGAATATCCGAAAGAATGGAAAAAGTCTTTCCTCATACCAATTTATAAATTTGGCAAAACATCCGATATTCGAAATTATCGTGGCATTGCCATAATATAATGCATTCCAAAACTTTTCGAAACGATAATAAATAAAAATGCTTTTAGCCCAATTAAAAATAGAATAACTAACGCACAAAACGGCCTTTTCAAAGGCCGCTCAACTGCAACGAACTTACTGGAATTCGTCAATTACTCATTAAATGCAATGGATAAAGGTAATCACGTAATGGCTCTTTACATCGACTTCAGCAAAGCGTTTGATAGACTAGACATTCCAATGTGGATTTTCAAGCTTGAAAAAAAAAATGGGAATTGAGATGAGACTGCTCAATTGGATCGAATCGCATTTAACTGATCCTCAGCAAATTTTTAAGCTCAATAATAAAAAGTCTAATCCAATTGAAGTCACGTCGGGGGTTCCTCAAGGCTCACAAGTAGGACCTCTTCTTTAGATTCTATACATTAATGACATATCTCTTATTTTAAAAAATATCAAAGTACTTATATACCCTGATGACATAAAGCTGTACTTAGAAATTAAGAACGATAATTAAATTAATGTAAAGGGTGTACGGACTCAAATTGCTACACACACAAATATTCGGCAAAATTCGCCCGTTCAACCAATCATCTTCAAACTTTCAGAGAGTAAAATAAAACATGTTGTAAATATTTTCCCATGTTTGTTTTATTCAATTTCAATTCCATATCCAAATGCACGAACCTTCTTCTTTACACTACTCATAAGGTCCTGTACAACATTTGGACCAACTTTTTTTTGCGTGGCAATCCATTTTTTCTTCATAGCTTCCTCCGATTTCTTAGGATGGTTCCGAAGTGCCTGCTTCATGATGGCTCAGTTCTTTTCAATTGGCCGCAGTTCCGGTGCGTTCAGGAGGTTGAGATGCTTCGGCACGAAATTAACCTCCTTAGCCTTGTACCACTCCAAAACCTCTTTAAGAACGTCCATCAATTATGTCACGCAAAAAGTGACTTCTTATAACCCCCCCCCCCCCTTGTCACGTTTATTGTAGGGACCTTCGAAATGTTTTGTATGGATGGTTACGTTTTCGCAAACCCCCCTCCCCCCTTACTGCTTGACATAATTAATGGACTTTCCCTTTCGAGTTATGGCACGAGGCTAAATCCGGCCAGAAAATCGAAGGACCATCGTGTGACCTCAGAAGAGGAAGTATACGGTTTTGGAGGCAGGTCCTTTAGGTACACCTGCCCATTGACCGTTCCAGTTGTCACGAATGGGATGCTCCGCTTTCCACACGAGCAAATTGCTTGCTAAATCATATATTGTTTGGCAAACTTGGACATCTTCTGCTTTCTAACGTCCTCAGGGACATCGCATTTTTTGATGAGCAGTGAAAAGCTGAAGCCCTGGAAACTGCCGGAAGTCTGCTTTTACATACGTCTCATCATCCATAACGAGGCAATGTGGTTTTGTCCACAATTGGGTATAGAGTTTCCCTGCACGTGTTTTACATAGAGGTATATCTGTAGGTATAATATAATATATTAGTTAACTAATATGTAACTTATTTGCATCTCATACCTACAATATCTACATGAGAAACAGTTGATTAAGATGTTAATCCTTCCTTCTGTAAAATTCTCGAACTTTCTGTGGTACATCCGCCATCTGATTCCGTACGGTATCCTCAGATGACGATTCTCCATCTTCTCTTGAAATCATCGGTACCATTTGCTTTCTTCTTAGTTTCGAAGAGTTTCCGCTTAACTAGAGCCCAGTACTTCTCTATTGGGCGAAGTTCTCGACTGTTTGGTGGATTGGCTATATTTGGCACGCATTTGACCTCTGGTAGCTTGTACCATTCCCGGACAAATTTCGCATAGTGACAAGAGGCCAAGGCAGACCAAAACAGAGCTGGAGAGTCGTGGCTTCTGATAAACGGTAGGAACGGCTTTTGCAGACATTCTTTCTCGTACACATCCTTAGTGATAGTGCCGGTAGAGATGAAACTTTTAGATTTACGACCACAACTATAAATGGCCTGCCAAATCAAATACTGCTTCGGGAATTTGGACACCTACTTTGTCCGGATATGCTCAGCAGTGGCGTTCCTTTGCATTGCGGTATAAACATCCAGACCCGGGAGCTGTTTAAAGTCTTCGAGTACGGATGTTTCATCGTCCGTTATGATACAAGAAAATGTTTGCAAAAAAAAAATGGTGTAAAGCTCCTTAGCACGAGTTTTTGCAGTGGAATTTTGCTTGTCATCACGGTTGGGCACCTTTCTCACTTTGTACGCCTTTAGTCATTGCCTCTACTTTTTGTACGTATGATTTTGACTTCCCAACTTTGCGAGCCACATTTCACACAGAAAGGGATTTTTCTCAATAATTCTTGTCCATTTGTCGGGAGCATACTTTTCGATTTGCTCCACTTCCAACCTTCCGATCCACAGTCAAGCGCTGGTCAAATGATTTGCAAACACAAAACATGGTACTTTTCGGTAGTTTTAGTTTCTTGGCAATTTTTGGCCAAAACAAACATGCTTGCGCCGAGTAGTCTTCCGTAGATTCCGGAAAATTAACGAAATGGGCGCTTCATCACCGTCGATCGTAACACGCTGTGTGAGGCTGACATTATCTTCTCGTTAGCCTCTTCCCCTCATGTATTTTGTCTTTAAATGCTACTTGCTTCAGTCTTAAGACTGATGTACATTTCCGCCATCTTTTCAAAGTTTCGAGCTACGATATCAACGCCGGTGGCGAAGGCAAAAAGTTGAATAAACATTTTTTTTAAAGCTCGATTCAAAGTAAATCTGGACGCACGCTTTAATACACCACAGCATCCCTGGTGGTTGGAACAAAAAACGTTTGACAGGCATTTGTTGATGATTCATTGACGAAGATTGATCGACGCATCTCGAAATTACGGATCATGGAACTTGAGAAAATAAAATAAATTGTGCTCAAACATCTAGAGAATCCTTCGTGGTCTGCCTCAAAAATAGCAAAAGTGTTAAAATTCCCAAAGTCAACGGTGTGTCTTGTAATCAAACGTTACAAGGATACTCTGAGTGTGGATAGAGCATAATGCATCTATCATAAAAATGGCACAAGGGACAAAGAGTGGCACAAGGGAGAAAGGTGTTGAGGTACGTGAAAGGCAACCCAGATGTCTCCATACGTGATTTGGCAAAGAAATACGTTTCCAACTTTTCCAACGTGCATAATATGCTTTCAAGAGAAGGATATAAGTCTTTTTGTGCCAGTAAACATCCGAATCGCTCCCTGAAACAGAAATTAGGGGCCAAAAAGCTAGCACGATTACTATACGAACGAGTTTTGTCGAAATTTGATGGCCTTATTTTAATGGATGTCGAAAAATATGTCAAAATGGATTATAAACAAATCCCTGGACGAAAAATTTGCCTGGCCACTGGTCGTGGGGATGTTTCCTCCAGGTATGAATTTGTTTTTGCTGATAAGTTTGCTCGGAAACTAATTATTTGGCAAGGAATTTGCAGTTGTGGCCTTAAAACCAAGGTTTTCATCACATCTCACACAATGACGTCGAAGGTGTCCATTAAAGAGTGTCTGAAAAAGCGAATTTTATCCTTCATACGGCAACATAAGACCAACGTTATGTTTTGGCTGGATCTAGCCAGCTGCCACCACTCTAAGGAGGTACTAGAATGGTATGCTGTAAACAATGTTAATTTCGTCGCCAAAGAGATTAATCCTCCGAATTGCCCTGAGTTCAGACCGACCGCAAAATATTGGGCAATTGTCAAGCGAAAGCTTCGAGGATGCGGTAAAGAAGTGACAAATGCACAACAAATGCGTTTAAAGTGGAATAAGTTCGCCGTTACAGTGTCACCAGCGACTGTCCAGATCATGATGGCATCGATTACAAGTAAAGTGCGACAGTTCGTTTGAAACGGTAAAATTTTATATATAGTTTGAAAGCTGAATAAATACCCTTTTGTTTGGATCAACCGTTTATGTTGAATTCTTGAGTTATGATCACTTGAATGCGTTCAAATTTACTTTGAATCGGCCTCTAAATCGTACCATCCCTGATCCCTGATCAGGGATGGTACGATTTAGAGGCCGAATCACACGAATCACACAAACATGACAATCCATCACCTTGCAGTAACCTTCTCCGAGATTCCAAGGGACTCCAGATTATCCTGTAACTCGGACAAAGCACGTCACATCTTTTCTTTGAACAACCACATCAGTTTTCTTAAAATCCTTGTCCGTGCAAAATCTACCACAATAGATTGTGTCATAAGCTGAATTTAAATCGATGAAAAGACTATGTGTGGACACGCTATATTCGCGGCATATCTGTTACACTTGTCAAATCGCGAAAATTCGGTTCGTACCCATGATTCATTGTATTGGTGTAACAACATGATACAGCTAATCCGCCCGTCTTGCTTGCAGCGTTTCACGTCTTACTGTACCGGCCGGATTGGAGACGAACACCATCTTTGCAAGGGTTGTTGTGCAGTATTGAATCAGCGTCTCGTTCGTGGTACATTTATTACGGGGGCAAATATTGCGGAGCCCTTTGAAGGTACGATGTCCTCTAGTTATGCGTCTTCGGATTTCACGGCTGTTGTCGTTGTCTGCCGTAAGCAAAGTTCTGAGATGGACAAATTCCTCCAGCACCTCGAAGGTATTCCAGTCTGTCGTAACGGTGCTTTCTTGGCGGGTCCTGCCACGCTCTGTTCCTTCTTCCGATTGTTGTCCCAGCAGTCCGATTGTTGTTGCTTTTCGTTAAAAGTGGGTGTTCACTTACGCCAACGTTCCAAAGTTTCTGCTGATAACATTCATATCATCCGCGAAACAAACAGATTGACTGGAGCGTGTAAAATTCGTACCTTGGGTGTTGAGCCCGGCTTTGGCTTTTCACATGATACCTTCCTTCACAATGTTGAATAACAGGCATGGAAGTCGTTTGTACTGAACCTTGTCGTAGTCCCCGACATAATTCAAACGAGCTAGAATGTTCTGCAGAAATCTTCACGAAGTTTCGCACACCGTCCATTGTAGCTTTTATAAGTCTTGTGAGCTTTCAGGAAAATCCGTTCACGTCCATAATTCTCCATAGCTCTGTGCGGTCGATACTGTCGTACGCTGCCTTGAAATTGATGAACAAGTGATGCGTCGGGACCTGATATTCACGGTATATTTGGAGGATTTGCCGTACAATGAAAATCTGGTCCGAACTCATCTACTGTTGGTGATAAATGACGGATGATGAGCTGGGATAAAACTTTGTAGGCGGCATTTAGGATTGTGATTGCTCGATAGTTCTCACACTATAGCCGCCCGTGTCGCCCTTCTTACAGATGGGGAATTTATTCCGTTGCTTCCACTATTCCGGAAGCAGTTCGGTTTCGCAGATGCCGATGGACAGCTTCACCGGGCCCATCTTGATGGGTTCAGCTCCGATACCATACTTGCCAGCCGCCTTTTTATTTTCGAGCTATTGGATAGCATCCTTAACTTCTCCTAGCTTGGGAGCTGCTTCGTTTCCATCGTCCGTCGAGCAGACGGAGTAATTTTTCGCTGTCTCGTTTTTCTGCGCGTGTGTTTTCTGCACCATTCACCATTCTGGGTCCTTTTCCTTCAAAACCTCCCTACACTCCTTGTCAAACCAATCGTTTCATAGGCCATCGTTGATGGCTTCTATGATAATATTGCAGCAGTCCTCAAGAGAGGCTCACGAGAAGACAATGTTAGCCTCCTAGCACAAGTTCAGATCGATGGTGATGAAATCGAGGTAGTAGACGAATTCGTGTATCTGGGCTCATTGGTGACCGCCGATAACGACACCAGCTGAGAAATACAAAGGCGCATTATGGCTGGCAATCGTGCCTACTTTGGACTCCGAAGGACGCTAAGATCGAACAAAGTTCGCCGAACCACAAAGTTGTCCATCTACAAGACATTAATTAGACCGGTAGTTCTCTACACACAAAGAATAATGATTGTTAGAATTGAAAAAATCATTGCTAAAATTGAAAAGTTGCGTTGGTTCTTTTTCGTAGAAAGTGGTTTGCTTTCACAACAAAAACGTTCAAACTGTCAAATCGAAATTTTCCTGCTTGGTACATTTAAAAGTTGAAACTTTCAAAACGAATTGTAGAACTGTCAAATCGAAACCGTGGCATCGTTGAAAATAAAAGCAAATTACTTTTATTTCAAAATGAATTTTCAACCCGAAAGTGTCGTGCAATTCAAATTAAAGTAAACTGTTAAGATTGAAATAAAAATAGTTTTAACATAAATTGTTTTTTTTTTAGATGAATCATTATAAATTTTAATAAGACAGCTATTTGTTTGAAAATCATTTGATTTTAAATGAAAGTGGGATATAATTAATAAAACATTTTTCGTTATGTAAACAAATATTTTTTGTTACTGGTTCATGTAGTAAACAACGGATTTCTAACTAATGCATAATCCTCACTCAAACGCTGCATTCGGATTATATTAATCATCTAAATAAACTTTGTTGGAATCATTTTTCACTCGCCGTCAGGATATAAAAGCATTCCCAAACACACATATAAAAAAAAATAATAAACTTATACTGCACGACGGTTCCCACAATTGGCATGAAAAAATCAGTCTTGAAAATAGTCACTAACGCTGGTGATTTCCAGTTCGCACATCGAAGGCGTCTCCACTTCTGTTTCGGCCGGAAGAGTGTCGGACCCGGTGTCCTCCGTCGTTGTCGTGGCGGTTGCCTGGTGCACACCTGGCGTCGCTTAGGAATCGGACTTCGAGAGCGAATCGTTGACGATGGACCGGTCGTCGACGGGGTTTGTTCGAACGGATTCGTAGTTCGGATCCGATTCGCTGCCGATGAGACATTCGTAATTGGAAGAAAGTTAACTGTTGCTGTTGTTCGTTGGGGTGCTGCTTCATGTTGCTTATTGGGTTGTCCGGCGAGCTGGTGCTATCGGTGGAAAGAGTACTTTGTCAGAGCGTACTACTATAAGGCTAAAACTTCAAATGTAATCTTCATAGAAAATATACCACCGAGTCTCACCTTAAAATCCTCGACAAATCCCTTCATAACAGAACAATATCCGTGAGCAGCTTAAATGTTGTCCCGGACGGACGAAAAGAACAGGACGACTTTGACAGGTAAACCCGATTCTTTTTTTTTCTATCAAACGAAGACGGCTTGCTTTTGTGTTGGTGGATTTGACAGTTCTACAATTTTCATGGTAAAAGGAATCACTTTTAAATTTACACGCTCAACCGAGAAAATACACTTTCAAATCAAACGCAAAACTTTCACAGTGGATAATTTTACTTTTAATTTAATGAAAAATAAACTCTTTTCAGAAGTAAAGTCCAAAACATTTAATAAAACAAGATCTATTTTTTGTGTGTACGGCCACGAAACATGGACATTGCTAGTGGAGGACCAACGCGTCCTTGGAGTCTTTGAACGGAAGGTGCTGCGTACGATCTACGGTGGAGTGCAGATGGAAGACGGAACGTGGAGGAGGCGCATGAACCACGAATTGCACCAGTTGCTGGGAGAACCTCCCATCGTACACATCGCAAAAATCGGTCGACTACGATGGGCTGGGCATGTCGTAAGAATGTCGGACGACAGCCCTGTGAAAATGGTTCTCGAAAACGAACCGACAGGTACAAGAAGAAGAGGCGCGCAACGAGCAAGGTGGATCGATCAAGTAGAAGGCGACCTGTGGACCCTCCGCAGACAGCGAGGCCGGCGAGGTACAGCCATGAACCGATTACAATGGAAACAACTTCTGTGTACAGCAGAGGCCACACCGGCCTTAGTCTGATTGAATGGAATGGATACGATAAAATAATCAAATTAGAAAATCTTTTCAAAAAACTTACGTTTTCCTTGGGGCTGAAGAAAATCAACACCTCACTACTAAACTCGCCACTTTTATGTCACTAATTATCGCGTCTCCCAAAGGTACTCACTTTGTTTAATTTAAAGATACACATTATGAAGTATACTTTTCTCTATAACTCACTATACTGATAAAGACTAGAAATCTTTTAAATGAACAGAACATTTATAAATAATATTTCAACTGATTGAACTATTTAAGCATCTTCAATTTTCTAGACTACCTTGCTGCCAAAACATCCCTTTGATTAATAAAAATATGTGAAAGTAAAAGTTTAAAATAAATGTACACTCTTTATCACACGATTTTTTCTATAATTTGCTGGAATAGGGTATATGTCCCTTGATTCAGCCTATTATGCAACGATCGATTAGATTTTTTTATTAAAACTCATAAAGTTTTTAAGCTGTAAGTAAGATTCAACTAGTTATACACTTGCTAAGATAAGTTTCACAAGACATTTGGTAGTATGTATCACGAAAATTTACAAAACTCTTTTTATAAAGTCAGAAACTTTCGAGGGATGTGGATTTAATGTCGGTCTATAAGCACCAAATTGGGTCTATTTATGAAATGCATTTTTTGTTTGGTTTTTCTTCTTCTTATTTTATGAACTTAGGCATTGCCAGCTGTATTCGCTTTACTGAACACAAAATTTCACAAAACAAACAAACAAAACAATATGATTTATCAGCCATTCAATAATGAAAACATTATCATTCACTCTACAATGATTTTGTTCCTTCGGTTTGTGTTTAGATGAGTCACTTGAATATAAACAATCGCAAACTCATGCATTTCCACTTAAAATTTTACCAATAACAACCATTTTACTACGTTATTGATACAACAGGCTATAGTTGGGAACATACAATAAAATATGTTCCCAACATTGAGTCTACGATTTTCTTGTAAAATCATTGTTAGTTTAGCTATGTGAACAGTTAGTTTGTAACGCGTTACTATTTTCTGTACATCCAGACTGCATTACTCGCTTTATCGATTCAATTAAGCCAAATTTAGATCACTTGAAGATCGTGTAGATCATCTGTTCAGCTTAACCAGTGAAATCATGATGCCCCAAAAGTTAAGAAATCGAAAATTACGCGGAATTCAACAACTATAAGTTGATAAATATTTTCTCAATTGCTTCGGATTGCATCGGTCATCCCAATAGCAACATGATTTTGTTGATTATCGCTAAATTAATGACATATTTGGTACATAGGTCGAATAAAGGTAATAGGCTTACATTACATCCCGTTACCCTATCAGCTAAAAATAGTGTTAGCCCATATCATAAACGATTAAACAATTTCTTTTAATTTCGGGTTATTTCTCGCAAGTTTCACAAAATAAGAATATTTTTAAAAAATATTTCAAATGGCAACACATTTTTGTGTACATAAAGGGCGATACGGTCAAAATTTGGTCAATATCAACTTGACGTATTTCTTTCAATTTTGCATTTAAAAAACCTGAACACCCCTCATTTTGAAGGTGTGTGTGTGTAGAATGTTGTTCCTATTTTGATTTTGGAATTCACTCTTCAGTTGTCAAAATGCCGTCCAAGCAAGAAGAGCAGCGTATCAAAATTTTGCTCGCGCATCGCGAAAATCCGAGCTACTCGCACGCAAAGTTGGCAAAATCGCTAAAAGTTGCCAAATCAACCGTTACAAATGTAATTAAAGTGTTTGGGGAACGTTTGTCGACAGCCAGGAAGTCTGGATCGGGGGGAAATCGAAAACCGGAAGCCGCTGAGACGACAAAGAGAGTTGCCGGTAGTTTCAAGCGAAACCCTAACCTATCTCTCCGAGATGCCGCAAATAAGCTGGGTGTATCGTCTACAACCGTGCATCGAGCCAAAAAACGAGCCGGACTATCGACTTACAAGAAGGTAGTGACTCCAAATCGCGATGATAAACAAAATACGACGGCCAAAGCGCGATCCCGGAGGCTGTACACGACGATGCTGACGAAGTTTGACTGCGTGGTAATGGACGACGAAACCTACGTCAAAGCCGACTACAAACAGCTTCCGGAACAGGAGTTTTATACGGCAAAAGGAAGGAGAAAGGTAGCAGATATTTTCAAGCACACGAAACTGTCAAAGTTCGCAAAGAAATATCTGGTTTGGCAAGCCATCTGTACCTGTGGCTTGAAAAGCAGCATTTTCATAGCTTCCGGGACTGTCAACCAAGAAATTTACGTGAAAGAGTGTTTGAATAAACGTCTGCTGCCTTTCCTGAAGAAACACGGTTGTTCCGTACTGTTTTGCCGGATTTGGCATCTTGCCATTACGGTAAAAAGGCCATGGAGTGGTACGCCGCCAACAACGTGCCGGTGGTTCCCAAGGACAAGAACCCTCCCAACACGCCAGAGCTCCGCCCAATTGAGAAATACTGGGCTATTGTCAAGCGGAACCTAAAGAAGACCAAAAAAACTGCTAAGGACGAGCAGCAGTTCAAGGCAAACTGGCTTTCTGCGGCGAACAAGGTGGCTGTACAAAATCTGATGGCAGGGGTCAAGCGTAAGGCCCGGCAATTCGGATTTGGAAAAGCGGAAGCCTAACTGAATATTTTTCCTGAATTTTATACTAATTGAACTTGAAAAAGAAATTTAATTTGATTTTTTAAATAAACGATTTCACCGATTTACACGCGTTTTCCCTTGACCAAATTTTGACCGTATCACCCTTTACACTGTACGTCAGTATGTGTTAAACTTATCGTTTGCTTTGACGATGGCTTACTCTTTACTCTTATGAGCAAACCCCATGAGCATGTGTCAACCAGCGCGAGATTAGAGAACTTAGTCTTTTATCTTTGTTGCTCAATGAACCAAGGCTGGTTTTTCAAAACGACGAATAATCATTTGAGAAGGCTAAATATGATGTCGATTTTTGATACTCCCAACTGGCTCCATTGAATAATATAATTTTTTGAGTTTCTTTTTCCATACACCGCTGTCAGCTTGCATGAGCGATTTGAAAATTACGCCAAAATGAAGTTCGAGCTTTTGTCTACATAAAATTATTCCTTTAAATTATCTGCTTTCACGAACCGGAAAAACAGGCCCCTTAAAAAACTAACCACTCTTTGCCACAATTTTATGACAGTAAATCTCGTTTTCTATTAAAAAAAACTTTTATCACTTTTCTATGCCTACGTCGGGTTTAATAGGGCAAACTTTCGACCAACATTTGGTAGAGTTATAAGACAGTAATAATTGATGAGGTTGTATCGGTCTTGTGCTTATTAATATCAACTTTGTTTATTGAAACCAAAAATTGAACAGAAGTTCATTATATCGGGTTGAAATTCCTAGAACATAAGTTCATTATATACAGGTTGAAATTCCTTGTTTTACCACCGTTCTAAAGCTCGATTCAAAGTAAATTTGGACGAATTCAAGTGATCATAACTCAAGAATTAAACAATATACACGGTTGATCAAAACCTCAAACAAAAGGGTATTTAGCTTTCAATCGATATATAACAAGTTATTACATTTAACCGTTTCGAATGAACTATCGCACTTTACTTGTGATCGATGCCATCATAAGCTGCACAGTCGCTGGTGAATTTTAAATTTTTTTTACATCCGGATCAAAAAAATAAATACCTCAACAAAAACAAACAAAAAAAAAAAAAAAATTTACTTTTAAACCCCTTCAAACCTTTCCCCCTCCCTTTTCCCTTTTTATACAAAATTTTTTTTTTTTGTTTTGATTCGCTATGTTATTTTGACACAATAAAGGGTGTATTCGATAAAAATGGCACACAGAAAATCTTCTGTAACTTTTGAATCGTATGAGTAAAAAACCTAGAAATTTGAGTAGATCTTATCCATAGTGTATTATTTACATCTGCCAAGTTTCATAGTTATACATTCAGTAGTTCCAGTCATGTCGTAAAAACAAGAAATTGTCCGTGAGATTGTGCACTCACAGTCAAAATCCAGGGGCGTCCCACCGGTGGATTGCTAAAAGGCTTGGAATCGCAAATACAACTGTGTCTCGTGTAATAAGAACCTTCAAGGAGCGTCTGAGTGTCCAAAGGAAGGAAGGGAGTGGTCGTAAAAGTGGTCCAATGGACAGTAAAATGGCCAGGAAAGTCGTACAACAATTCAAGAACCGTCCAAACATGTCAATTCGAGATGTCGCTAAAAAGTCTAAGGTGTCAGTCGGTTTTGTGCAGAAGACCATGAAGCGTGCTGGGTTACATGTTTACAAAGTGCAAAAAGCCCCAAACCGGAATGAAAAACAAAACATCACTGCGAAAACCCACGCCCGGAAACTTTACACGAAGCTGCTCACCAAATCCGGTTGCATCGTGATGGATGACGAAACATACGTTAAGGCCGACTTCCGTCAACTTCCTGGGCAAGAATATTTCGTTGCCAAGTCGAAGTTCGATGTTCCGGAGGATGTTCGAAAGAAGAAACTATCGAAATTTGCAAAGAAGTTTCTAATCTGGCAGGCGATTTGCGGATGTGGTGAAATAAGTGCTCCCTTCATCACTTCCGGAACAATAAACGGTGCGATTTACACGGAAGAGTGCCTTAAGAAGCGTCTCTTGCCATTCATTAAGAAGCACAAAGGATCAACTCTGTTTTGGCCTGATCTAGCTCTACGCTCGAAACGTATTGGAGTGGTACCGAGCCAACGGAGTCAATTTTGTGCCAAAGGATATGAACCCACCAAATTCACCGGAACTTCGTCCAATTGAAAAATTCTGGGCAATTATGAAAACGGAACTTCGCAAACATCCCAAAACTATAAAAACAGAGCTAGAATTGAAGAAAATTTGGGTAAAAACAACAAAAACACTGGGAAAATCGGTTGTACAAAATTTGATGGGTGGAGTGAAAAGGAAGGTGCGGGCATTCGGGATGGGAGACGAAATTGAATAAAACAAATGTTGTAAATCAAAACTCATTAGTAGTTCTTCATTCTCTGAAAATTTCAAGAAAATCCGATAATCAGTTTAATTTTGATGAGTATATATGTGTGTGCCATTTTTATCGAATACACCCTTTATTTGAGAGTGTATTTGTGTGAGTTACGGTCTTAGGAGCGAATCATTAAGCTTGAGACCGAGCTTGGGACCGGTGTGCTAGTACTTCCTGACATAACGTTGGTCTTGTCTTGCCGAATGAAGGGTAAAATCCGCTTTTTCAGACACTCTTTAATGTAAAACTTCGATGTCCTTGTGTGAGATGTGATGAAAACCTTGGTTTTAAGGCCATAACTGCAGATTCCTTGCCAAATCATTAGTTTCCGAGCAAACTTATCAGCAAAAACAAATTTATTTCTGGAAGGGACATCCCCACGACCAGTTTCCAGGGAAATTTTTTTCGTCCGGGGATTTGTTTATAATCCATTTTAACATATGTTTCGTCATCCATTAAAATACAGCCATCAAATTTCGTCAAAACTCGTTCGTATAGTAATCGTGCTCGCTTTTTGGCCACTAAATGTTGTTTCAGGGAGCGATTCGGATGTTTACTGGCACAAAAAGGTTTATATCCTTCTCTTGAAAGGATGTTATGCACGTTGGAAAAGTTGGAATCGTATATCTTTGCCAAATCACGTATGGAGACACCTGGGTTGCCTTTCACGTACCTCAACACCTTTCACCTTTTCACCAATTTCTTCGTCAATGAAACATCAACAAATGCCTGTCAAACGTTTTTTGTTCCAACCAACAGGGACGCAGTGGTGTATTAAACCGTGCGCCCAGATTTACTTTGAATCGAGCTTTACTGCTTCCTAACAGAGGTAAATAGGCATACTGCAGGTAAAATTTACACTCAACTTAGTTTACTTCTAAACTCTAGCCGCTCCAATATGAATACTACCGTTGAAGCTCTTAGCTCAACTTGGATGGATTATCCCACTAACTAACCACTAACTACGTTTCGTTAATATGAAATAAAACCAAAACCTGATTTTTAGAAGTGTTTTTTTATACAATGTTTTTTTATTATTTTATTATTTAGTCCAGCTGCTTCTAACTCTCCTGTAACATTGCAATACTACTACGAATCGTACCCCCAGTTCCTCTACGCTCAATTGAGACCGATTGAAACATAACGATAATCAATTAAAGTTGATCGTACGGATGGCGCAAGCATGACAATCAAACTGAAGTGTGAGATTAGGAATTCATTCACAACCTGACTGGAATATTTAGATGGTACTTAACTTAAGTACGAAACAAAAGGTTTTGAAGTATGTTCAAGTGTTATGGATTACAAAAGTACAAGATTTCCTAGTTTGTTTTATATATATGTAGTGGTAAAAAGTAAGCTTTTATATTGCCATCGTTAAAGTAACTGATAAAGAAGCGTAACACAACTATTCGTTGCGAGTAAATTCGAACTTGTACTACACAGCAAAAAGGAGCTGGCACGTGTAACCAGTACTGTAGTTAAGAATGGGCAATGGTAGGGGATGGCTGTTTGAAATAATAGCAATGTCTTGGTTGATGCACTTACTCAATCAGGGCCGGATCTACATGTGTAGGGGCCCAATGTGGCCATCAACTTGTGAGTATCCCTGTAACTGTTGTTCCTAAATACAGCTTTGATCATGCCAAAGATAACAAAGGCTTGGGGCAGTATTTCCAAAAGTCCAGTCGTGCACTGAAATAAACTTTCGATATATTTAAGATACAGTGCGTGAAATAATTATATCGTACAACTACTGTTATCTTGTCCCAACATGTCCCAACAATTCAGCCGTGTTGCAATAGTGTAGATTCAAATCATCGATTGAGGTTTTCTATTTACTAGTGTTTCTGTCAGATGATAGTGCAAACAGTTGTTTGTTTACGCGCCTCCATCAACAGCAGTCAGTTGTAATTCCAACGAAGATCAAATTACGGAAGAAAATATATAAACCATACATTGTTAAAAATCCAGTCAAGTTGTCATTGTAAGTAAATCATTGATTGATTAATGTGTTTGGAAGCTTGAGTCTTAGTATGTTGATTGTGATAACCTTTTTTTTTTTCCAAAAAACAGTCAACACCGCAAATGACGAGAGGCAAACAGCTGTCATCGGACGAGCGAACAAAAATTTCGGCTTTTAGAGAATGCGGGCGATCAATCCGTACCATTGCTCAGGAAATGAACCTGAATAAGAGCACAATCGTTAACTTTCTCAAAGACCCAGAAAATTACGGAATTCGTAAGCGAACTGGTCGTCCATCTAAGGGACCGCTAGAGGCAAAAGCGAAATATGGCGATTGGCTGTGGATTAAAATATGAGTGCAGGTGAAATCAAGGCTCAAATGTCTTTGCCAGTATCTAAAAGGAGAGTCATTCAGTTCAGTTTGGATGGACCAGATGATTGTCAGATGTATTGGAGGGATACTCGCAGAAAACCTGAGACGCGTCATTCCAGACGTGACGACGTGAAAGTCCTGCAGTATAGGGTATGTCTCCCTTGACTCAGCCTAATATGCAATAATCGATTACATTTGTTATTATAACTCATAAAGTATTTGAGCTAGAAGCGATAAGTTTAATAAGCCATTTGGTAGTGTGTATCACGAAAAGCTAAACAACTGATTTTGTAAAGTCAGGAACTTTCGAAGGACATGGATGTAATATCGGTCTATAAGCACCAAATTGTGTCTATTCATGGATGCAACTTCGACCCATTCGATAGATTTGTTATTAAATGTAGTCTTGTAGTCGGTTTTCTTTCTGATTTTATGATTTAAGGCGTTGCCAGCTGTAATAGCTCTATCCAACACAAATTTCACAAAACTAACTAAAATAAAACTGCTTTAAATCACTTAAGTGATATCCACATATGATGTATCGGTCATTCTATAATAAAAACATTACAATTGACTCTATACAGATTTTGCTCCTTTGGTTTGTGTTTAGATGAGCCATTTGAAAAACATACAACCGAAACTCTGAATTTTTTTTTACAATTTTACCAATAACACCATTATTAATACGCCTTTCATACAACAGGCCACAGTTGGGAACATAGAAAAAAAATATGTCTCTAACATTGGGTCTACGATTTTCTATTATTATTATTTTCTATTCATTATTATTTTACCTATGTGAACAGTAAGGTTATAACGTGTGACTATTGTCTGTACATCTTGGCTGCATCACTCGATTTATAGGTTCAATTTAGTCAACTTTAGATCATTCGAAGATCGTGTAGATAATCTGTTCAGCTTAATCAGTGACGTCATGATGTCTAAAAAGTTAAAGTTAATTGCTTCGGGTGAAACCGGTCATCCTGATAGCAACATTATTTTGTTGATCATCGGAGAATTAATGACATACTTTATTAGACCAAAAAAAGGAGCTAGGCTAACATTACATCCCGTAACCCTATTAAATGTTTTTTTTTTCAAGTTTTGTTTCAGAGAAAAGAAAATATTTTTTGTTGCGTACGGTTTAATTATTTCCTTTGAGTTTTATGTAAATAAATACATATGAATTCAACAAATAACGCAAGATATCAACAAATCTTTTTATTAATGTTTATTCGTCATAGTGTTTACAAAAATGCTTATTATGTTTTGATATGGTTTATCATTTGAAAACTATACGACATTTTTTACTGAACGCTATAAATATTTCGCGCACTGTAGTATTATAGATTTTTGGCATTAGAAATCAGTCAGAGAGTCAATTCTGAAATATATTTAAGTCATATAAGAGACACAATTTATTTTAATGAAATTAATTTTAAATTGAAATTAATCAATTTCAAAATGAAATTGATTTATTTTAAAATGAAATTAATAGTGCAAAATAATTTTATGACTAGGCGAAAGCTCGAGGAATAAAGTACCAATTTTAAAAAGACTGGGAATTTATAAATGCAGCCGAAGCAGATTACACAGACGCTGTATAATTGTAACAAAAAAAATTATCTTGTTCCAATTCATGGAACCAGAACCAAAATACCACGCATTAATTCCCGAACGAAGCATCGATGTAAGTGAATATTCTAATGAATCAAAGAATCTAGGAAACATAGCATGCTTTCTCCTTGATGAGACCATGAACAAAAATCCACTTGTCATTCTAGTGAATAGGTAGTAGTTATAAAGCATAGTATGCTATCTTCTTAAACAAGAAAAAAAATTAAAAAATGATCAAACATAACAAAAAAAAAAAGGTATTCCTTTATTCAATCAAACAAAACAATGCCAACATTCATCCTGACAGTTCCGCCGTTCGCTTTTGAAAAACAACGAATGAACTAACTAACTACTAACTAAAAACAACGAATGAACTAACTATGTTTGGTAAAATATCAAAGCAAAAAGTCGTGCTAAGGAGCTTTACACCAATTTTTTGCAAAAATTTTCTTGCATTATGATGGACGACGAAACATACGTATTCAAAGACTTTAAACAGCTTCCGGGTCTGATTATTTATACCACAATGCAAAGGAACGCCATTGCCGAGCATTTCCGGACAAACAAGTTGTCCAAATTCCCAAAGAAGTATTTAATTTGGCTTGCCATATGTAGTTGTGGTCGAAAATCTAAAAGTTTCGTCTCTACCGGCACTATCAATAAGAATGTCTGCAAAAGCGGTCACTACCGTTTATCAGAAGCCACGACTCTCCAGCTATGTTTTGCCCTGATTTGGCCTCTTGTCACAATGTGAAATTCGTCCTGGAATGGTATAAGGTACAAGAGGTCAAATACGTGCCAAAAACAACCAATCCACCAAACTGTCCAGAACTTCACCCAATAGAGAAGTACTGGGCTCTAGTTAAGTGGAAAGTCTTCGAAACAAAGAAGAAAGCATATGATACCGATGATTTTAAGAGAAGATGGAAAATCGTCACGGCGGGTATACCGTACGGAATGAAGGCGGGTGTACCACAGAAAATTCGAGAAGGATAGAAGGATTAATATTTTAATGAATTGTTACTAAGGAATGTATCGAATATAAGCTATCCACATACATTTGCGTTGTACGCATGTATTTGTGATGGTTTTTTATGCTCTGATCATTGCATGCTGTGCGTTTGACTGTCAGCTTTCTTTTGTTTACTTGTTCAATGCGGTTCAAATTCTGCGTTTTCAAAATGTCGCGTATTAATAAGGAAGTGAAAATTAAGGTTCTGGACACATGGCTAAGTGAAAAGGGTATTACTATGCGAAAATTGGCGAAGCGGTTTCGAATTCACCATGCGAGTGTTAAAACCATCATTAATAAGTTTGGGGAACACTATTCTTTGGATGAGCTACCAGGAAGAGGCAGAAAACCCAGTTCTCCCAACCCGAAACTGGAGCAGAAAGTGGTATCTCTAATCATGAAGAACAAATCAATGTCAATACGTGATTTGGCCAAAAAAGCAGGAACGAGTGTCAGAATGATCCAGCGTATCAAGAGGCGAAACCACCTGAAGACCTACAAGAAGCAGAAAATCTCGAAACAAAGTGCAGAACGGCAACAAAGGCCCGGAAATTGTACTCGCGTCTTTTGCAACGTCCGGATGCATGCGTTTTGATGGACGATGAGACGTATGTAAAGGAGGACTCAAAAACCCTTCCAGGTCCACAATACTTTACTGCCGTCGTTGGGGAGGATGTGAGCGATGCGGACAGGTCGATTCAAGTGGAGAAATTCGGTCGAAAGGTACTGGTATGGCAAGCAATATGTTCCTGTGGTTTGAAGTCAACCATTTTTTACACTACCGGAACTATAAATGCGGAAATCTATCGATCTGAGTGTCTCCAGAAGAGACTGTTTGCCTTTATATAAGAAGCATAGTACACCTCCACTGTTTTGGCCGGATTTAGCGTCGGCTCACTATGCCAAAACCACTCTCAATTGGCTTGCGGAAAAGGGTATAGATTTCGTTGAGAAAAATATCAATCCACCAAATTGCCCTCAGCTTCGACCCATCGAACGTTACTGGGCAATCGTGAAGAGGGTCTTCAAGAAGACTGGTAAGGCAGCTGGGAACATGTAGGAGTTCAAAAAAAAATTTGGGCTCAAGCGTCCAAAAAATGCGATGCAACACTTGTCCGGAACTTGATGAAGAGCATTCGATCCAAAGTTCGAAAATTCGTGAAGGAATAACTTAAATTTCATCCGGTCTTCATTTTGTTCAAGTTTAACCTCGTACAATAAAGAATCAATTTTTAGTATGAATAAAATATCGGTTTTCAACATAATTTGAAAGAAAGTTTGTGGATAGCTTATTTTCGATACACTCCTTAGTGTAGATATAACTCTTTTATTGTTGAAATAAACAATCGATTTTGTTGAATTAAGTGTATATATTTGTGGCTGCTTTTATTTTGGTGTCCGAAATTTAACGTGAACCGGCTTTATTTACATTGTTTTTTAATAACGCAGATACGCTTGACCTAAGCAAATGTTTATCCCGCAAAATGACGTAACCATGTTACGCATCAGCATTACAGTTTTCGACCTTGATGAAACATCAAAACGTTAGCGAAATTTCAGCCTGAAACATCGCGTAACGGTCAGACGTAAATAACGCACTAGCTGTCATTATGACTTATGATTGCGTGCATTCTATTTCGCCCATCTTAGTCCACGTTCCTAAGAATCAATAAAATGTATGCAAACGTGCGTGAGTGACTATACTGATGTCACTCACGCACGTTTGCGTACATTGTGGTCAGGTTTCTCGAGAACATACTTATATTTGTCCAACGTCGAAACGAGTGGTTCGATAGCTCAGTACTTCCTTCTATGGCTGAGTGGTTGCCAAAAAGAGCCAACAAGCTATCGGCCAGGGTTCGAATCACGATAGCAACACTTGATGTTTTTATTTTCTTACACCACCAAGAAACTACACCAAGAAACCACAAGACTTGCATTTTTATTTTGGGTGATTTTATCTTCTGTATTATCGCATCAAATATTTACTAGGACTCTAAATGAACTCAAAAAGTGAAAAATAATCAAACCAATTTTCCCGCTGATTAGATGTATCCACCAAGTTGTTGTTATTTTTTTTTTCATTAATTTTTATTGCTTTTCGACAAATATGCACCAAAACATAAGACGTGACTGACGAATGTAATTTGTTAGTGAAGGTAGAGGTTGTTACAAGCGAATTTTGGCTGTAAAGTTTCAACTCTATTGTTGGCAGAAAATCACTGGGAAATCCTACGAATTCCGAAATGTGTTCAGGTTTATCCCAAGGCATGTGGTAAGTTAACCCTTATAGTAGTTCATAATCGGGAAGTCTAATGGTTGTTTTTGTTTGACTTAATCAATTTTAAAGCAGTTTGAAAATAATAGGTATTTTTTATAAAATCAATTAATAATCGATTAAGTCGATTAGATAGAGTAGTGGTTATTGATTACAAATCAATCGATTATCATCCTGATTATTCGATTTTTCGAAATAATAGCATTTGAATAGGGCTCATCTTCATCGATCGATTCTCTTCTTAAACAGTCTCTTCTGTGAATAACGTGGCTGCAAAATCTTTTTCCATAGACTTTATTGTTCTATATACAAGCTCTCCACCAAAGCTGTTAACAGAGTCACATATTAAATGGTTTAGCAATGATAAACCAAAGAGAAAGTAGATGAAGAGAACCGATCAATGAAGATAGATTCCTTTCAAATGTTACGCGAGATTTTACGACGTCCCTAGATGGCTGACGACAGAAAACAAATTATCTTGCACACGCGCGTCGGAAATCGGAATCGCGAATTCTAGTGAATGAATTTTCCCATTCTCGCTCTTGTGATATTTCATCAACTCTTTTCAACACATTATCACTTAAATTGTACACAATATAAACCTTCTCCTGAATCTCCTGTGACTCACTGGATGGTGTCATTTCTCGAATCACTGTGCTAGGAACTTCAGCCATCGAAATACCCTGGCTCACTTTTCCGACGTATTTCCCCGTTCACGATCACCCAACGCAACGTTTATAAGAACCACTTTGATACTGCACCTCGTGAGATCTAATTGACAACTGCAGTGGGTTGCAATTTTTGCACTATTTGTTTCACGCTAACTGCACGATACGACGAGAAAGTTCAAGTATGTGTTTTATCTATATCTAGGATGTTATCAACTGGAGAATCACCGTCGTTCAGTGAGATATGCCAATCTAAACGAGCGTCTTCCTGTTTCAGTGTAGAATTTGGCAGATTCTTGAGAGCTGATTTACCACAGACGAGGTCACACGAAGTTCGGATATAAAAAAAAAAACAGAATCAATCTTACCATAATATTTTATTTTACTTAATGATTATTTTATAAATATAATACGTTCATTGGTTAAAAAATAATTCCAACACTATTTTAAAATCCTTCTATACACAAATTTCACAACATTTAAGTCGTCATCCGCATCTGACGTCGCTCTTAGTTTCTCTCTGTATTGATTGTACGATTCCCTCGTATGATAGTTCTCCGGTCCCCAGCTCTTGATAGGTTTGAAGGCATATCTCACCTTGTTGAAGAATCCCGTTTTCTTTTGAGTATAAATTGCGTAGATTGCCCAGAGGGGCAGCTGAATCACCGCCAAGAAATACACACACCATCCAACCACTTGAAAGAATAATTTTAGAATAATAACTCAAGCGGCGGTCCAGACACGGAGATTTACTCACGGTTATACTCCTCCGGAACGTCTACCGGTTGATGTTGAACCATACAGCCAATCAAGATAATCCCCACCACCAGCGGAGTTAGGACTCCCCAGCAGATTCTCCAAAATTTCCCCGTTTCAATGTTCAACATAAACTGAATATCCCCACAAATGCGGTCCACCCCGTAGATCCACCCGAACGTTATCAGCTCGAACAAGGCAAAAGTAAGCGTCACATACTTTGCACCGTAGTTATCGAAAACGTCCAACAAATCCAAGCCGCCCGGGGCCATGTAAATCGTGCTCAGACTAAACCCAATCACACTGACCACGCTGGCAACTTTCCAGTTCTCCAGTGTTGGGCAGCGATCTCGTATGGCCGTTATGATACTGGTCACCACACCCAAGTTGCTTCCAATCCCCACGATGAACAACATCAAAAAGAACAGCACCGAAAACAGCTGTGGGAAGAACTCAAACTTAGCGATCGCATCCGGATAGGCCATAAAGGTCAATCCAGGCCCATGTCGGACCACGTCTTGAATGTCCTCCTTATGAGTCACGTGTGCAAGGTTCCCGAGTACACCGAACACGATACAGCCCACGATGATCGAGGTGAATGTGTCCAGCCAAGAAATGATCATCGCGTCCCTGTTAAAAAAGAATGCATTCAATTAAAAGCGAACAAAATTCCACCGATCTTACCTGTAAACGTTGTTGGAGAAGTTGTTGAACGACGAATAAGCGATGATTCCACCGAAGCAGATCGACAAGGAGAAAAAGCACTGCGTAACGGCTTCCATCCAGACGCGGGCTTCGAATAGCTTGCTCCAGTCGGGAGTGAGGAAGAACAGAATCCCTTTGCTGGCGCCCTCCAGGGTACACGCGTGGATGAACAGGATCAGGATGATGACATACGGAAAGATGGCCAGAAAGTAGGCACACTTGCCAGTACTGCGAATGCCTTTTATCAGAATGATGGCCACAATCAGCCATGAGGCCAGCAAACAGAGGGTCAGGTTCGTGTCCGGAATGCCAAGGCCCTGGGCTAGGGGGGCACGGTGCATGACTGTTTTACTGGAGGAGGGAGAAGAACCATCATAAATAACTTAATCAGTTGTACCCAAGAAAGGTCAAAAACATACTGAAAACTATTAATTTGATAAAATATGTCATGTGAGCGTAATGTAATGTTTTCCAACAACATCATGAGTTATGAAAACAATCCATTTAATTTGCACATTTAAATAGTTTAATTATTGTTATCATAAAGTGGTCTCGGGATTATTTTTCGTGTCTGCACTATTATACACGGTTGTTTGCGGAAACCCATAAATGGATGAAAAACTAGCCATTTTCAAATAGCATTGCTATCGGTCATAAAATGGGGGAATTTCTCAATCATGCAATGGGTAAAAAAATTACCCATTAAAGGAAACCTCATACCAATAAAAAAACGGTTATATTTTTACACATTAAAGGGTGGGGCCCGGGCACCCCCCCCCACCCCCGACAATTGTGAAAAATACCCACAAAGTATTCGAGTGACTACGACGGGAGATGAACCAGCCCAGGGCTGAAAATCTTGATAATCAAGGAATTAAAAAAAAAAACGTTAAAGGGTGATTTGTTTTTCAAAAAACCAAGCGTATTTGCTACATCGTTGGTGGAAAGAACATGGAGGAACTTAGAAAGAAGTTGGACGCACAGTCATATTGAAGAAATAAATATTATTAAAGATTATCCCTGCCCAGTTAATGGCTGTGCGTGCATCGAAGAAAATACTTTGGGTAATTTGAAACAGATGTGCTGTTTCCAATTTGGGTATAATCTCAATACAAGAAATGTTCTTCCGTTTATTTTCAAAAATTGTGGATCCTTAGGGCATCTTCAGCGGTGGTCTATTTTTGGAACAACTTTATACTTGATTTGCATCAGCAAAACTTGAATAGAACCAGCTAAAATAGACCAACTTTGCATTCCCCGCACCGATGTTGTATTTATTGTTGTTAAACCCGCCAACACTTGTCATCCTGTCAATCATTCAACATCAGAGATCAGCTTATTTTTTCAGAGGTCACAGATTTTTCGCAAACTTTTTGCCATGGATTGGTTGAACCAACAATCAATATGAAACTAGCGATTTGAAGTTAGTTCACTGTTATAGAACCCCTTGGTCTGAAGTACACCTTGCAGCCTGCACCTTGCAATACATTCTTGCACTTTTCGGTACTAAAATCTTTGTTTTTGTTTTCATTCGCTGGGTTATTTTGACAGAATATTTGAGGGTGTGTTCGTGTAAGTTACGTTATTAGGGGCGAGTCATTAAGCTTGGGACAAAGCTTGAGACCGATATGCTGGTACTTCCTGAACCAAAAACTATATCCATTTTCTGCTTGACTATCCAGCCCTGGTTTTACCAAATAATTTTTACTGCCACTAGTGGGCCGTTAGCAGACGACGAGGAATACTTACTCTCTCATTTGGCTGTGAATGAATGCATTTCATTTAAACACGATATCAGGTAATGCTGACTTTCAATTTGGCAGCGGAAAAACAAGAGTCGAAACGGAGACTGTCACGTCGACCGTGATTTCCGTTTCGGTCATCAGAAGCTCTTTCAGGACTACTTTAGTGAAGCCAATCTACGACGAGAAGCACTTTCTGCCTTGCCAGAAATACAGGGAACTTATCAGATGTTCAGGATTCGTCTTAGAAATTAAGGAAACTTCCCAGAAGTTAGGCAATTCCACCTGATGTTTAAGGACCATACCAGATAATTAGGTAACTTTCCAGAAATTCAGGCAATTTCCCTGAAATTCATAAATTTCCATAAATTCAGGGAGCTTCACATGAGTTCAGTGAACTTCCAAAAAGTTAAGGATTCTTCCCAGAAGTTTAAGCATTTATTAAATTCAGAGTGCTTCCCAGAAGTTTAGAAAACTTATCAATTTATTTTGGGTATTTCTCAGAAGTTAATAGAACTACCCAAAATGTTCAGGGAACTTCCCAGAAGTAAAGAGTTTGGTCCCAAAGCTCAGGACAGAAATTCAGAAAACTTCACAACAGTTCAGGAACTTCCCAGAACATTAGACAATTTTGCAGAGAATCAGAGAACTTCTCAAAGATTCAGAGAACTTTTCAAAAGGGTTCTTCCCAGAAGTGCAGGCAACTTCCCAAAATTTCTGGGAATTTTCCAGAATTTCAGGAAATTTTACAAAAAAACCGGGAATTTCCCGTAAATTCTAAAAAATTTCCAGAAACCCAGGGAACTTCACATAAACTCAGGGAACTTCCCAAAAGTTAAGCGCTCTTCCCAGAAGTTCGGACAACTTTCCAGAACTTTCCAGTTTTCCAGAAATTCAAGGAATTCCACAGAAATCCTGGAAACTTCCAAGAATTTAAGAGAACTTCCCCAAAGATCGATGAACTTTCCAGAATTTCAGAAAACGTTCCAAAAATTCAGGAAACTTCTAAGGATTTTTTTGAGCATTCTCAAAAATTAAGTAACCATTTTAAGGGATTTTCCATAAGTTAAGGGAGCTTCCAATACGTTCAGGGATCTTTCCAAATGCTCGAGAAACTATCTAGAAGCTTAGAGTACTTAAGTTTGAAGAAGAACTCAAACTTCTTACTACTCGAAAATTGTTCGTACAAAACCAAAAGGAGAATAAAAAAATCAATTGCTTTATTAATGTTAAATCAATTTCGTGGGATTTCCGGGGGAAACACAATGTTGGAGATTCTGAAAAGTTCTTGTAAGGCTTAACAACATCTCGGAAATGCTATTTATTGCAAAAAAATTCCACCAGCTTATTAAAAGTTTTTTCAAATCGATCATTTTCCCCGATTTTTTTCAATTTCTCGTAAATTATTAAAATATTTATGATATTCTGCTTTCAACCATGAAAGATGTACCAACTGGAAGTCCAAATAATTTCTGGGAAGCTTAATTTGCTTCTCACAGTTCCGGTAATTTTCAGAAACTTGTTTCTATTCCATGGATGATCAGCAAGCTTTTTGTAAGTTCAACAAAGTTTCCAGAAACGTTGAGAATTTTACGGCAATGCAATGGACTTCTCTGTAGTTCCACCACTTCTATTCTCAAAAAAGAGCGAGCAAACTTCATGATTATCTTCAAACTTCCAACAAGTTTACTCAACTTCCGAAAAGCTTAATCTACTTCTTTCAAGTTCATTATATGATTATATTTCCACCCAGTCTTCATAGATATTCCGAAGTTCATAGTAATTCAGAAAATAATTTTTAAAGAGTTCATTCAATTTCTAGCAGCTTATATATGTTCTGAACAATTCATATAACTGCTGAGAAGTGCATAGGCTTGTTTAAAGCTGTAGAAAATGCGATTGAATAATATAATATTTAAAAATGATTCCTGGGAAAATAAAAGATTTTTTGAACTTTTCCTCTGAGGAATACGAATTGAATCTATCTTCAAGATATCATCAGTTTCCCCCTAAAAGCTTATTAAAACTGCCATAGTAAAATATATCCTCTCCCTCAGAAGATAAGCCTGCATATCCTGATCCCTAGTAAACCTGCCGAAAGTTTCTATATAACAGGCTTCTCTAAAATTTGTACGTATGAGCTGTTTGCGAGTGCTAATCATGACCAATCCATCGAAAACCCAATTTTTTACTTTGAACACTACATTAATTTTCCTTTCCGAGCAATCTAAATACTATTCGGAACCGGAATTTGCAGCCAAATTAGTCGTAAAATACACAACAATCACAATTCCGCAAGCCTCCTCATTTCTAACTAGTCAGCTTTTTCCGGAAAATACAGTGGCTGTAAAAAAAAACTAAGAGAATTATTCGTTATTCAGGAATGAAACGAAAAGGCAATTCGCTAGCGCCGGGAGCAACTTGAGGTAATTATTGGCATCCGAGGCGAGCAACACCACTTTCTGTCCAGCGCCAGAATCACCCGCATCAAACACCGCCACTTTTCGGCTCATAAACATACTTCAGAAGATACTCAATAAAGTTGAATTTTGTTTAGCAACAGCTAAAATTTTACTCATTAATTGGTATTATCGAGCAGCGTGTAGTGTTTTGGAACGGTTTTCTTCTTGTTCCAAATTGCTGCAAGAATAGGTCAAAACATATACCAGTTTTAAAATGATGAAAAATAGATCCGGTAAAAAACAAAATTCACAACACCGGTGCAGCGATGTTTTTGCGTTTGGTCTAAAAAATAAATCCAAACCACGATTTGGATCGCCGTTGAAGATGCCCTTACTATCAACATTTTGGAACCTCAGCCGGTACATTCTTTCATGTATAGAGCCAAATAACGTGGATGTGGATGCTCGATTGTATTTATTGATGGATTCATCGTTACTGTACCAGAAAAGCCATGAATAAAAACAAGCAAAAGTATTTAATTTTTTATTTTTTTGCATTTATGGATTCAGTTCGATGAATACCACGAATTTACAATCTACCAAACTGCTACATAATGTATATGCAAAAATGGGTTATTGTTTAACCATGGAAGAACCTGGCTTCTATGCAATGAGTTAATAAATACCCATTTTTTCTCATACACCGATTTTACCCATTAATGGTTAAATCAGGCTTATCCATCAAATGGGAAGAGGCACTTTTAGCTAAAATAGGTGATTTTTCATCCATTAATGGGTTTTTGCAAACGACCGTGTAAACATCATGCAGGAAGTTGGCGCTGTGAGTGGCTTTTTGATGAAGGCTGAAATAGATTGGTACGCCCCTCGCGCGCCGCTAGCATGCCTCTGGTGTTGGGAATCGAAAATCTTTGACAGTGGTTTGTTTACACTTCTATGGTGCAAGTTTGATCAAAGTAGTCGATCGCGTTCAGAATTAACGTCAAATGGAACTTGAAAGAAAGAAAATCATTGTGCACAAACACCTGGAAAAGCTGGCTAAAGTGCTAAGGATGCCGAAAACAACAGTTTGTCGAGTGCTCAAAAACTACAAGGAAACCCTGATTGTGGCAAGGAATCAGCGGACCTACGAAAAAACGGGAACCAGGGATCGTCAGCTGCGCAGCAAGGTGTTGAGGCGCGTTAAAGCCAACCCCGGTCTTTCGATCCGAGATGTGGCCAGAAGGTACAGCGCCAACTTTCAAGTCGTACAAAGCCAGTAAACATCCAAACCGGCAGCAGAGTTCCGTGGCCAAAAAGCGTGCAAGGCTCTTGTAAGACCGTGTTTTGACGAAACACAAGGGCTGCACTTTGGTCGATGACGAAACATACGTTAAACTCGCTTTTAAGCAGCTTCCCGATCAAAAGCTTTACATCGCGACTGGACGTGCCGGGAAGATTCAAGTTCGTGTTTGCCGAAAAGTTCGTGATTTGGCAAGCGATTTGCAGTTGTGGCCTGAAAACGGAACCATTCGTCATATCCTCGACGATGACGATGACTTCGGTTTGACATTTGGTGCTACCAAAACGATGGTGTACCTTAAAATTGAACCATCAGCAGTAAATAACATCGGCACCGCCTGGGAATATGCTGTCGACGGACTGTCGAAGCATTCTGCATTGATAAGCATTTCACCAACTGCACCATGTTGATAACAAAACACAGCTCGTGGGCGCTCGAAACCCGCTCATTTCACGCAGCAACTTCACAGGAATGTGGCCATTTAGCTCGGGCTCAGATATCACGGTGGAAAATTTTCAGTCACTCGTCAGTTGAAGTTTTTTCCAACATACTATTGCATGCCATTGATCAGTTTATTCCAAAACAAACTCGAACACCGCCACGCAATCCGACATGGAGTAGCAATCATCTGAAGCGTTTGAAAACCTTGAAACTGTCTACTTTGCGCAAATATTCAAAGTGTAAAACCCGCCGTTGCAAACAAGTTTACCACACTGCCAATTTTCGATACAAACGCCTAAATCAAAAACTTGTTTTGCGCATCAAAGGAAAGTTCAGCAAAAATTACGTCACAATCCTAAAGGGTTCTGGAATTACGTGAACGAACAGAGAAAAGAATCTGGTCTCCCCACTGTTATGTCCAAGGGAAGTATTGAAAGCTCGTCTACAGATGGTATCAGTGATCTTTTCCTGAGTCAATTTTCAAGCGTGTTCATGCAAGAATCTTTGGATGATGAACAAGTTCACAAAGCTGCAAACAATGTTCCAGTCCATCCTCCAGTTGGTGATCACCCAATCGTCGATCCTGAAACGGTAGAAAAAGCTAGTTCCTCCTTCAAAGCATCAGCTAGTGCAGGTCCTGGCGGAATACCGGCAATTGTTTTGAAGAAATGCTGCACTAGTTTATCTACACCTCTATCCCGTCTCTTCAATTTATCGTTGCAAGTCGGATCATTCCCAGATCAATGGAAAAAAATCATACGTCTTTCCTGTCTTCAAAAACAAACGTGAGGTCAGCAATTATCGTGGAATAGCTGCTCTGTGTGCTGTTTCGAAGTTATTTGAGAAAGTGGTTTACAGCTATTTTTCGCACAACTGCCATCATCAAAGCTCCGAACAGAAAATTTACTTTCGATTTTTCGTGTGTTTAGTTGTTTATAACATTTAGGTGGCCGAGTTCTCAAAGTGTTGATTAAAAATGTCGTCGTAGGCGGATCGTAGGCGGATGTCAGGCGAGCTGAAATTGGTGATCGATACGCAACAGAAGTTTTTTCACCGGTGGAGAAATAGTGTGTGTGTATAGCTTCCGGGAGCAGTTCGCCGGACGAATTGGGTGAGGCATTTCCATTTTAAGATGTTTTACTTTCAGAGAGTGTGTGATGGCTCTTTAACTATGAACCGTACAAAGCTAGGACATGAATTAATTAATGCTAGAGCGCCATACGACGATGGGCATTCTCAGACATTCTTCTCTTTTCAGAGAGCGAGTAATGGCGCTATAACCATAAGCCGTATAGGGCTAGGACTAAAGTTAATGCTTAAGTCTCAACCGATTGGAGAATTGAAGCATCACATAACGTTCTTAGACTAGATGTTCCCAACGACCATTACTAAATTAATATTTGTTCTGTACACCAAATAGGGCAGTCTATTTAACTATTCCCTCCGACTATTCATTTCCCGTTTCCTTTGATATCTAATGAAGGCTACGTGGGTTCCCCGTGTCTTCTCAAGGTAGATACCAAATTCTTCCTATCTCCAACGGTTGCATGGACGTGGCCAGGTGAGCGATCGAGGAGTGTCTTTGTGAAGATTATTGCGTGACGAAACTGGTTTCGTTTCATGGTGACATGCAATGTCTGCAACGAATTATTCCTCATCGTAGCTCCATCCACGAGGTGTGCAAACGTCAATGCTAATGCTAATGCTAACTGCCATCATCAAATCTCCGAACATCAACATGGTTTCATGCCGAAACGGTCAACAAGTACCAATTTGGTTGTTTGCACATCTTTCATCGCTACAATTGTACAGAAAGTGCAACAATTCGATTCGATCGATACGGATTTCTCGGCGGCATTCGCTAAAATCAACCATCGGACTATTGCAAAGCTCGAACGTCTCGGTTTATCTGGATCTTTTCTTGATTGGCTTCAATCCTACCGGAGTGGCCGTGAAATGGCTATCAAATAAGGCGACTCAATTTCACCTTACTTTCTTGTTCCATCAGGAGTACCACAAGGTAGCCACCTAGGACCGTTAGTATTTCTAGTGTATCTCAATGATGTTAATCTACTACTTGGATCCTTCAAACTTTCTTTTGTAAACTGTATTGGACTGTCAATGATATTCAAGACGCTTCATTTTTACAATGTCAGCTCGAGATATTCATCGAGTGGTGTGAAACAAAGCGTATGGATCTCAACGCTTGTAAATGCTCCGTTATCTTATTTTCCCGCAAACGCAGTTTGATTGACTTTGACTATAAGGTTGGATTTACAATTCTCAAAAGGGAATCTGTTGTTAAGGATCTAGGTGTGTTATTAGACACCAAATTGACGTTTAAGGAACATGTCGCATTTATAACCCCCAAAGCCTCTAAAACACTTGGTTTCATATTTCGCATTGCAAAAAACTTCAAAAACACTCAATGTTTAAAATCACTGTACTGTTCATTAGTGAGGTCAATATTAGAATACTCATCTGTCGTTTGGGCACCGTACTATCAGAATAGCATCTTACTTATCGATTCAGCGTAGATTTCTGCGCTTCGCTTTAAGACACCTATCAATTTGCCCAGCTATGATGCGCGATGTGAACTTATAGGTCTGAAGTTACTGAGTATACGTCGTGATGTTTCAAAAACGCTCTTTGTTTCTGACCTTCTTTAATCAAAAATTGATTGTCCTCGACTGTTGTCGCTTCTCAACATAAATATTCCCTATCGTAAACTTCGCTCGAGAATTCATTCCTTTTTCTACATGGTGCTCGAACAAATTACGGGCACAACGAACCATTTTCAAGTATGTGTCGATCCTTTAACCGCTGTTCCAACGAATTTAACTTCGATGTTCCTCGTTCCACTCTTCGAAAAAGATTTTAAAAAGTACTCGCGGTTCCACAGAACAACGCGTTAGATTTTTTTTGTAGTTCAATTTTATTTTTTTTTTTATTTTATATAATAGATATAAACCAACCTATTATCCCTTCCAAGCTATATAACATACTCTTGATACCAAAAGAAGAAGAGGATTTTTGCGCCCATTTGAGAAAGAGCTCACAGCTGAAAAACAGAGTGTGCGTTGCTCAAAGCGAAACGCGAGAATTTTTCATCTGTCATTTTTGCACCGTTTCATTTTTACTTGTTAAATAAAGTTTAAATAAGTGTATAGTGAATATTGATCGATTCCTTCAACTCATTGGGCTTAGTCAAACCTAAGAAGTAAACATTACTCGTGCAAACTCAGCAAATAGCTAGCGCTGATTGGTACTGATCGTTGCCGGTTGCCTGATCAGACTTTTCGGATTGTAAATTTACACGTGATCAAATGGAATTCTGCTAAGTACTTTTTATGTGTTTGATATTTTATTAGTCTCAGCACCTGGAGTGCAAAATTTAAAGGTGAAGATACAGGACCTTAGCTTGTGTTCAACAAGTATCCGGGGCAACTGTGTCACTTTAATTGCCCCAACGGAGTAAGTGACCCCAACGGCATCTTTGCTTAATTTGAATTGATTAAATCGGCATTCAGGCCTTGTTTGAATATGAATTCCATTGAATTTGAAAAAAAAAAACGGAGAAAAACTAGTGAAACGTAATTAACCTAGAATGGAATCTGCTACTACGACGACAACGAGACGGTACGGTACTGTTGTGATCAGAGGACTTTCCTCTCCACGTGTGATCCAGTAGTGCTTTGGAAGCAACGTTCCCTGAAACGATACAAACGGTAGTCAGCGGAGCGGAGTCAGCGATGACTGGAAGTTAAGTACTAGGACTCAAATTTTAGCAACACCGATCATTGCGCATTGGGGTATTTATAAGGGACCAGAACCTTAATTGTGTAAGTACCCAAGTATGTAGTTAGTATGAAACTTCTTTAGAAAATTAGGAAAATCCAAAATTCATGGACAGCCAATGACGGCGGGTCGGTCTGTTTATAGTTGGTGTGGTGGAACAAGGCCGTAGAATAGAGCTAGCATCGGTGGTATACTAATTCCGCGAAAATGACGAAAAGTGAGTCACTACCCCATATCATTCAGCAGGAATTTTGAACAAATATATGGTTTCGTTCGAAACGAGTGAAAGAAGTAGAAGTAGTGTGGAGTACATGGTGTGATTAGGAATAAGTTTATGAGTATATCTATCCAATCGATCTGCATGTGTTGCGGGGGAGGGGTGTTTGTGTTTGTATGGGGGGGGGTACTTGCGTATGTGTGGGTTTAAGTGTATGACTTTGTGTCAGAGCGTGCACCCTTCTTCTCTTTACAGAAAGCGAGTAATGGCACTATATTCATAAGCCATAAAGGGCTAGGACAAGAGTTAGTGCTCATGTCCCAACCGACAGACAAGCTCAAACGCAAGAAGAGCCTGAATACAAGTAGGAAACGCCTGTGTTCCAGCCCTCAAAAGAGGACAATAAAGGAGTGCATTACCTTTCTTAGCTCCGGCACCCCCAACGACATATATACATATAAATATACATTTGCTTTCTCGCCAAGTAAAGCCTCCCGCACAATCCCATCCAAATTCCAACTCCAGATGTCTATGAAGATAGCATGAGTTCTCAGCATCTTCTTAAGTAGACATCTAATCAACACTTCCCTCCCATCCCTTGCTGATCATAAGGACCTGGCCAGGTGTTGTGCAAAGAGATCTATGGATGAAGAGCCTGTCACACCCAAGGCAGCTCTTCTGGCGCTTCCATCGTCCAACAGCCAACCCAGGATTATGTATGGTCGGAAAATGCTATGCTATGCTATTTGAGAAAGAGCTCACAGCTGTAGCTCTACTCAAACGGGCTTTTCCTTCCCCCAAACAAAAAAAAAGAAAAAAAAAGAAATTTCCCCACACGAAGCAGCCGTATACACCATAGACGGGCTACTTCTTCTAGTGATCATCATCGGCATCATAATTTGGAGATGGAGGCATAATGCGAGACGAATCCAGGAGCTGGAGGACTCAGCGCGGCTCGGAACTCGTGCTGCAAACTACGGCCAACACGATCCAAATCGATTCATGTCATCGCGCTTCAATGAACTCTACGCTCTATTTGACTTCAACTGTTCCGCTGAGACCTTTCGTCACCGTATTCAGCGTAGTTGGATGGAGAGCCGCTAGTTCAGAAATGGTGGTATTTACTACGTACTGGTATTAAAGGGCGATACGGTCAAAATTTGGTCAATATCAACTTGACGTATTTCTTTCAATTTTGCATTTAAAAAACCTGAACACCCCTCATTTTGAAGGTGTGTGTGTGTAGAATGTTGCTCCTATTTTGATTTTGGAATTCACTCTTCAGTTGTCAAAATGCCGTCCAAGCAAGAAGAGCAGCGTATCAAAATTTTGCTCGCGCATCGCGAAAATCCGAGCTACTCGCACGCAAAGTTGGCAAAATCGCCAAAAGTTGCCAAATCAACCGTTACAAATGTAATTAATGTGTTTGGGGAACGTTTGTCGACAGCCAGGAAGTCTGGATCGGGGGGAAATCGAAAACCGGAAGCCGCTGAGACGACAAAGAGAGTTGCAAGCGAAACCCTAACCTATCTCTCCGAGATGCCGCAAATAAGCTGGGTGTATCGTCTACAACCGTGCATCGAGCCAAAAAACGAGCCGGACTATCGACTTACAAGAAGGTAGTGACTCCAAATCGCGATGATAAACACAATACGACGGCCAAAGCGCGATCCCGGAGGCTGTACACGACGATGCTGACGAAGTTTGACTGCGTGGTAATGGACGACGAAACCTACGTCAAAGCCGACTACAAGCAGCTTCCGGGACAGGAGTTTTATACGGCAAAAGGAAGGGGAAAGGTAGCAAATATTTTCAAGCACACGAAACTGTCAAAGTTCGCAAAGAAATATCTGGTTTGGCAAGCCATCTGTACCTGTGGCTTGAAAAGCAGCATTTTCATAGCTTCCGGGACTGTCAACCAAAAAATTTACGTGAAAGAGTGTTTGAATAAACGTCTGCTGCCTTTCCTGAAGAAACACGGTTGTTCCGTACTGTTTTGGCCGGATTTGGCATCTTGCCATTACGGTAAAAAGGCCATGGAGTGGTACGCCGCCAACAACGTGCAGGTGGTTCCCAAGGACAAGAACCCTCTCAACACGCCAGAGCTCCGCCCAATTGAGAAATACTGGGCTATTGTCAAGCGGAACCTAAAGAAGACCAAAAAAACTGCTAAGGACGAGCAGCAGTTCAAGGCAAACTGGCTTTCTGCGGCGAAGAAGGTGGACAAGGTGGCTGTACAAAATCTGATGGCAGGGGTCAAGCGTAAGGCCCGGCAATTCGGATTTGGAAAAGCGGAAGCCTAACTGAATATTTTTCCTGAATTTTATACTAATTGAACTTGAAAAAGAAATTTAATTTGATTTTTTAAATAAACGATTTCACCGATTTACACGCGTTTTCCCTTGACCAAATTTTGACCGTATCACCCTTTAATGGCGAAGATACCAGACGACTGATTCCATCACGAAAGATTATTTAAATTTTACTAACAAGTTTTGTGTGTGTGCTAGAATTAGTTTTCTTTTACTTGCTTTGTATTCCTTCTATTCGTGTTGATAATTGTAGTATACGGTTTAGAAATAGGGTTTTTTTTACGCCACATGGCTTTTCTCCATTACATTTCAATAAGTCGTTAAGTCAGTTGGAATTACGTCAATGAATAAATTTAAAAAAGAACAAATAAATTATGAAAAACATATTACTTTCCGTGTTCATTGTACTCACGTAAAGAACAGCTCTGCCGAGACATTCATATGCAGCCACTGCGAACCATTCGTGTTATGAATCTCTCGATCCTTGGAATCGATACATCGGCTCCACGAAGGATCACATTTACTCCACGGCAGCTCACTGCTAAACGATGACACCAGATAGTACAACGTAATTGCAAGCACCGGCGTGTAGTAGGTCATCACCACAAACATAGCCAAGGATTGCCCCACACCAACACCTGCAATTGTCCAAATTCTTAACGCAAACTCATCCACCTTATCGCAAAGTTACTCACCCCGCATGATCGGTGCCATGTCGTAAATCTTGACACACCCCCGGCTGCAAAACTGTCCCATCACCATTTCCAGGTAGTAGATTGGACGCCCGATCAGAAATAGCACCACCAGGTACGGAATCAGGAAAGCACCTCCGCCGTTCTCCAGGGCTGTATACGGGAACTTCCAGATGTTCCCGAATCCCACCGAATAAGCAATGCAGGACAGCATAAACTCCACCCCCTTACCCCACTTCTCCCGGATGGGAACATTGGGGATGGCAACCGTGAGGGCGATGCCATTTGCTTGCTAAAATCCACAAAGACGATGACGAAAAGGAAAAAAGTGAATCACCGAAACTAGTTTGTGATCTGGTTGAGCGAGTGAACGATGCAAGTGAATGAACCTTTTCTGTGATGCGAGCAGTTCCGAGCGTGACAAAGGGATCGGATTAGAGCGTGCCTGGTGATAGTTGTGTATGCCTGTCAGTATCTAGCGAGATTTATCATTATTGTTGCCGAGTCGGTTTTGCAAGGTGGAGGGTGAGGATGGTAACGACGAAGCCGCATTCTGCACGGATTAGTGAATGAAAAGCGCGACTGGGGTGAGACTGCAGTGCGCGCATTTCGGAAAGAAAGTAAAATTGGCTTTGGTAGATGGCCAAGAACATTACGGGAGCAATATAGGATGCATTATCCAATCGAACATCAAATGGTCAATTGGCAACGATGGAGATTCAGTAAAACCCACCCGAATTTTGAAACTGTTGGTTCTAAAAGGGGAAATCCTGGAAATTTAAAATTTGGGTAGAATGGCATAAAAGAAGCCATAGTTCCCAATTATGCCTAGATACAAATAACAATGTTATGCTGATATAAGCCTTAAATTAACCGTATATCAGCCCTGTATTACAATAATCGCAAAGTATACGGCTTGTGTATGACGTTCACATAAACCCTTCATTTGAGATGCTTTTAACACATGAACTTGGAAATATCTTTTAAAAATTTTCACCTACTGAACTAAAGTAAAAACGTCTTTACTGAAGATTTTTCAGGAAAAATACATGAGAGGATTGTCAACTTGCCATTTTATGTTTTACAACTTTTTGAAGTATATGAAAGATAAAAGTGAAAGAGGAGGCTCATTGAATCTTCCAGTCCGCCTCTAAGCATCATGTTATGAGGTACCAGATGGCTACATACCGATTGCCAGTCGATCTGCCATATAAGGAAGACGTCTGTATTGAGTTATCTCAGATTATAATATTACACCCACTATGCCACAAAACATTGCGATTGGTTGAGAAGATTGGAGATAATGAAATCATTTCGTACAGGACCAATTCTCCCCGGTTAACCGCGGTTGGTACAAAACAGATGAGGTTGGATATCAATAGAACCATAAAGTTGACAGAAGGCACAAGATGCTGGGGTCTAAATTCACCAAATCCTTCAATCGTAATTCAAGGTATAGATTGTACTTTGGGACGTTAAACTTGCATGTTGCAGATATTAGTTCCAGTAGTAGAATAGTTTGTAGAATGTAGTTGTACAAATTGAAAGTTTACGAAAAACCAAGAGTCTGCGTCGGGCATCGGCTTTGAACGGTTTTGTCGATGCTTTACTGCGCAATATTTAGCTATCGGGCTTATCGCGTTTTCTTTTGTTTCCGTTACCTATTGTTCGGTTGCGCGAGTGATCGAGTGAGCACAGAAAAAAAACAATAAAGCTGTTTCCCGGTAGGATGGTTCACCGGGTAAGTGGTTCGCCGGGTTTGCTAGGATCATAATTAATTGTGATCCATATTACTTGTTTGCCATACTCGCCGGGCCAAATCCGCACTGTTGGTATAAATGGAACCAAATTGAATCTCAAGCGTTAATATAAATAAACCTTTTTTTTTCAAATGAAAAACTACCATCACACTTTGTGAGTGGCCCCAATAGCATCCTTACTACTGGTATAATTCGGTTCAAAGCGGAAATTGGTACTAAAGACTGTTCCAGAAAATAAGGGTACAGTTTTCTAACGCTGCCATTTGAAAATACATTTTTATTCGGGTAGTCTGCCGGCTCCATCTCATTGTTTACACCCATACGTCTAACCGAACACAATTCACAGCAAAGTTTCAAGCGCCTTTCGAGCGATGGGAAAGATTTCCGTTGAAAAACGCAGCGCCATTGTGCACAAGTGGAACACTATTCCAGGAGTATTACCAAGAAAGTTGGCGAAACTGGAAAACGATGGTGTGAAAGTGGTTCGAATTTCGATCCGGAATACGGGGAGGGGAATGTTATTCCTTTACGGATCTGCCACGAAGGGGACGAAATAAATTGGACAACAAAATCGGACGAGCTTTTTCTATGGCAAAAGGGGCCTCAGTTCGCGGTTTGGCCAAAAAGCTGAACACCTCGTTCAACGTTCAACGAGCCACAGAGAGATTGAAGCTGAAGACTTACAAGAAGCAGAAGCAGCCAAAAAAAGTCCTACATAAATAGCCACTGTGAAACCACGGGCGTGGAAAATGTATGACACAGTTTTCGCCAAGAATAAGTACTACATCATGATGGATGACGAAACGTATTCGAAGTTGGACTATAAAGCCTTGCCGGGATCGCAATATTTCACGATTCATGAAGATGGGGATGTAGACAAGGCGGACAAAGGCGGAATTTTCACTGTAAAATTTAAAAGGCGATGGTTTGGTAGGCAATTTGTTCTTGCTCGTAAGCCGTCCATCGTAAATTGAGCAATGAATGCAGGTATTTATGTAGATCAATGCTTGAAAAAATACGTGTTGCCGCAGATTCGTCAACATGACAATCTTATAATATACTGGCTCGACCTTGCTTCGTGTCATAACGCTAAGTTGACACAATTGGAAATTGTGATAATTGTACCCAAGCACATGAATCCCCCAAATTGCCCTGAAATTTGTCCCATCGAACGACTTGGGCTCTGGTCAAGAGGTATCTTTGTAAACATGTTCAGCCAGCTGATACAGTGGAAAAGTTCAAAACAGGTTGGACAAGCGCGTCTAAAATCGTTGCTAATCAATCTGTGCAGAACCTTATGAAGAACGTTAGAGGAAAAGTTCGATAAATTGCTTACACATGAAAAAGTCATCAAAAACCTTTTATGAAAGGTTGATAAACAGTTTTGAGATACCATATGTAAGAATAAAAGTTGACATACATAAAATTACACATGTTTTTTTATGAACTGAAGATGAGCTCTTTCTTTCTGGGACGGTCTATATTATTCGATTATTTCACTAGACAGCAAATCGTTTACCAAAGCGAACCACGTTGCTACCCAATCCTGTTATCCAACATCCCAGTGATTTCTCGGGGAAGTGCGGTGGCTTCCAATAGAACGTCCAAATAAACGTTAACGCATTCCTACCCTTTCCTTATTTGACCTGCTTTCGGGTGGTGCCAGCGCCGGTATTGCCTTAATTTAGAACCACCAGTTAGTATATATTGAGGGTGTATGTTAGTCCTAAGCATCATCTATTGGTTTTCTGTGTAATTACAGCTGCTAACGGAGTAGCAGCATAGACTAACTCTAAGACCAGTAGGTCCCGAACAAATACTTTCTTGGCTCAGTCAGTACTAGCACATCGGTCCCAAGCTCGGTCCCAAGCTTAATGATTCGCCCCTAACAACGTAGCTCACACCAACACATTCTCAAATGTTGTGTCAAAATAACATAGTGCATCAAAACAACAACCAATATACTAGTACCGGAAGGTACCGAAAAGCGCAAGAATTATTGCAAGGTGCAGACTGCAAGGTAAACTACGGACCTAGGGGTTCTACAACAGTGAACCAATTTCAAATCGCTAGTTGCACATTGATTGTTGGTAGCAGCCTCGGGTGGTCAATCATGCTCATTCTCATGAAATGTCTGCAAGATAAAAGCAGTCACAGATAATTTATGATTATAGTTCTTAAGAGTACGCCGATATCGCAAATTTTGCGATTTTATAAATTCGTCCCGGGATTGCATTAGAAATTTGACAGGGCATCAATTGGATTCAGATAAGATCCACTTATCCCGTATAATACCAGGACGAGAATATTTTTTTCAAATTATCAGTTCTTTTTATTCAAATCTTTAACAGAGGAGAACAGTTTAAATAACCTATGATTTAGATAACGCCCCTCTGGTCTCCTCACCACTTTCGTGAGATGCAAATATTTCTGTGTTTCAACCTTTATTTTAGCTTTCTTTGGAATACCTTTATTGTAGCTTTAATGAAAAGATGATTGTGTAAACAGTTTTAAAACTGATTGTTTCATGCAAGCCTCAACAGTATAAGTGCCATATTCTAATAGACTAAGCTCTACTCAGTGGAAAAACGACTTTCTTTCTGCCCGGCGTAGCGGTTAACATCCATACCTCTCACGCCAACTAACATTTTTAGTTGCCTAAGCCGAAGTTTATAACTTATAAGCTGTTTTATAATTGTATAGAAGCAAATGAAGCTGAATAAGCTATAAGCAGAGTTAAAAAATCGATACAGTACTTATGCGTAATGTAACACAGCTTTAACACAACATTTATCTTTCGGTTGCATACTTTGAAAAGAAAGATCTTATACGAACAATGTTTGTCTGCTCTTACACAGCTTGTTTATGTAGCTAAGAAATTAATCGGTTAAGCTTTTGAATTATCATTTTGTTTTCTTATACACAGTTTTATTTGTTAGCTTTGTTACAGCTTTTTAAAAGCCTTTGTATTAAAAATACCTTAGGGAAGGTCCTTTAACAATGTCACGCAGTAAGGGGGAAGGGGGTTTGGGAAAACGTGACAATCCATACAAAAAAAATTGAAGGTCCATACAAAAAACGTGACAGGGGGGGGGGGGGGGGGGGTTATAAAAAGTCACTTTTTTTCGTGACATAATTAATGGACGTTCCCTTAGCCGCTAAACAGCTAAGTGATTATAGCTGTATAGAATGTTGTATAAGCAGTTGCGGCACATAGTATGCAGCATCTTTGCAGTTATTTATATTGATTTGCAATTCATACACTGAGCGAACGAATCGAGAGGAATTCATAGGAATACCGTATGGAAATTCGCCAGAAGATATTGTTGCAAATTTCATACGATTCTCTAATGGAAAGAAGTTCAGAAAAAAAAAGTTGCTAGTGGGATTCGAACCATGAACCTCGGGATCCAGAGACGAGCCACAATCCCACGAGACTATACACGCATGATAAGTGATGTCAAATGAGAGTGTATAAAAGACATGTTTTACTCGACAAATGCATCAAATCATTTCATACGATTTCGTATGGAATGAGTCTTGGACCCTTGCTTTATGGTTCAGTTCCGATCCTATGAAAACCGTATGGATACTTTCCTTAGTGTAGCTAAGTAAGCGCATTCATTTCATGTTATAACAACCACCTTACAACCATTCGTCTGAGCTGTCAAACGAAATGAAAGGAATACCGTCCATTTTATCAAGCAGAGTATTTAGATTTCATAATGTTTCGAAGGATTTTGAAGACAGAAGAATAGCGGTACTTACTACCGAAAAACTGATGATACCTCTCGTGATGATCTTCAGAAATGGGCAATGAAGCATGACATATCCCACCTCGAATTGAAGGATCTCTTAGCAATGCATAAAAATCAATACTATGGCATTCATCTACCATCAGATCCTAGAACATTGTTGGGAACTCCTTCGAGCACTCCGGTTGTCGATATTTCAGGTGGACAATATTGACACCAAGGCCTAGAAAGTTGCCTTTGAAACTGTCTTGCAGATCTAAGCAAAGGGTTTCAGTTGGTGAGGATTTTGTGCACCGTAAAACGGTTAAATTATATACGGATACAAATTTGTGTGTATAGTATTAAATAAAATCTTGTTGGATTTAAACGAACAATTTCTGTTGAAGTTTATTGTGTTTCATTGTTTTGATAATATTATGTCACATAAATTCAAAATAAGATTCGTTTACTTCTTATACACAATAAGTGAAAATATTGTTGAATATGTCTCGGTGGCTTAGTGGTTATTCTATCGGGCTACTGAGAAGTAGATCAGGTGTTCAATCCCCGGTCTTAGTGGCATTTTTTGTTAATCACAGGAAATTCTTGTACCTAATTTTAATAAGATTTTCTTTTTGATTGCACAATTTTTATTACTCTAAGAAGTAATAAAGTATCTAAAAAATAATAATAACAAATGGTCCGAGAACGGCACAGATAACAACGAAAATTGGATGGTGATCATGTTTAGATTATAATAATTTTGGTAACACTGATTTTCAAAACAGTATGAACCAGTTGATAAAGAGCTTCAACAATCATTGTTGTTCAGCGTTATACGAACTAAAATCTGGTTTGAACACTTTGAACACGGGTACTGGAATTCCTCACAGCTGATATGGATCAAAGGATACAGTCACGGATCTTATGGCGAAGGTGCAGAGTTCGAATCTGGTTAAGTACGCTGGTAAGTGATATATAAATATATAGATAAAAATATTATAATATATAATTCATATAGTTAAATGTTAATTGCGCTCTACAACGTTAAAAAAGCAACATTGCCGTAATATCGTCAGGAGTATTGTAAACAGTGTTTCACATACATATTTTTTTCGATTGCTGTATAGTAACTATGCTTAAGCGTTTATATCAACGTGTTAAGACCAGCAATAAAATGCTGTTTGCCACAGTTCTAAAAATAGAAATTGCTTTACACAAATAAATATTCCGTATCTATAAATCAGCAGAGTATCAGCTGTATACAAGTTGAGATAAAGTTGAGAGAATGATTATCAAGCATAGAAGCTGCAAATTGGTGATAATACTAACTTTTTAAAAGCAGTATACACGCTTCTTGCTATCTTTTCGCTTTTTCAAGAAGCTGGGTAGATTCGCCAGATTTGCCTGTGAAAATATTGGCTGGGCGCATGTGCAACCACTACTTAATCATTACTCAGTTTAACGCTGTATACGTATTGCCAATGAAGCGTTTACCTAATGAAAAATGTTAGTTGGCCCCCCCCCCCCCCACCCCCCCCCCCCCCTCCCCCCCCCCACACCCCTCTTCCCTCTCCTCTACACTTCCACGCCACCGCCAAGCCAGTCTGCAACGTTCCCATCCCCATCCGCACCCAATTTTTTCCCCTCCCCCCCCCACTCCCCCCCCCCCCCCCCCCCACCCCTTTTTCCCTTTCTCTCTTTTTTTTTTTACCCCTTCCCCTTTATCCCCAAAACATTGATAATTCTACATATCTAAAACTGTGAAGATAAAACGGCGTCCTATCAATGTAATGTTTCATCATCTACCGATTGAATTGGCCGCATTATGCAATCTTCTGAGCCAATTTGTATGGTTTTTGCATAAGTAGAAAACCTTAAACATTTTGACTGACTTCACCAATGTTTCGATAAATGAGACACAATACTAAATACAAACAATGCTGCATCATCTCGGGAAAATTCCCGATTTGTTCTGCATAATATCCACTATAGGTTTTCCGGTAGTTTTACTTGGCAAGTGATCTAAATTCCACGCAAACAATCAACACACCCTCATGGCACAGGATAAAAGTCATTGCCAATGAAACCACCACAATTGTAGTATTGTTCGATCCAAAAATAATCTTTCTGAAAATTTGCATGACGTAGTTCTAACATACTTGAAAAAGCAAGATATGGCCAAAACCGGAAGAAATCTTGAAGCTGTCTGGACGGGAAACGATGAAATCGTTAGAGTTGCTTCGAATTACCAGAAATCGCAGATGAAGCATGAACTCAACATGAACGTTTGGAGACTATTGGTAAGATTCTGGTCAAAATTCTGGAATTAAGAATAAATGTGTTATGTAAACCATACTTCAAATTCCTTCCCATCTTCCCGACCCGTTAAATTGTTATTCCTATTAACCTCGAGACGGCCGCAAGTAATCGGTTCTATCCCCCTAACTTTAGTTTTAAGATAACTGATGTATATAAATATGAAAGGCTCTGTAAAGTTGATTCGATTGAGCCTGTACAAATAAATGATTTATAAAAAAAATGTGAAAATGGATGAATCATGGATCCGCCACTTCACTCCGGAACCAAACCGATCATCATCAGCTGGAAATGTTATGGGCTCGGTATTTTGGGATGTGCATGATATAATAATCATTAACTACCTTTGGAAAGGAATGACTATCGACAGTGAGTATTATATAGCGTGATGGGGCGTTTGAAGGACGATATCGTGGAAAATATTGAGCTATATTTTCTTTACCGTTATAGAAAGCACGATGTATGCTTTTCAGCAATCAGATGTGAAATTTCTCGATTTCTCGAGTAGGGAATGATTGTACTTGCCACACAACCATAATAAGGCAAAAAATGTACCTGGCATCGAAATCTCCCAATAAATAACTGTGGAATTGCATTTAGAACACTGTAAGTTGATAGCAAGAAATACGCTATTTGTGAAAGCAATAAGCTTGAAACGCTAAGGAAGAGAATGTGTTAGTGATTTTACAGGGTAAATATCAGCAACTATGGAAGGAAACCCAAGGTTTTCGTTACTATTATTGGACAAGTTTACACTGTGGAATAAATTCGATCACACAATAGCCCAGTGAAGAACAGTAGCCAGATTTCAGTTTGAGAATCGTCAACCGAAAAAAAATCAGTAAGGATGTGTACTAGACACGACCGCGTGGTTTACGGAGACTACCGTTTGTTGCACCCAAGAGCCGTATGCTATTTCTTTGCTAAAGATCAGCGACATAGCAAGTTAAATTCATATGCAACTTTCTGAAAACCGTATAAAGTTTTCGTTGATATTTAGAAATATATAAAGATGCAAATTTGCAAATACCTCAACGCTGTCTTGCTCCTAAAAATCCCTTTAACACTTCAGGATAATGCCTAGTTACCCATTCAGAGAATCAGTTGATTAATTCTAGCTACGTAGTACTGTATATTTAATTGTAAAATTAAAATAGCATCGTATTATCGTAATTAATCATCATCTACAGATTGAATTAATATCATTTTCCATTCTTTTGAGCCTACATGAACGATTTTTGAACGAATGAAGTTTCGAGAATTAATTAATTTGTTATATGCTTTCCGTAGAAACAATTATGATCCTAGAAAATGTGAAGAATGATTAGTAATTTCCATTTAATTCCAACTACCTTTATTGCTTATCTTGACAGATACGTGTATTTCGTCTACAATGTGCAGACTACTAATTATTCCTCTCATTTTCTAGTTACAGGTATTCCACTTAACAGCTCACACTCTCCAGGATTTAATTATAGTCCTGACTTCAGCAATGTTTCGATAATTGCAAAGCAATACTAAACTCCTGCAACGCTGCATTATCTCGGGGGAATTCCTGATTTGTTTTGCATAATCTCTAGGTTTTCCGGTAGTTCTAATTGGCAAACGATCAAAATTCCACGTAAGTAAATAATCAACACATCTTCATGGCATAGGATAAACGTCATTGCCAATGAAACCACCACAATTGTAGGGATGGATTTACGAAAATACCGAAACCCTTATTCGGTACAATTTGTTCGATCCAAAAATAATCATTCTGAAAATCCCCCATAAACAGCAGCCAACAAGTCACTATCATTTTCTCAATCCTAAAGAATATGAAAGTCGAAGTTCTCCGGCTACCATTACCAGCGCCAATTACAAATCCCATAGCTAGTAAAATATTAGATGAGATGAAATATTTGGCAGACACCCAGCCAAGCCGGAAAAACAGTTGGTCATCCGGAAAAACCGCATGCATTTGACGCGTGTGCCACACTACGATGCAGTAAATTGCATTTCTGTGCTTCGAACAAATGAACTGCGAACAAACCATTGATTGTAAATCTCGCATGATTTCCGTAGTCAATTTCCAATCGATGGAAAGTTTGTTCTGTTTGAAAATGATGAAAACGACTTCAGATGATCGCCACTTAAACGCGTACATTTAGTCCATTCACAATATTTTTGCTGTTTTTATCAGTTGTGCAAAACTCTTCTTTTTTGTGACCGTTTTCCATTGCACCCACTCGTTGGTAGTTCATATTCAACAACTATTACACGCTCGTGTCCACGCTTAAATAATAAACTGCTGGATCGAGAATACTAGCACTTCAATATTTAAAAAAAACCACTAAAGGTGCCCTTCGAAGCTTCACTTTCGTCCACGGGGAAACAGATTTCCCAATACCGTTTGATAGCAGGACAAAAATATAACTGATCAGTCGGAAAAAGGATTGGATCTGGCTGAACCGGAGTTCGATCTCGGAAATTCGAGCACCGTTACTCAAAAGGTTGAATTGGGGGTGGAAAAACCGAGGCGCATGCGCCGGATCATGAAGCGGATTGTTTTGGTTCATCCTTTAGACATTGAAAACTGCGCATGACTGCACGGCCAAAGATACGATGGATCTCAATCGGTTGCATTTTTGGCGTCGTAAATGTGCGTCACAGTACCGCGTTTCACACTGCCAGTGGCCGGTTGTAATTGAACAACTAACGATCAAAATGTTTACACATTTCGATTAAATCTGTCAGCGTTAACCCATATCGCATGGGAGGCAGCTGATGTGTACATGACTACGAATCGCATAGTTAAGAGTGGCGAGGAAGATGAAATCAGTTGATTGGCAGAACCCGATGAATGAATGTCCTATCGCCAGACGCGTGTTTGTTTACAAACATAACCCAGCAAATCAGAGAAAGCTGGCGAAAACACATCGAAATGCATATTTGCGACTTCAGCAATGATTTGAAATTCACATGAACACGAGGACTTTCCAAACGCAACGTTCAGTTGTTGAGAGTATTGTAGCGAGGTAAGGTGATAATGGTAGCGGTAGAGCAACTTTTTTTTTGATTAAGGAACAAACAGGAAAACAAAAGCTTTATCATATTATCTGAAGTATTGACCCATGACTCAATAGCAGTTCAGTTGTTTATAACAAAATTGCTAGATTTGATTAAACAAATTTCAATATATTGCTCAAAAATTATTTTCATGACAGATGGAGCAGCGGCCCATTATAATTATAAGAACAAAAAGAACTTTGCCAGCTTGTGCAATTTCAGGTCCATGTATGGATTGGAACGTCTCATGGGAAAGGTCCATGTAATGCTATTGGTGGTAATTTCAACCGAATGGCAAAGAGAGCAAGCCTTGCTCAAGATTATAGAAACACAATCAAAACTCCTCGAGAACTATATGACTGAGCAGTTGAAGAATCAAATAAAAGTATTACAAAACTGAATTTCTGCTTCATATCAGCTGAACAGTATGCAAAAATGTCAGAAGAACTTGAGGAGTTCTATAGCCACGTAAAGACAATACCTGGTACAAAAAGGTTCATTGCTTTGTATAATCCAAAGAAAATCACTTTGTATGTGAAAGATTTATAAATTTAATATACGAAGCTATGTTAATTACTAATACGTGAAGATGTACATATGAAAAATAAATAAAATAAAACCCTTACCAATAAACCTATGAGTTTTCATTGACATAAACAGTATTTCGAAAATTCATACAACGTCATATTTGAATCGTCTCTAAATGGATATGCCTCAACCATTTAGAGACGATTCAAATATGCTATTTTTTTAGATTTATCAGCCTCCCTCTATCACAATTTTTCCCATACCTTTAACACATTCTGTAACAAATCTTTACCTTCCTCCTATAAGCATAAGTATATCGACACGCTCAAATGCTTTACTCAAATCTATGTACAAAACCTCTACATGGTTTCCGTTATCCATTGCTTCCAGAGAATAACGAATTCTAGTAAATTTGTGGTTGACGAACGACCTTTAAAAAATCCATGCTGATTAGAAGTTATTCTATTTTTGATTTGGTTCAATAATTTTTCATTCACAATTGCCTCAAGAAGTTTTGGAATGCAGGAGATCAGGGCTATACCCCGATAATCATGAATATTAGATTTTTTAACCAGACTTTAAACTAGAAATGAGCTCTTCCATAATTTTGGAAAGTCTCCGGATTCCAGTGACATATTAAAAAGCCAAAACAATGGAGAAGTAAGCTCAGCTGCTTAAGTCTTCATAAACAAAGGAGGAACTCCATCAGGTCCCGAGCCTTAGGATGCATCTAAATGTTTTAACCCTTCCAAGATTTCATGCACACAGATTTGATTCACGCTTATATCACTGGAATATTCAGGAATCAACCCAAACTATTGCCAATCACGATCTGCTTCTGAGTAAGTTGTGTATGTTTCTTGAAAACGTTTGGCAAATAAATTGCATACTTCTTCTGTATTATTACTTTCACTATTGTCAAAATACATACGGGATGGAAGATTGTCTGATTTTAATTTGGTATTCACGTAATTAAAAAGTTTTTTGGACAAGATTTAATTTCACGTTCAATTTTTGAACTATACTCCTCAAATGCAATATTCATAGCCAAATTAATTTCATCACAAATGTTCAAATAGCTTTCTAAATTAACGGAACTGTTATGTTTTTTTTGTAAATTTTATGCGCTTTTTGCTTACGGTTTTTTTTAATTTTAATTTGTTTATTGAACCAAACTGGATCCTTTGAAAATATTCTTCGTCTACGTCTTTTAACTGGTACTTCTTCCTGGATAATTGCAAACAACTTAGTGTAGAACACTTCAGTTGCACTTTCAACATTATCTTCATTCCTAAATACTGTTTGCCAAGTTTGCTTCTTATGTTAGCATAATTAGCTGATTTATAGTCAAGAACTTCCTCGAGTATGCAATCAAGCGTCTCATTTCCTTGTACAAAAAAAAGAATACTCTATCTATTGGAGTCAATGATTCACAAACACATAAGTCATCGAAAATATTTGTCAACAGAAAGTCTAAATAACAGTTCTGTTGATTTTTCACATGGTTTATTTGATGCAATTTTGTCAAATATGAAATTAAGCGTCTCATTTTCCCCAATTAATAGTAGTAGGATACTGTCATTATCAATGCCAGCAATAAAATCAACATTGCGTTGGTTAAAGTCACCATATATTTGTACTTTTACTTCAGGGGGTAAACAAGACACAATTTCTTCGGCATTAGTAAAAAACTTATCATATATTTCCTTACGGGCATAGTTTGGAGGAAAGTACACCGAAAAAAACACATGAGTTTCGTCTCTCACCTGCACTTTTGCCCATACATTCTCGAGTTCTTTAAATTTTGTTGTAGTAATTATTTCGGAATTGAATTCAGTTGAAATTGCAACTAAACTCCACCTCTTGACTTTTTCCTGACCATTGATAATTACGGTCATCTCTATAAACATTATAATTATTACCCAAAACCTCTTCACTTCTTATATTCACATCCCAACTAGTTTCATTTTCACTTTGATTGTTGTATTCTCCCAATGCGCGGAGTAACGATATCTAATGATGAAATTTGTCAGAAGCAGATCATTTCCCATCAACATGAGAGGCTCTAGGAGTGGGCAGTAATTTATTGCTAGAACTAAGAGAATTGAAGAGAAAGCATTGATAGTTCTGTTTAGAGTAACGGCAGGTTATGAAAATTGAAAGATACAAGTTGAAAACGAGCGGAAACGAACCCAACAGCAAGAGATAATTTCTCACCCATGTTAGGCATTGGGAGAGGGAAATAAACAGATCGCTAGAACCAGAATAAAGCAATAGGTCTTTTACCAGTCACGGGGGTATCCTCCCCCTTGCCTACCCCGCATCTACGGTAGCTTGGTTAAAGATTATACGCCCGATTGTGTACTACCTTCATATGCCCTCCGCTCGTTTTCAACTTGTATCTTCCAATTTTCATAACCTGCCGTTACTCTAAACGGAACTATCAATGGTTTCTCTTCAATTCTCTTAGTTCTAGCAATAAATATCTAATGTTGATGGGAAATTATCTGCTTCTGACAAACTTCATTATTAGTTTCATTTGCTAGAATCACGGTATAAGAACAACTAAGAACTTTATTTTGAATTTCGCTGATCTAAGCAGCGCTTTTCATCCGATTACAATTTTGACAGTATACCGTGATTTCATTCGTGGAATGAGGGTGGGGTGAAGAGCTTAATGGACTTTGACTAATATTTACCTGTCCGGAATTTGTACTGTTTTGAAAAATGGTGTGATCGTCGGGCTGATTATCCGCATCGTCATATCCTTCCTCTGAGAAATTCGTCAGTTGCGTCGAAAACACGAATGATGAGCATAGCACTGGCACGTTTCACATGATGTAGCAGAATTTGAAGAGCAACCAGGGGACGTCCAGTTGGGTTGTCTGCCAGGAGAAGATCGTGTAACTTCGTCATGAGCCGGGTAGGGGTTCAGGATTTCCCCTCTCTGGAACTGTATTGGCCGGTGAGTAGTTCCCTGTTGGACACATAACGGTTAAACGGAAGAGCTTGTATTCGCTGCCCAAATGAGTCTTAGAGCTGATGTAGAGGGTTAAGCTGCCAATATGCTGAAGAATCATAAAAAAATGGTCCAAAAGTTATAGTTCTTTGAAAAATATATATAATCTAAAATTGCGTTTTTTTTGACCACCTTTTCTCAAAATGAGTCACCCTAATGGCAAAATGAAAAATTCCATCCTGCATTGCCAAAACCATCCTGCTTTATTAAGTTTTATTAAGGTTTTATCAAAGCCACTAGAAATCAATTTGGTTTTATTATGACACCAAGAGCTGCTAATAGGTTCCATATTTTAGTCAGGTTTATGAGAACCTACACAGCTGGTATAAACGATCTTAAAACCTCGTTTCTTCAAATTCCTTTTACTCCTATCAAAGGTTTTATTTTGACTTTATGAACTCAGAAAATGCTGTTTTTAAATGCCGTTTTAGGACTCATTCATATTATCTTATTATGGTCATTTGAAAAAGCATTTAAAAACCATTTTGCATCCAGTAAATGCATTAAACGGCAAATTGGCATTAAGGGAAGTTACCAAATAACCAAATAGCTTTAAAGTAGTCATTGCGAAGATAATTTGGCTTTATGCCAGAATGTTAATTTTTTCCAATCGCCATATTGAAATATACGAAATAATTGCAATAGGGAAAAATAAATGCACCAAATTCTACAAATGTAATGCAAATGAACTGTAGATCGGAGACCAATTTCTGCATGTTTTTTAGATAACTTTATTGAATTCCATCAATTTTCAAGAAATTCATGATTAATTTATCGAATTTATTTGTATTAATTTTGTGTTTGTTGTTGTGAACTCGCATAATTTCCGAGGCGCATTAATTTTCGGCTCTTATCGTGCCAATATTCACCACAAAATTAAATGCGCATATGATTTGGAGCATAATACGCTGTAAAAAATTCAATTTGCTTTGGATATTTTGCTATCAAACAAAATTTCCCGCATCACTTGACCTTTTTTCTTCGATATTATTTACTGCTAAATGAATCAGAAGAGCAGAGAATCGAACACAGCAGAACAACAAAAACCAACCACGATATCACAGTGAAGTTTGACAGCTGTGGCCATTTGGCCGCATGCTGGTTTTCATGGCAGCCAAAAGGTTTTATGAAGGTTCTCAAGTGGTCATAGTATCTATCACTAGAATATATTCAAAATCGTTATGGTCTTATAAAGGTTTTATTAACTTGTTTTCACAACCGTCTATAGAGTGGGCCACTTTGTACAGATTTTGGCTTTAAAGAAGCATAGAGGAGGTATTGGTAGACAAAACATGTCTTGAATGTAGTTATATCAACAAAGCCGGGAGGAATGCTATACGGCTGGAATAAAACTAAAATTGTTACTCGGGATATTTTTTGAACAGGAACGTGCCTACCAAATATTGTTATTTATTCATATTTATCTTTTTGGTAAAGAATTGCGGAATTATCAATTGATCGCAGCAAGCCGTGCATGGAAACTGACATGTTTTGTTGTTGCTGCGACCTTTTCGCGAAAAATAAAATCAAAAACATAACAAAACAAAAACAACAACAACAACAACAAACATAACAAAAACAAAAACAAAAAAACGTAATTCAATCAAAACGAACAGTGAAATCATAAAATCTCCAAGTGATTTGTGTAAGATGTAGTGAATATAATCGATTCCCTCCAGTAATTTGTGATGGTCGGTAGTTTTTCCCCGTTTTTTTGTGTTTTGTGTTTCGCCCCCGCACCTGGAGGAAGAGTTGTGTTTGTTAGTGCTGTTAGTATTATGCCACGCGGGCATAAATGATTAAATAAAAATATTTTTCCGCTTGGTCGCGAGTAAATTGATGATTATAAGCAGTTTAGAACTCGATATTCAGTCGCCTCATAGCGGGGGATTTTGATTATTGACAGAGTGTGGAGAGAGAAAAAAGAAAACCAGTGCAATGTAGAAAACGACCATTTGCTGGTCAGAAGCTAACACGCATGCGCACGTGAGTGGCTGGAATATAATGGTGTGCAGATGCAGAGCTGTGAAGTTTTTTTCTCTTCCATTGCACAATGATTGTGATTTTCAAGTTGAATTTCTTCTCGGAAGTGCTTTTTTTTACCTGTGATATTCATTGTATTGCATTTGTGCGCGAAGTAGGGGAGGATGGTACAAAATGCACTGTTTAAGCAACATCGTGAATTGCTACCCGAGTAACACATCTTCATGATTTTCTGTTGAGTAAGCTTCTATCTAACCAAATCTAGTCATATAAAAGTATTTTCAACCGTTATAAAACATGTGTTTTGCTTGGGTAGTGAATGGAAGCTGAAATTTAGGAAGAAGTTATTGGGTATGGTGCATTACTATGTTTTCGTTGTAGATCAAATGTAATTTAAATACAAAACGATCATTTTTCATGATTTTTTAAACCTTTTCCAACTTGATGCCAAGACGACACCGGGGTAAAACGCCTGTTTCATTGCTCAATATGCACCTCAAAATTGGGGTAAGACGCATCACAACACTGATATATGATGCACCACAATATTGGGATAGCATGCACCGCTTGTTAAAAGGTAAAAACACGGCTATAATAAGTTACTCAGAGTTGTAAAATGAGGAGGTTGCAACATCTCGCCACATCTTTTTAGCTTAAGCAGCCAATGGGTATGGAATAAAGATAGGAAAACCTTGCGATATGTTGCCAACTCCTCATTATATACACGATTAGAAAAAAGTATCAAACGAAGCATTTAAGTGTGGGAAGCCAACGTTGGGAATAATTATGTTTACCTACCATTGGGTTCAAATTACATAAGTTTGGGTAGAATTTTACCAGAAGTAAATTATGTATACTAAGCGGTAAGTTACCATGATTATACCCAAGGTTGGCTTCCCACATTTAACTGCTCCCTTGGGTACTTTTTTCTAAGCGTGTAGACGTATATAACGCCACGGTGCGTTCTGCCCCAGTTTAAGTCTTGCATAGTTTTGTCTAAATATTCTGAAAAAACGTGGAATTATAGTGAAGTTTTGGTACTATCTTGAAGTTTTGTTGTCAGCGATACATGTGAAGTGAATTTTTTATAAACCATGGATGTTAACGCATAGTAAAAGCTTATTTTAAGAACACTATTATTTACATGTGAGGTACAGTCATGAAGATTTATTCAATTTTGATCATATTTTGGTGTATTTAGTGCCTTATTGTACCACAAAACTATGAGTTATACTGTTTTAGGCAAACATTGATAAAGTATCATTCCATTAAAACTATAGTTTTGAAGATTTGAGCACATTTATTGAGTGGGTCATTCTACCCCACCAGTGCATTTTGTACTGTTCTCCCCTACTAATTGTATTCGGGCTGTTCCATTCGAAAAAGATGATGTGAAAATATTTGCCGAATAGCGGAGTGCTACTTCTGTAGAGATAAAAATCTGGAGCAATTTGCGATTAGGGTGAGCATGCAAGTAGAATTTCAAACCGTAATTTACATATTAACGAATAATTTCAAATATAATCTAGTATACAGACAGAGAACAAAGTTAGCTTCTGATTCATATATAATACTGATAGAAATTCGTTCGTTTTTTTTTTTTATTGAAATTTGCACATTTTTCAATATTCGCCTGTCAACGCTAGTATGTTTGATTACGCCATTTTCAATGTTGGCCCCACAAGTACTGGAAATAAAAGTATCGCCCTATACTATTCGCCTATTTTTGACATTTTCATAAGTTTCGCTTTCCACTTTTCGCCGTTGTTTTGATTATTTTATCAGTATCGCCTTTTACTTTACGCCGAGTTTATGTTTTGATTTAAATTACGCCTTTCGATTTGTTAACACTCAATATGGCGTAAATCGCAGAGTGAATTGTTTTGATGGCGAAATAACTCTACGCCCTTTGCAAAAACAATATTTCATCAATTAAATTAAAGCACAACCAGGACAAAAAGTTCAAAACTCATGATTTAGTGGTAATAATTATGCATTGCATTAAAAAACATACTTCTTAATATTTTGCATGTGCGCCCTAATCGCAAATTGCTCCGGAAATGCATCCTTTAGCATCACAGGGAAGCCGTCCAAATGAAGACTGTACATCAGCAACAATTTTCGGTGAGATCTATCTGATTATAACTAAATTAACGTGCCATCCTCAAAACAACAATATTTGCCGATGGAAGTGTATGCACAGAACCTATATTCATTTGATGTTTGATTTAGGTGCCAAATTTGAAATCAGCGATTCAAAATTACTTGAAAACACCTAACTTAGCTATGGAAAATCCATTTTTAGACTTTTTTCCACCGGGAATGGAACCACTGCGCGCCGTCATATCTGAGTCGCCGCATTATTTTGCATTTCAATATGCAATCACGTGCAGTTGGCCGATCGTTCCAATCATCAATTGATTGAATGTTTTCATTGCACCCTCGACCACCGACTGCAAGTTCATGTGCAAATAAATAAACCGATTGCCGAGAGGCAAATTTTCATTGTCATGGTTATGTCTAGTCGTTGCCGTCATCGCCTACTGAGCAACACCATACTTTTTCTCGGGTGAGAAGGAATCTCCCCTGATGTTGGTGTTCATCTCTCTCCGCTCGATCCGTTTAGTCTAAACATGATAGATCGATGATTGGACACTATCGTGCAGGCATGTTCGCACCCGATCAAAACCGAGCGATCGATGGTGAACTATAAAATTGTGGAGGAAACTTAAAATGCCGGATGAATAGGGCTTGTCTGTTGTATGCGTTCCTTGTGAGATGCATGAAGCTAAATTTATTTCCCGGCTTCTTTAGTGCATTGGCAACCGCTGAGCAAACGTGTTTCCGTCAGTGGCGATAAATTGCGTCGCAAATCATTAAATCTGATGTAATACTTTCTTTGCAGAACGTCAGCGATACTGTTATTGTCACCAAGCGCACCGGCAGAGACCTGCGTTCGCCTGAATCCAGTGGAAGTATTCGCGAGAAATGGGGTAAGAATATCGAGTTTCTACTTTCGTGACTGGCACTGTCAGTTGGATTCGGGAACGTCTGGAGGTTTCCCTATACAGCACTGGAAAATGGAGGAGGAACGTTCGATATTCCGTATCTGGTGGTGTTGGTCGTGGTTGGACGACCACTGTGCTACCTGGAGATGATCGTCGGCCAATTTTCCAGTCGGGGATGTGCGAAGGTCTACGATCTATGTTCACCTGATGAGAGGCGTTGGAGTAGGACAGACCATAACGATGTTCTCTTACTTAGTGGCCATTTTTCCTTATGTTATATTATTGGGGTTGTTTACTCGGGCCATCACTCTAGAAGGGGCTTTCCAAGGTACTTCATAACACCTCAGTGGGATAGGCTGCTGGATGCAAATGTTTGGTATGCAGCAGTGTCTCAATGCTTCTTCTCCCTAACCACCGGTCTTGGAGCTGTCATAGTTTATTCCTCGTTCAACAGTTTCTCCAACAACATCTACTGGTAACTAAGCTGAGTGGAACACAGCACTTATTCACTAATTATCGAAATTATTTCCTTTCAGTGACGCCATGATCATCTGTTGGTTAGATACCTTTACCTCCTTGCTATCCGGTGCAATAGTGTTTGCAGTAGTAGGGAACGTGGTGTTTTCTACAAATAAGGACGTAAAAGACGTAATGAAAGGAGGGGCTGAGTTGGTATTTGTATTAAGCCTGTCTAGATACAATCGCTAAGATGGAGTAGGGATCTTCTTTCTTCTCTGTCACGTTTTTCCTGATGTTCATATTACAGCAACATGGGTATCGTTACAACAATATTGACTTCTATAAAGGATCGCTATCCAGACCTGAAAACCTGGAAGGTTGTTATTGGAATTGCACTTCCAGGTTTTTGTTGTGGTTTGGTTTACATTTCACCGGTCAGTAGAAGCTGTGGTTGTTGTGTGTAAGAGTGGCTTACAATAATGCCTGTCTATTTCAGGGAGGCTTACACGTGCTTGCTGTAGTGGATTACTATGGAGTAACATTTCCCACGCTAATCCTCGTTGTTCTTGAGACATTCACATTTTGTTGGCTGTATGGCGTGGATCGCATCTGTTTGGATGTCAAAACTATGCTCAAAATCGATACTGGCCTTTACTGGAGAGTCTGCTGGGGATTTGTTACTTTGGAAATTCTTTTGCTCATCACTGTCCTGGAATTGTACAATTACAAAGCTCTGAAAGTTCCATCAGGATACAATAGTATGTTTTACTGATGAGTTTCCAATCGAATTATTGATATTTCTAACACTCCTCTAATTTAATAGTTTTTGGTTGGTGCCTATTTGGATTCACCGTAATGCAGGTTGTCGGTTGGGCCATCTTTGCCGCTGCCAAGGAATCACAGGCTGGAATTTGTGGAAATGTTATGCATGCGATGAAACCAACCACAAATTGGGGTCCCGAAACGGAAAACACAAAACGGGAGTATGACTTGGCCGTGGTTAAACACAAACTTGAACGAAAGCAGGACATAACACTACGAGCGAGGCTTTTCAGTAAAGTATTTAAATGATGTTCAAGTGATTGATATTAATCAACATGTACGCAATCTATTATCACATTATGTTTATTGTAAGGTAGTAAAATTTTCAAGAAGAATAACTGAGATAGAGAACTGTCTAATGTATTTATATTTGACCAATGGGTGTAAATAAAAAAAATTACTATAGTCAAAACAGGATTGCAGTAACTTTCTCTCGACGTTCCTTTTAAGTTTTAGGACTGTATCGAAAATAAGTTATCCACATATTTTCCTTTCAAATCATATAAAAAATGATGTTTTATTCAAACAAATGTATGATTCTTTATTATACGGGATTGAACTTGAACATTGGGAAGACCGGATGAAATTAATATTATTCTTTCCCGAATTTGTGAATTTTTGATCGAACACTATTCATTAAGTTCCGGACAAGTGTTTCATCACATTTTGTGGACGCCTTAGCCCAAATTTTTTTTTCAACTCCTGCATATACTCAGCGGCTTTACCAGTCTTTTTACCAGTAAACCAGTCTTTAAGACCCTCTTCTCAATCGCCCAATAGCGTTCGATGGGCCGAAGCTGAGGGCAATTTGGCGGATCAATGTCTTTCTCAACGAAATTTGAACCATTTCCGTGAGCCAATTGAGAGTTGTTTTGGCGTAATGCGCCGACGCTTAATCCGGCCAAAACAGTGGAGGGGTACTATGCTTCTGATACGACGGCAGCAATCTCTTCTGCTGACTTTCAGATCGATAGAATCCCGCATTTATTGTTCCAGAAGTGTGAAAAATGGTAGACTTCATACCACAGGAACATATTGCTTGCCATACCAGCACTTTTCGACCAAACTTCTCCACTTGAATGGATCTGTCTGCATCGCTTACATCCTCTCCTACGACTGTTGTGTAATAATGTGGACCAGGAAGAGTTTTGAAGTACTCTTTGACATATCGTCCATCAAAATACATGCATCCGGTCGCTGTAAAACTCACGAATACAATTTCCGGGCCTTTGTTGCTGTGCGTTGCTTCTGTTCTGCACATTATTTGGCGATTTTCTGCTTCTTGTAGGTCTTCAGGTTCTTCCGTTTCTTTTTACGTTGAATCATTCCGACGCTGGTTCCTGCTTGATTGGCCTATCAATATTGATTTGTTCTTCCAAATTAGAGCTACCACTTTCTGATAGAGTTTATGGTTGGCAGATCTGGGTTTTTTGCCTCTTCCTGGCGGTTCATCCAAAGAATAGTGTTCCCCAAACTTGGTTATGATGGATTTTACACTCAGGTGATGGATTCCAAAGCGCTTTGCCAATTGTCGCATAGTTACACAATTTTCACGTAGCCATATGTCCAAAACCTTAATTTTCACGTCTATTTCAATGCACGACATTTTGAAAACGAAGAATTTAAACCGTGCAAACAAGTAAACAAACGAAAGATGACAGTCAAATGCACAGCATGCTATGATGAACACATTAAAACCATCACAAATACACGCGTACAACGCAAATGTACGTGGATAGCTTATATTCGATGCATTCCTGAATTCAAATTCCAAACTTTTGTCATTCATTTTATAGAAGAACTTAAACTTGTGTTTGTCAATCGAGAACCAATACATGGGGCCAAAAATATATAATTATCTTAAATTCCGTTCTATTTAAATTTCTATGTTTGCATCTATTAGTAAGTTCAATCATTATTCTTAATTTACTAGAAACCAATGGCTAATTGTAAGTTGGCGTTGGCCATCTAACAATTCAAACATTTTTTTATTCTTTAAATAGTTTGTTTTCTAAATACTTATCATAAACTCATCAATCCTACAATGTAAAACATTACTCAGGGTTCAGAGTCCTATCTTTGTGCCGACTGCAAACAAAATTAGCCTGTTATCGATCAGATCGAGGATTGCCAAGCGATGGACTCGGCGGTCCGTGTGCACGGTGGCAGATTCAGGATCATCTTGAGGAATTTGTTCTGTAGAACCTGGAGCTTCTTCCGATGCAAATAGCTGAAACCCAATGCCGAATCCTCTATTGTCATTTCGAAAGCACAAAAGGAAGTGAAAAATGTGTTCACCTGCCATCGGTGATTTTTTTTCTCATTATCGTTTCTACGTTCAAACCGTGTAAATATTTTAGAGTATGAGCATGAACATGATTGACTCCCCGGTAGCTGCTACTCCGTTATTGCCAGATCAGCTGTGATTGAACAGAGAACCAACAGTTGATTCTTGGGACGAACATACATCTTCAATGTATAAGAACAGGTGATCTCAATGTTATAAAAGGCAATACCGCCGCCGGCAACGACCGAATTCGGGTCAAGTAGAAATGGGTAATGTGTTGACGTGATACTCGGTTTGAAGGAAGCCGCACAGTCCACTGCACTTCCACTAGAAATCACTTCAAACCAACAGTAGTGATGCTGTTGGGGCCACTCACAAGTGCGGGTGGTTAATTTGTATGTATGTAAGGTAGCCACCATCCCTTCTAAGACCTTGTCATGTATGCAGCTCCACTTAATAGCAAGATCAAATTGAGTTACCGATTTGCATTCACAGTAACGCTGTATGAAGGGCCAAAAACGGTGGGCGGACCCGTAAGCAGAGACACTTACGCGAAACCCGCGGGAACATAAGAATCTCCTTCCAACGATACGATCCAACAAATCGAATAACCCAATTCGCAATACTCATTAAGCTTTCTACGGGATGGTTTGTCAGAAGGGCGCGTCACTCTCACTGAAATTGTTGGAGTATAATTCACAGCACCACAATCGAATCGGTAGGATAAAGAAAATGATACTGTTTGTTCCCTCCTAGACGCCGGTTGTCATACCACTCCATTGTCCAATTCCAGCTTGAGTGATACCCTGATGCTCCCTCCCTTCCCAATATATATTTAATGTCATATAGTAATGTATAAAATATAGTGAATTAATATTATAATTATAATAAATATAGCGAATGAATATTATAATGACAAATAATATAGTGAATGAATATAAGAATGAAAATAACAATTCCATTTGTGGACCTGAAAGTTTAGACAATGTAGCTGCGAGAAAAAAAAATTGATTTAAAATTATCTCATCAAACTTGGAATATCCATGGATAATCTGAAATTATATAGCAATAGAATAGTAAACCTAAAATTTCGATGTGCTGTTCCGTTTCCTTGCAATAATTTATGTAGTGAGTCTCATCTGAAAAAGCGATTTTAATGAAATGAATTTAAATGCAATTATGTCACATCATTTAATATCACAACATAAAATAATAAACTGACGTTAAAATATAAAATAATAATACCAGCAAGCCAGTAAACTATAGTAGAATACATATATCCGTAACTAATCTGACCATCCACTCATCGAAAGACTGTTGCAGTTTCTATTGAAATAAGATCTACTAAGATTAGAATTTGTTTTCACAATAATAGTCAGAGAACATACTAAGCGTAGGTACAAGATATATATGACATCTACTGGTATGTTACTGAAAATAAAAATAAGATGTGTATTAATGTCATAATAATATTAGAAAAACTGAAGACAGCTAATAATAAGGCGAAATAAATTTCAGATGAGTATGAATCTAAAAACTGAATCTTAATAAAACTAAAATAAAAAATTTAGGAAATTGAATTTTTCTATAGCTCTTGTACACCCATAAATGATTCCTCATGTCTGTGAAATAGGAAATGAATGATTGTAAACTGTTAGGTTTTGAATTAATATATATTTCTGATTAAGAAGGAAGGTGCTGTTTTAAGTAGAATTTTTCGAATATGATCCTTACTAAAAAAAACAATCAAAACCTTCCTATCTTTTCAAATACATAACGTAGGTTAGATGAGCTATAACTGACAAGGATGCATAAATGTGAAGCTGAAAATGACTTATAAAAAAGCATACAAAATGTAGTGAATGGATGTTATAATATAAAACGATAATAATTTCATTTGTATTTACGTGTCTGCAGATTGTGGTCCTGCTGCAATTGTATACGGACCCGCACATCCACCATGAACCTGAAAGCTTAGATAATGTATCATGGCCACCAGAAAAAAAATTGATTTGAAATTATTTTACAAAACTTGGGATATCCATGGATGATCTGAAATTGTATAGCATATAAAGAATAATGAACCTAAAATTTCGATGTGCTACTCTGCTAATAAATGTGATATAACCACAATGGAACTGACTCTTAGCTTCGGGTCTTGATCCCTACTGAGCCCTTGCGGCACGTCAAGCCGGCCAGTTCAGCGCAAGGGACAAGTGCGGGTGGTTAATTTCAGCAGAAAACAAAAAAAAAAAAAAAAGGAGTTTGAGCACAGATTTAAACCATAGAGAAGGATGCTAAAGGAACCACTCACAAGAGAGAGTGATTTATTTCAATACTCTACAAAAATAAAAATAAACGTTGAAATTTCGAATTTGAGAATCGATTTAAACAAACAGGATCTGGTAACAGCGTAACTGGTTTATTGTCATTTATTAACTTTTATTTATTAATGGAAAGGAGCCCTTGGCTCAGTTGGTAAAGGCGCGGCTACAAAGCAACATCATGCTGGAGGTGGCTGGGTTCGATGCCCGGTCTGTTCTAGACATTTTTCGTTAAGGAAAATTTCTCGATTCCCTGGGCATAGGGTATGATTGTATTTGCCACACAGTCAAACTAATGCAAACATGGGACCTGGCATCGAAAGCTCTTAATTAATAACTGTGGAAGTGCATTTTGAGCACAAAGTTGAGAGCAAGCAACAAGCTTAAAACGCTTAGAAAGAAGAAGATGTTAACAGTAGAGTATTTAGCATTAGTGTGTAATGCATTTGTAAACAATGTTTGACTGTAGCTGTATCCGCCGCTGTTCAAGGGCTCCAAATGATGAGTTGACAACTTCGAAGGAGGGTGCGACCAACCTGTGGTCCTCACAAGTTCCTACCTTACGCCTCCTTAAAAGACTGCCAGCTAAAACATGGAGACGCCTGGGCAATGTTGTCAGTTTGACAAAACCGAAGTGAGGGGGTGCGACTAAAGATCATGTACCTTTAAATCATGCGCTATAAGCAGTATAGGATTATATTTAAATATTTTGTTTAGTGGTATTATGATAAGATAAGCCATTTATTTCAGAAATCATCAAACCGAGCGCTTCAATCACTCCAATTGCTATCTTTGAAATGTAACTAGAACTGGAATGGCTATTTTCTCGGGGCAACCAGCTGAAGATAATCCTGCAGACATAGGTAATCCTTGCACTGATGGTGGGTTCTTATCACATCACATCACAGCTGTGTCCGCCGCTGTTCAAATCTACCAAATCTATGGACGCCACACTACAACGAGCAGTGCTGAAAAAACGCAGCATCGTTGAACACAAAAGGAATGTGGTTCTCTTTCACAAGCGCTGAATGGAGTGCATCACGGTTGCCAATTTATTTTACAATGGGCAACATGGCTGTAGAAAAAATTAAAAATAATAAGTAATCAGGATTTATTGATCAAATTATGTGAATGGTGCAGAAGATTAGCGTAACCCATGACTCCAAGGGTGAACTGTTCACGCCCCACAAAACTATATGATATAACAATCGTATCTAATGGTGATGTTAATTTACTTGAGCGTCTCGAGACTCATGAGAAATCAACACAAATTCGGTGTCCTGGCCCTCAAATTATTCGAAATTTATCAAAATAAGAATGGCACAGAGTATTCTGTTCATTCTAAAAACACCTTCTATCGTAAGATTTATGATGGTAAGGAATGGGGGCTAGTCTCTTTCTTTTTTTCAAAATGGGCCCAGTATCAATCAGGATAAAATAAAATACGGGATTATCATTTATTAAACAAACCCAGAAAAAATAAAACATAATTAGGGTTAGTTCTGGTAAGTCTGAAAGTCTGGCAACCCTGAATGACGATTTTTGACTATTTTCCTTCATAAAGATTGTACTCAAAAAAAACTTTCTGTTGTATATAACTTTTAATTGCATGAGTAAAAGTTGATGAAATGTTGGTTAGTACTAGTTTAGGGTAATTTTTAACATGTGCAAAGTCTGCCACAATCACAGTTGCCGAGTGGTTATCGAGATGGCTTCCAAGTAAGAAGTCCTTCGACAAATAAAGATGGGCGCAGTCTTGAAAAATCCAGGCCAGTCCCACAAGTGAATCGCGAAACAGTTGGGAATCAACCATTCGACCGTGTCCCGTGTGATAAAATCGTTCAAGGAGACCCAGGCGACCCAGTGACGAGCTGGCAGCAGAAAAAAAGCGAAGACTACCGACCCCGTGAACGCAGGGAAGGTGAGGAATTACTTCAAGCGCAATCCGAACAATTCAATTCGGGACATGGCTATGAAGGTCAATTCTTCCGTCTGGTTTGTCCAGCAGACAATGAAACGGGCCGGACTTCTTGTCTTCAAAGTAAGGAAGGCGCATAAGCGAACCGATAAACAGAATACGGTGGCCAAATCCTGGACCAGGAAGCTGTATCGCGACTGGTTGGTGCAGCCGAAGAGCATCCTAATGGACATTAAAGCGGACGCCAAGCAGATCTCCAGCCGAGAGTTTTTCATCGGCAAGTCCCGCCTGGATGTTTCGGAGAAGTTCCGGAAGAAGAAGGTCGAAAAATTTGCCAAAAAGTACTTGGTACGGTGGGCGATCTGTGGGTACGGCAAATTCTGCAAGCCGTACATAACGACCGGCACCATCAATGCCCAAATATATAAAAAAGAATGCCTCCAGAAGTGCCTGCTGCCCTTCTTCCGGTCACACGGAGATGACACTCTGTTTTGGCTGGATTTGGCATCGTGCCATTCCGCGAAACCGGTGATGGAGTGGTACGAAGCCAACGATGTTGTTTTGGTGCCGAAGGAGGCAAATCCGCCAAACTCTCCAGAGCTTCGCCTGATAGAAAAATTCTGGGTGATTATGAAGGGCAAGCTCCAGAAAACAGGGAAGGTCTTCAAAAACGACGAGGATTTGAAAAAAGAGTGAATGAAAGTGTGTAAGAAAGATGGCGGAAGTGTTGCACAGGATTTGATGGATAGCGTTAAGTCCAAGGTGCGGGCATTTAGCCTAGGAGAGGAGGTTGAATAAACCAACTTTACAAAAACATAGCTTATATGTGTTTATTTATTCGCTGAGGGTTTCAAAAATATCCGACTTAAAATTAATTTTTGGTGATCATTTTTGTCTGTTGCATTTTCTTCGATTGCAATACGACGCCTCTGAACTGAAGTCTTCCGTGCTAAAACAGTCAGCTGGTTCATATCATTCAGAAGCAAACGACGAAGGAGATGTGGAACCCGTTGAAGCACCTTCCATTCTAACAGATGACAGAGATTCACAGCCCATTGGTTACGAATCGGACAGAGTTTGGAGGTGATTAAAGAAGGTCTGAAAATCGCGTTTTCACGGCTTTGATTTCATCATGCCTTCCGCCCTCGTTTATCAGCCTAATTAACATGTTCGAAAATAAGCCGAAGAATGAGCCGACGGTCGACGTGTAGAGTGCAAATGCTGTGGCGTGCATAGTCACAAGAAGGTGATGAAAGTGAAATCTAAAACGACGGAAAAGAAGAAGAAAGCGGTTTGCCATTACTGCCAGGAAGAAGGTCATTTTCGACGTGAGTGTCTGAAGCTTGCCAAGGGAAGGCAGAAAAAGAAGAACTAGGAAGATGGAAAGGCAAATCTAGCTGCTGAAATGCTGGACGGACTAGAGATGTGTCTAATGGCTGTGACGACCTCTGGCGCAAACCGGAGGTACTTGAACTCCAGTGCTACGTCTGACATGACCAGCGACAAAAAGCTCCTGAATGTCGTGAATTCATCGAAGCAGCCGGAAAAAGTGTTCAGATAGATGTCACCTTAAACGATGTGTTCTTCGTTCCTTAGTTATCTGGAAACCTTCTCTCAGTGAGTAACATTTGTGATTTGGGTTACAACGTTTTATTCGACCGAACTGGATGCACTGTGCTGAAAGGTCAGCAAGCTTTGCCGGTAGGCGAGGGGAGTGGTGCTTTGTACCGCTTGAAGCAGTATTCACAGCATGGACTTGTGACCAAAGCTGAGCATCCGGACCTGTATGAGCACCTGTGGCATCAATGTGCATCGTAATCCAGGTTCAATATCGAAGATAGTGCATGAGAATTGGGCTTCGTGCTGAAATTGAAGAAATGTGAGATTCAGTCCGTTTAGTCCGAGCCGAATGCCGTTTTCGAAAGAATCTAGCAACAAGTCTGAAGCTACGGGGGATGCATCTTTAAACAGATATCTCGTAGAAAACAGTATCATACTACAGCAAACGGCTCCCTGTTTACCACAGCAGAATGCGAAGGCGGAACGTAAGAACCGATATTTCGTAGAGAAAGTGAGGCGTTTGTTGGCGAAGTCGAATTTCGACAAGAAGTGCTGGGCTTCGCCAGCAAATTACGACGTCATACGAACTGTGGAATGGTAAGAAGTCATCTTACAGTCACTTGAAGACGTTTGGCTCCGAAGCCTATGTTCATGTGCCAAAAGAGAAGCGACGAAAGCTGGACAAGATGGTAACGAAGATGGTTTTCATTGGATACACAGAAGGACTGAAAGCATACCATTTCCTGGACACTAAAAACGACCGGGTTGCAATCATCAGGGATGCCAAGTTTCTGAAACCTGGTAGCTCTACGTGGGTCGAAGAACAACCAGTGGTCCTGATGCCACCAGGAAGAAATTTGGAGTCGCTTTAAAGGAAATCGTCTGTAGAAGCTGCGGAAGACAGAATGGTATCACTGGGGTCGAATGGCAAACAGAGTCCATGCTCAGCACCAGGGGGTACGGACTCCGGAACAGATTCAGAATCGGATCACGATGATTGGGAGGATGGACCACGGAGTTGCATAACACGTTGTACGAGAATGCGTCTGAAAGGGAATCGTCGTTTGTAGGTCTTCCTCTGGACCAGCTTGTAAGGCGTTCAACGAGGTCGAACAAAGGAGTTGCTCCGAAAACACTTTTCGAAGAGATTTTTGCAGTAAGGTGATCTTACGTCCCAAGGAGTTGGAACCAACCAGCTTTAAGGAAGCGGTCAGCTGCAAGCAATGTACCGAGTGGAAACGTGGTAAGGAAGCTGAAATTTAATCACATGTCACGAATGGAACGGGGGAACTTGTGAAGTTTGTTGAATGCCTATGGGAGTATAAACTGAAGTAAAACGCAACTGGTGAAATGGAACCCTTATTTTCTAACATCCCAGTGATTTTTCGTGGAAGTGCAGAGGTGTTCTCGGTTTCCAACAAAGCGAATATCACGTCAACATATTCCTACCCTTTCCCTATGTAGCCTGCATTCGGGCGGAGCCGGCGCCGACACTGCCTTGGTCTTTGATCACCAGTTTTTACACACAAGCATAATCTGTCCGTTCTCTGTGTAGTTACAGCTGATCTGACAATAACGGAGTAGTAACCTCTGGCGGTCAACCATCCTCATGCTCATCTCGATAGAAGATGTACTCATCTTCTACACTGGCACTAATAACCACCAAAATACAATTCATTAACACACATTAAATGGCATTTGCATCACGTCATAATTGCTATACGACTTTCAGAACTTATCGCTATTCCCACATGCAAGTCATCATCTATTCCCTGCAATAGCGCATGCTTCCTTCCCCTTTTCCTTGGTAGAATTTAGATTTCCTGAATCATCATCATCTCCGTCGCCGATAGAAAATCCAAATCCATATCATACTGGAAATCACATATGCAACTGCATCATTTGATTTCACCCGAATCGGCGGCGGCGGAGGCATCAACGACGAAGATGGGAGGTGGAAATCCTACGGATCACTTCCCAGTGCCGTGCTCGTGGATAAGTTTTACAACTTTCCGTACCGTAAGGTCGCTCTTTAATGCCTCGCCGTCGTCGTCGAAGCGGTTATTTTGTTTACAAACCTTGTCTCTATCATCAGCTTATCGCGTCTATTTGATCTGACAGACCGTCCGTTGGTAATGTGCATGGGGAAGAAGTTTTCAGCTGAACCCATTAGCTTAAATCAACCATCGTAAATATTTGACAACTTTCTTTTCGAGAATCATAGCAAGTTATTGTTGAAATTAATTTAGAACTTGAATCCGGTTCGTATGGTGTCTTAGAGAAGGAACGACTATTGATTTCGTGGAGGAAATTCCAACAGTACGGTACCAGCATCTGGTACTATAAGGTAACCACTGCAAATGCCACTTCAGAGATCAGTCGCTCGACAAGTGCCCATGTGTTCAGATGTGTGATTAAGTATTCAGTTGCATTAGATTAATTACCAATCTATACATTTTGTAAAAAGCAATCGCCAACCGAACATCAAGAATGGAGAACCAATCGTATGCTACAGATTCTCAAGTAGATCTCAGCTGTGTGGTAAGTTCTATTTTCTTACATCACGCATTTCGTAAGATATTGGAAAGCTGCACCTAAATTTCCCAAATGATCCAGCGTGCAAAAAAAAGTCGTTTTTAACCGGTTGAGAGCACGTTTCTCGGGAAATCCCCAACCACGCGAAAGCGTTGACTATTCTCGTCCTCATTCAGTGAATGCCCGGCAAGTTGGCATGGTTGGCAAGGCAAGGCAAGCCCCCTCACAAGGAGCCCAACGTCTCGTCGATCAGCTGTCTGGGAAAAACGTGTGTCTCCGAGCAAATTTGTGCGTTCTGTTTTGGTTCGGTTGTTCGTAATGCATTATTCTTCTCACATTTTGCATGCAAATAAAAACCGCGCAAGCTGTCGAGCTGGGCTTTTTATGGCATGTGGAGCTTGCTTGGCATTGCACTAATCAAATAAATATAACAGGTGATTTGACTGTTTGATTGATTTTGTGTTGAAAGTGAGCGTTCATAGTTTGTGATTCGGAAGCACATGGAACAAACGATTGAGTTGTTGCGAATCAAATGGTGTAAACAAACATACTTGTTTAATTAAATAGTAGTTAGCAGCGTCACACTCCGACACATATCACCCGATATACTTTTGAGGATTGTAAAACGTGTTTAAAGAGCAATTAGGGTAACGGGATGTAATGTTAGGCTAGCTCCTTGTTGCATCAAATATGTTATAAATCCAGCGATAATCGGCTGGCTTACATCACGTGTAATTTTCAATATTTTTTGCTGCGAATATACACAGACAAATGTTAAATTCTATTTAATTCCAAACGAAGCAACCACTTGCTTGAATTTTTTCCAAAAACAATATTATCGAGAATGTATGGAATGTCCGATAATGTCGCCAATGTCCCAGAACTTTACACGATTTATAATGTAAGTTTATAAGTAAAAATATTGTACAGAATTTCACATTACTGTATTGAAAGATAATCGGAAAAACAATAAGTGAAAATAGAAAAACGGGTGAAAATATTGCTGCTTGAAAAAGCAGCACATAAACTGCTACAAACTTAATTAAATGTCCAAATCAGTGTAGGTATTATATCGCGATACTTATTCTGCGTACACATTCAAAATAAATGCATTTTTATCTCTAATTACAGTGCAATTTCGAGCTTTATCATGTTTTCATTCTTCTCAGACACACAGCACGAACACATTGGATGTACCCGGTAATGGCGCCGTCACGAAGAAATCCACCCCAGTTCGGGACAAATGGGGAAAAGATGTGGAATTCATGCTCTCCTGCATTGCCTACTCGGTGGGATTCGGTAACGTGTGGAAGTTCCCGTATACAGCTCTCAAAAATGGCGGTGGTGCATTCTTGATTCCATATCTGGTGGTATTGTTTATTGTTGGACGACCAATATACTACTTGGAGATGGTAATGGGACAGTTCTCCAGTCGAGGGTGCGTTAAAATATACGATCTCAGTCCTGCCATGAGGGGTAAGCTCAGCTGCGAAACATTCACATAGTATCAGTTTCAAAGACTTTCGTACTCTTACAGGTATTGGCGTTGGTCAAACCATTGCCATGTTCATCGTTATGACTTACTACACACCGGTACTGGCAATCACGTTCCGATATTTGGTTGCATCCTTCAGTGCTATTCTGCCGTGGGCCAAATGTGATCCTTCCTGGCCCAACTGCGTTGACTCCGACTTTGTCGGACAAATCGTTTCAAACTCTAGTGTTCCACCGAAAGCCTCCGCGGAGCTGTATTTTTTGTAAGTTCATCAAGGCATCCCTTTGAATGTTGATATCAATTGTGTGTATTTCTCAGGAACTCTGTAATGCACAAAAACGAATCCCTCTACGAAGGTCTAGGACTACCAGATTGGAAGCTAGTACTCTGTCTCCTGTTTGCATGGCTGTGTGTCGCCACCATTCTGATCAAAGGAATCAAAAGTTCCGGAAAGGCGTCCTACTTTCTGGCCATCTTTCCCTACGTGATCATCATAATTCTCTTCGTCCACGCGTGCACCCTGGACGGGGCGTTCAATGGGATTCTTTACTTCCTAACACCGCAGTGGGATCAACTGCTGAATGTAACGGTACGTATCTGTTATACACTGAAGCCTGACGGTATGCAACTGATGTAACCGTTTTCATAACATCTTTCAGGTGTGGTATGAAGCCGTTACGCAGTGTTTCTTCTCGCTTTCGGTTTGCTTCGGCGGGATCATTGCGTATGCGTCGTTCAACAATTTCTCCAACAATGTTTACAAGTGAGTCAACTAAACTGTTATTCTATATTCGGTTCAGAAAAAACCTAAATGATGGTGCAAGTGACAAATTAATCTATTCTACGAGTCGAATGTTGAGTAGCTCTCGCTTGACGCGTCGACAATTGTCGAATCGAGTGAGTCGACTCTCCATTTAATTTGCAAGCAGAGTCGAATTACTCGATTCGATTAGTCAAGTGAGAGCGACTGGTTTCGACTCACACCTCGCAGAATAGGCCAAACTTTCAATAATTCTTTAGATGCCATGTCGGAAGTAGTGTACTTAAGAGTGTAAAATAAGTGCTATAGAGATTGCTGACAGCTCGCTTACCACCACAAACATAGCCGACGGCCGGTTTGTGATCATTCCAAAACTAAAAAATCAAAACAACAACAAAAGAAATCAAACAAACCTGATGTCTCTTAACATTGAAACAATAATAATAACAAACACAAACCGAGTAAACAAAATCCGACGTAGCTTTTCTGATAAATTCTAAAAAGTGACAGGCTGACCAGAAAAAATATGGCATCCTTGATTTTTGCACTTTTTGCACTGGGTGCAGCAACCTCTATTCATCGCACTACTTGCGACAGCTAGTATTGAACCAAGAGCCTGTTAGTAGTGTTTTCGACTCAGTTGGATCCTGGCGATAACTTGTTTTAGAAGTTGAATTTATGAATAACGTGTATGATAAAATCTCAGCTCTTGACTAATTCTTTGACTAAGAGTGCATTGCCCTAACTAGTATGTTATATAGAAAGTGTTATATTCACTGTCATATTCAAATACTATTCTTTTGAATATTCCAATATTGGGCTCTCACTCATTGGGTCTTTGATTTTGAAGTAAGAGTAATAAGGTGTGGCCCAGTTAGAATTTGAACATAGACTATTGCGCATATTTCGGATATACATTTACAAAATAGTATTCTGTTTTAACTAAAATGTTCAACTTTATGTAAAATTTAGAGGGAAAATACAAAAAACATAATCATCTCGATTTCGAAGAAATCTGCGGACTTTTCCCGGAATACGTTTCATCAACCGGCGCACATTAATCTCATCCATGGTTTTGGCAATCTTATTCCACTTGGTTCTCAATTCATTGATGCTTTTAATGACAATGCCATTCACCTTCAGCTTCCTCTTCATAATAGCCCAAAATCTCTCTATCGGTCTGAGCTGGGCACAGTTTGGTGGGTTGAGTTCTTTTGGTATAAACTGAATCCCGTTGGTTTCATACCACTGTAGCACTGTTTTACTGTAATGACAGCTTGGAAGATCTGGCCAAAACATGACAAGTTCATTGTGGGATCTGATGAATGGCAATATTCGGTTTTGGAGACATTCCGTTCTGTACAGCTCTGAATTAAATGTCTTATCTTCTAACCGCAGCTACAGATGCCTTGCCAAATCATGTATTTACATGCAAATTTATCTGCATACACAAACTTGAATTTGGCAGGAACATCTCCCCGAGCCATAGCCATAGGAGAACATGCAGTGTAAAATCTGAGCAATGATGAATTCAAAAATGCTTCGAATTTACATTCGCGTCAAATATATCACGGTATAAAGCTTGCTTCAGATAGAATTGGAACAAAAACAATTGCCTGTATTTCAGTTATTTATTATTGAATTCAAGATCTTTTTTTATACAAATGTAGCGTTTTCTTCATACTTTTAAGAAAAAATACGGATAAAATTATTCGTCACGGTTTCGAAGGAATTCTCGAGTTTTTCCTGTAACACGGCTCATTAGGCGGCGCACACCTTCTTCGTCCATCGTTTTAGCTATCTTATTCCACCAGGTCTTCATATGATTGATGTCTTTGACAACCTTTCCCTTTGCCTTGAGTCTCCTCTTCATGATTGCCCAGTATTTCTCAATAGGGCGGAACTGGGGGCAGTTGGGTGGGTTAAGGTTTTTCGGAACAACCTGGACCCCTTTCTCTGCATACCATTCTTGAACGACTTTGCTGTAATGACAGCTTGCCAAATCTGGCCAAAACATTACGGGATGGTCGTGGGATCGAATGAACGGCAAAATTCGTTTTTGGAGACACTCTTTTTGGTATAGTTCCGACGTCATTGTCTTATTTGTAACGAAAACTTTCGTTTTTTGCCACAGCTGCAAATGCCCTGCCAAATCATGAATTTTCGTGCAAATTTGTCGGCAAAAACAAATTTAAATTTGGCTGGAACATCCCCCCGAGCCGTTGCCAAGTAAAATTTTTGACCTGGGATTTGCCCGAAGTCAGCCTTGACATAGGTTTCATCGTCCATCAGAAGACACCCGTCGAACTTGGTCAGCACCTGGTCGTATAGCTTCCGAGCACGGATTTTGGCCACACTATTCTGTTTTATGGTCCGATTTGGCTGTTTGCTAGCTCGATACGACTTGATTCCTTCCCGGAGTCGAGTTCTCCTCACGGTACTATGGGCAGCACCGAATTTTCTGGCCAAATCACGGTCCGACAGATTGGGATTCCTCTTAATCGTCTTCAAAATCTTACCACGCAGTTTCCGGTCGACAGTTCCACTCCGACGATTGGCTTGAGGCTTCCGAATCGTCGTCAATGTTTCCATATACCGTTTGATAACGCGCCATACAGTATTTCTGGGCAATTTCAGCTGTTTAGCTAGCCTAGATGCAGACCACAATGGATTTTCCAAATAACTGTGCACAATTTTTTTTCCTTCTTTCGGCTTCCATGTTGATTGTTTACAAAGTACAGTCGATTTGCGGAATGTCAAAAATACATACGTGAAGCTGACAAAATTCCCGACACGTGGGCGCCAAGAACTTCCAAATCCGTCCACCAGGAGCGCCACAATATGAGCAAAAGTTTGTTCCAATTCTAAATGAAGCAAGCCTTAGGTTTATGGCACTACAAACTGTCCGAACATAATGGGACACAGAAAAAAATCTGAATGTTCATTGTGATATAAATATTGATGCCAGCAAAACTGTATTTCAATCAACACGATGCTGCCACTTGCAAGAAAGATTGGCAAATATTGAACACAAATATTTTAGACAAGCCATGAAATTCCTCAGAACTGTACACGTTTAATATTGTTAACTCGTATGGTTTGTGACGCTCCATTTATGTGCATGACCAGGCCTGGCAAATGTCAAATGTCATAGGTCCGAAATTTTCATCGGGCGAGGAATCGATGATGGAGATTTTCGTCATGATGTAACGAGACAATGTTTTGGTCACCGATATTATCAGCCCATTTATTAAGACTATTGGTAGTTTCAACGCAATCCTATGACAACCAAATTCACTACTGTATGATGGTTAGAGAACGACATGAAAGTTTATGATAAAGCATGACTTCTCTTGATAGTATGAAAAGTATACCAATGAAATGCATTATGTTCTTTAATTTCAAATTAAAAACCATGCACAAAGCCGGAGCATTGATAAACATTGAAAATAAAGGCCATTTCCATTAGTTAGTACAAAAGTATGAGTTGCAAAAATTATAATTCGCAGTGCACTCGTTTTTCAATGCACGGTCATACGAATTAACACGATCATATAAATAAGGAGTGTATCGAAAATATGTTATCCACATATTTTTCTTTAAAATCATACAAAAAAAATGATGTTTTATTCAAACAAATGGATGATTCTTTATAGTACGGAATTGAACTTGAACATTGTGAAGACCGGATGAAATTATTATTAGCCTTTCACAAATTTGCGAATTTTTGATCGAACACTTTTCATCAAGTTCCGGACAAGTTTTTCATCACATTTTTTGGCCGCCTTAGCTTAAACATATTGACTGCGACTGCACTTATCGACCAAACTTCTCCACTTGAATTGACCTCTCTGCATCGCTAACATCCTCTCCAACGACGGCAGTGTAGTATTGTGGACCTGAAAGGATTTTTGAGTTCTCTTTTACATAGGTCTCGTCGTCCATCAAAATACACGCATCCGGTTGCTGCAAAACTCACGGATACAATTTCCTAGCCCTTGTTGCTATGCTTTGCTTCTGTTCTGTACTTTTTTTTTTAGCGATATTCTGCTTTTTGAGGTCTTCAGGTTGTTTGTTTCGTGATACTTTGAATCATTCCGGGCAGTTCATCCAAAGAATAGTGTTCCCCAAACTTGGTTATGATGCATTTTATACTCGCTTGATGAATTCCAAAGCGCCTCGCCAATTGTTGCATAGTTACACCCTTTTTACGTAGCCATATGTCCAAGACCTTAATTTTCACGTCTTTTTTAATGCGTGACATTTTGAAAATAAAGAATTTAAACCGTTTAAACTAGTAAACAAACGAAAGATGACAGTCAAGTGCACAGCATGCTATGATGACCACATTAAAACTATCACAAATACACGCGTACAACACAAATGTACGTGGATAGCTTATTTTTGATACATTCCTTATGAATCTTCTTCCATTGAATTACTGTTCTAATTCTGTTGCTAAGCTGTCATTATCCATTCCTAAGCAGAGGACAAAAGAGGACATTTTCTTAGCAATTTGCGATTAGGGCGTTGTTTATAAAGGCAGTTTCTCAAGTTCAAATCAGGTGCTTACAACAAATAACGTGATACATAGTTAAATAAATATCAACTATCGTATCATTTGAAGCCGATTTGTCAAACAATTCATTGCACCATAACCCGCTAGTAACTGTCAATTATTCGGATTTCCCCAAAAATCTCCTCTTGTTATGTAAAGTTACAAAGTTTCAGCTTTTTTTTTCTTCAATGCCTTAACAGAACGTGAATGGATATGTCACGTTGGCTGAAGCCAACCAGTTTGACCAGCATTTGACTTAATGTTGACTAATTATTTTTCAATTAAGCCATTCAAATATGCTACTGTTTTCATTTCCTAGATTAGAACATTATTATTATTTTTTCGCACGCAGTTCAAATGGAACGACAACTGGATAAAAAGGGGGCAGCCGACAATAGTTGTGCTCATTTGAGAAATTTTGAATTATAAAAAAACCACTTTCAAACCACTTCTGGATAATTTTTCGATTGTCATTAATGTAAATAAACAAACACGTATTGAAAACACAGTCTTCCTACGTCAAAACAAATATTCTAGTACCAAAAAGTGAAATGGCGGAGAACTTTCTGGTGTATTTGAGACCAACGGGGTTCTAAAGGAGAGAGCCAATAATCAATCGTAAGTTTCCTATTGATTGTTGATTGTACATTCCTTTGCTAATGAGATTTTAAAATGTGTAGTTAAATATAGGATTATTTTTTCAGGCATTCAAAATGGATCATGATTTTCTCAGTTCAACATGAATGTTAACAAACATAAACATTTAGTACCGCAAAGTGGAAGAATGGGAAAGTCTATGGTGTACTTGGGATCAATGGGGCTCTAAAGCAGTGAGCTAATTTTGAATTGCTTGTTTTCTATTGATTGTTAAAGATTATTCAGGCAACTCAGAAGAAAAGATGGTTTTAACAAACGAACAACACAATTATTTGAGATCCTGCATACAACAGACCTGATTAAGACGATAACTTGCTTCAAATAACACGAAACATAGTGTGCATTAATGTCAAATCTAGCCTTCCAAACATGTGCATTATGGATATATTATTATTATTATTATTTGCAATTCATGCATCGTAAAAATAAATTAAAAATCGCGTATCCCAAGTAACACTGCTAACACCATTCTGCTTTATTAATTTTTATTAAAGTTTTATGAAAGCCGCTTGAAATCAATTTGCTTTTATTATGGCACCAAGAGGTGCCAATAGGTTTCATATTTAAGTCAGGTTTATGAAAACCTACACAGCTTGTTTACAACGATCTTAAAACCTTGTTTCTGAAGTTCCTTTTACTCCTATCAAAGGTTTTATTTCGACTTTATGAGCTCGTAAAATACTGTATTGAAATGCCGTTTGAGGACTCATTGAAATTACCTTATTATGGCCAGTTGAAAAAAAAATTAAAACCATTTTGCCTCCAGTAAATGCATTAACCAGAAAATTGGCATTGAAGGAAGTCACCATAAGACCAACACCATAACAAACACACAGATGTCAACCAATGTACTTGTCACGTTCATCTGTGTTCCTATTGAACTGTCAAACTCAAATTGCGCAGTAGTTTCCATTAAAAATTTCGTACAAGCTGGATTTACGAGCACAAGTCGCCAACCTTTTTGGACGGCTTAGTAAAGGGCGAACACGATATTATTGCGACACCGAAAATGTCATGCCAATTTTCTTATAATGTTTAGAATCAAACCAAAATTTTAGGGTAGTTTTATACATACATTTACTTCAAAAATCAAAAGAAAAGTTAATCGATGGAGCCTTGAGTGTAAAATTGAACGCATTTTCGCTTGATGCCCTTCATCAAAGTCTTTACAGTGTCATCCGGTACCAGTTTCTCAGTTTTTTTTTCCATTTTCTTAACATGTCCTTCTCGTCTTTGACTGTCTTCTTGCTCTTCCGAAGTTCCCGCTTCATCATTGCCCAGTACTGCTCCACCGGGCGCAGCTCCGGACAGTTTGGCGGATTCATGTCCTTTGGAACAAAATGGACAGAATTGGCCTCATACCACTCCAGGACACTTTTAGAATAGTGGCATGATGCCAAATCTGGCCAAAATAGCGGAGCTTCGTCGTGCTGCTGCAAGAACGGCAAAAGGCGCTTCTCGAGGCACTCAGATTTGTAGATGTCGCCATTTACTGTGCCCTTTGTCACGAAAGGCTCACTCCTCAGTCCGCAAGAGCAGATGGCCTGCCAAATGAGATATTTGGAGGCGAACTTCGACATTTTCTTCTCCTTAAATTTGTCGTCCACATAGAACTTGCTCTTGCCGGTGAAAAACTCCAACCCCGGAATTTGCTTAAAATCGGCTTTTATATACGTTTCGTCGTCCATCACACAGCAGCCATATTTTGTCAGCATCTTCTCGTAGAGCTTCCGTGCCCGAGTTTTAGCCGTCGATTGTTGCCGCTCATCGCGGTTTGGGAAGTTCTGTACCTTGTATGTATGTAGTCCAGCTCTCTTCTTTGCATTCTGGACGTAGCTCTGCGACATGCCGATCTTTTTAGCCAAATTACGGCTTGAGACGTTGGGATTTGCTTTAATCATCCGCTTCACCTTTCCCTCCGTCTTTTTGTTCTCCGGTCCCGGTTTTCTTCCAGCTCCTTTGCCGTGGTCCAACGTCAACCGCTCCTGGAACCGCTTCAACACTCTGGAGACGGTTGAATGGTGAATGTTCAACATTTTTCCCAACTGCCGGTGCGACAGGTCAGGAAATTCCAGGTGTTTGGAAAGAATTTGTTCTCTCGACTCGCGTTGGTTCACCTCCATTTTCGTTGAATCGAAAAACATGACTTCGAGTTTGACAGCATGTAAACAATACACATCAATGAGAAAGTGTGCAAAATTTGGTTGATTTTTACCCAATGGTAAAAAAGTTATGCCCTGTTGAATGTGTCGCAATAATTTCGTGTTCGCCCTTTACAAGTGAAATTTTGAGCGTGTTGAAAGACGAGCCAATATCAAAATCAACAATATACCGTGTTTTGAAAGATTGTCGTGATGGTAAAGAACCGGAAAATAACAAGAAAAGTGGTCGCCCAACAAAATTGAGTGCCAGAACAACGAAAACACTGCTCTCAAGCGCTGAAAACAAGGTTGGTCAATCAACACGCAAATTAGCACGAAAATTTCTGGTTTCAAACATGACAGTCCATCGGATTTTGAAAAAACATAACGTAATCTATCGGAAACGTCACCGTGCACCAAAATATACACAGCAATAACTCGAAAAAATACCAAAATGCTACCGTGCACTTCGTCGCGAGCATTTTGCAAATGGAAAGTGCACAATTTTGGATGATGAATCTTACTTCACGTTTTCGCACCATGAATTGAGTGGCAACGTTTCTATACTGCTAACATTAAAACAACACCAGAGGATGTTAAATATGCCAGCAAATCGAAATATGAGCCAAAGATGTTAGTGTGGGCAGCCATGTCATCGAAGGGTATCTCGGCGCCTTTGATACGCCCAAACAAGGCCAAAGCTGTCAATTCTGACGTGTATATCAGCCAATGCTTGCCGAAATTGAAGCAATTCATCAACAAATATCACGCTGACGACAAAATCATGCTTTGGCCGGATCTTGCAAGCTGTCATAACGCGCAAAAAAAATAAGATTGGCTAACTGAGCAAAACATACCATTTGTACCGAAAAAGGACAATCCACCTAACGTACCTCAGGCTCGTCCAATTGAAATTTTTTGGAGTGTTCGCAAATTTATGGTGTACGACAATGGCTGGGAAGCTAACAATGAGCAACAATTGGTTAATCGAATCAAGCGGAAGATAAAAGAAATAGACACAGACACCGTCCAGAACCTGATTCAACAAGTTCGCCGTACACTGCGTAAAATCGAAGATAATGGTCCATTGAGCGTACTGTAAATATATTTTTCAACAATTTATTAATAGAATAAAATACCCTGAAGAGCATTTTAAAATCCGATTGTTTGATTTCAAGTACCATGCTTTTGAATTTTTCCCAGGACTTATGTTACATATGTTAGTCATTGCGAAGAAAAGTTGGCTTTATGGCAAAACTGTGATTTTTTTCCAATCGCCATATTGAAATATAAGAAATAATTGAAATGTGGAAGAATAAATGCATAAAATTTTCAATGGTGTGCAAATAAACTGTAGATCGGAGACTAATTTCGGCATTCTTTTAGATAGCCTTATCGAATTCCATAAATTTTCAGGAAATTCATGATTAATGTATCGAATATATTGGTTTTAATTTTGTGTTTTTTGTTGTAAACTCGCATAAATTCCGAGACGCATTAACTTTCGGCTCTTATCGTGCCAATATTCACCATAAAAATAAATGCATTTGGAGCATAATACTCTGCAGAAAACACAATTTGTTTTGGATATTTTGCTATCAAACAAAATTTCCCGTAACACTAGAGCTTTTTTTACTGCTAAATAAATGAATCAGAAGAGCAGAGAATCGAACAAAGCAGAACAACAAAAACCAACCTCGATATCACAGTGAAGTTTAACAGCTGTGGCCATTTGGCCACAACTGTCAAAATTGTAAAAAATTGTCAAAATTGTCAAAAATTCTCAATTGTAGATTCGCCCTAATTAATAAAAACCCTGGAAATTTACTTTTTTGCGATCTTGCTTGATCTTGCTATTAAGTGGAGCTGCATCCAAGCAAGAAGAGATGGTGGCTACCATACACAGATTAGGAAAATGTATGCATGTACTATGGAAAACGTCCTTTTGGAACGATTCCAACAGTTTTGACAGTTAGGGTTCAATTCAAATAATTTGCTGGCCATTCGTGGCCTCATGGGAACCTACTCTGAACTGGCCAATCCAAAGCCAAGTGACCGGATGGTCCAATAACTATGGCAAACGTTCTTCTGGAATAATTCCAAGAATTTTGACAACCATATTGTTAGGGTTGAATTCAAATAATTTTCTGTATCATTATTGTTGGTTTTCTATTGAAATATTTTAAGTATACCATTTTCGGAACACGGTTCCGGAGATCCGGTTTTTTTCGAAGACGAATGATGTCCATCGGTCTATTAGACAGTTTAGAAAAAGCGGTTGATTTCTCGAATCCAAACTGCCAAAAGAATCCAAATCAGTTGGATATTTCCGTGGGTGAAAACGTTCCCTGCCGACCTTTTACGGAATAAAAGAAATCAGAAGCCCTTCCACGACACCTAGACCCCCCCCCCCCCCCCCCGCCCCTTTACTATGCCCTAATTATCCCTCCTAGATGATAAGTATTAACGAAATATGATATGTCACCAAGTTTCAATATCCTACTATGAAAACTTAATGAAATATCATGTTTTGAAATCAAATAAAACAACTTTGTTTCCTGTTGGACGCATAACGGTTAACCAGTTATCGTGCCTAAAAAGATAAGGAAATTGAAAACTTCTCGGAAGTGAACAACTAAAGATTGATTAATAATGCATAAATTGCTTCGGAATTAATCGGTCATTCTGATAGCAACATACTTGGAACTTGGCATCGAAAGCTCTTAATTAATAACTGTGGAAGTGCATTTAGAACGCTAAGTTGAGAGCAAGCAATAAGCTAATTGTAAAAGCAATAAGCTTGAAATGCTAAAGAAGAAGAAGATAGCAACATGATTTTTTTAAATTATCCCTGAATTGATGACATATTTATTACATACACGGTAAGAATCAAAAACCTATTAATGGGTAAAATTTCACCCAATTCCCCAGAAAGGGAGTCAACCCATTAAATGCGTAAACTATTGAATTTATTTTACCCATCTTTAAAAATGAAATTTTGTGGAAAATGGGTAAACAAATACCCATTATCTGACATTTGCGCGACATACTCAATAATGGGTAAATGAAGTTTATGGATACTCTCTTTTTTGTTAAATGGGTGAAATTTTACCCATTAATGGGTTTTTGATTCCGATACCGTATAAGGAAAAACACAAGTAACAATTTTATGAAACTTAAGCTTTATTTCTTTATTTCAACACAATTTACAAATAAATTGGACCGGATTCTTACGGCCCGTTTTAAAGCAATCGTTTGACATGAGTTTTGAGCTCATCAATGTAATCTTGGATGAAGGCATCGTAGTCGGACACTGGATGTTTCAGACCTGCATTATAAAGAATTATTCTTCTCCCGTACATATTTATAACACTTAGTTCTACTTACCAGAAGCATGCATTGTCCAGCGTATTATTGAGTTCAAATCGGGGCAAGAAAGAGGTCAATCCGTGAACAATCACTTTTGGGAAACCGATGAGACATAAGATGGATCGTGAATTGCAGGGGCAAACAAAAGAAAAGTTATAATATTTGGAATAATTCCCCGCTAGTATATTTTTCACTAACAAATTATCGAAATGGGTAATTTTTTACCCATTTTCGTTTATTTTTATTTACCCATTTTTTGACAGCAGCATATAGGTTTGATAAATGGGTGAAATTTTACCCATTAATGGGTTTTCAGTTCCTACCGTGTAAGGCGAATGAAGAGGCCGGGCTAACGTTACCCTAATTATTTTTTGATGGAAAATAAATATGATTGATTGATTGATTGTATGTTGTCTGATATAGCACGTTATCTATTGTATCGGTTAGCTATTGTTCTGTGACGAGCGTTATCGAGTAGGCAAAGGAAAAAGAACAATGAAGCTGCTGCCCGGTGAGATGATGACGGATGTGGTGAGCCGGTGGTGTTAATCATAATGAATAAGGTAATAAAGTACGAGCCATACTATTGGTTCACCATACTCGCCGTACACACTTTTTCGTTGGCCCCAACCGCATTCTTAAGGCCCAAACGCAATGTGGACGGAAACGGAACGGAAACGGAAGTTTGACAGTTGTCACAAATGACGTCGATATGTCCAATTGGAATCAACTTGAAGCTAATCAATTTTCTATCCGACAAGTAGGTTTGGTCAGATTGGGCTCTTCTGCTTCCGTTATCACTGCGTTCGAGCCTTTACTGTTGGAATAAATTGGTACAACACAGTTCACATGCATTATAGATTATTGTACGATGGCGTCATCAAAACAGTTTTGACAGTTCAGGAAACTTGTTTACGTGGACTTGGAACATTTCCGGTAAGATTGGTTTGAGATTGTGTGCTCTAAAATTATTACGGTTGAAGTAAAACAGACACCAGTGCTTATTTCTACATAATTTGCTAAGGACCGAAGTGCTGGAAATGTTCCAAGTCCACGTAAACAAGCTTCCTGAACTGTCAAAACTGTTTTGATGACGCCATCGTACAATAATCTATAATGCATGTGAACTGTGTTGTACCAATTTATTCCAATTTATAGATATGCTCTTCTTGCTGGTCTTTATTGAATTATTTACGTCAGTTGTTCGACCGAAAGAGCTGGAAGAAGCTGGTTTACCAGTTTAGGCCAATGGCCTCAGAAAATGGTTTTTACAATAACCTTCATGCTTTTGCGAGTAAAGTATATTTTAACCCCTATCGTCAGAATACGAATCAATATACTTAACACATATTAAAATCTCCAACATTTAAAACTTCACGCACGGAGAATACAAACATAACAATTAGAGTATTTAAAACTCGTCAATATATGCACAGAATTATTTAATATCACTAGTCGGCAGTGTTTCACTCCCTTCAAGTATATATGTTGAATTTTATAGATTTCGCCACGCTGAATTCAAAAATGGGCTTAGAAATGCTGTAACACGTCCAGAAAAATGTAATTAAAATTCACAAAAACACGTATTTCCGTAGTAATATGATCTACCTCATCAACAACCAGAATATTGGCTCTGCCCTTTGCAAGTTGGACTTGGATTTTATGGAATGGACCTCCTTGAATCCATTCGTGAACACAGATTTTTCGTAACACGTAAGATTGATGAAATAAACCCAAACACAAAATTACGAATTTTCATGAAAATCAAGATTTCCTTTTTTGAAAACATGAATTTTCGTTCCGCCCTTTGAATGTTGGGCTTGGATTTTATGATAAAGAAAGGAGCGGGTTGTTTTCAATATAGAAAATCTTGATTTTTATGGAAATTCGTAATTTTGTGAATGAAAACCCGGTTTATTTCATTAATCTTACGCGTTATGAAAAATCTGTGATAACGAATGGATTCAGGGAGGTTTTTTTCATAAAATCCAAACCCAACATTCAAAGGGCGGAACGAAAATTCATGTTTTCAAAATAGGAAATCTTGATTTTCATGAAAATTCGTAATTTTGTGAATGAAAACTCGGTTTATTTCATCAATCTTACGTGTTGCGAAAAATTTGTGTTCACGAATGGATTCAGGGAGGTCCATTCCATAAAATCCAAGTCCAACTTGCAAAGGGCAGAGCCAATATTCTGGTTGTTGCTTAGGTAGATCATATTACTACGAAAGTACGTGTTTTTGTGAGTTTAAATCACATTTTTCTCAAAAACTGGACGTGTTACAGCATTTCTGAGCCCATATTTGGATTCAGCGTAGCAAAATCTATAAAATCCAACCAGAAATGCCGACGGGAGCGAAAAAAGTTCCGATTTTGCCGACTAGTGTATTCTGCGTCATCTAGTGCTTGATTTGGCATAAATTCATGGGATATTTCATGTAAATTTAAGTCAGATATCGCTGTAACCAGGTCTGTTGTACGGGACACTGCATACAATTTCGTTGTTTACGTTTGCTTTGGCTTACAATTTAAGGAGGTTCAATTTTACGCGTCTGTAAAGAATCATTTTTTTTTCTGTGTGGCCAAAATAGGAGCAGGGCCAATACTGATGCGTTTTCCCTGTGTCTTGCAGGATGTGGATTATGAACTAGGAATGTTGATGATTTGGGATTCTTTGTTGATATAAATTGTAGGTTTATGATTTCTCTTATTCTTGCATTATTTTAGTTTCAGACAGCATGATAGACATTCTCCCACTGTTAAAATTATAAAAACATTAAATTGCATTAAATTCCCATGTTTTGATTCAACGTATTTCCTATTCGTATGGTCACTAACATACACAATAATATACATACAGCTGATATTTCTAGATTTTAAATGTTTGTTTTGATTCGGTTCTTTCTTGGGTAGTAGACTTGACGTTATATTAAGGGGTCCTGTTATATAATTGACAAATAGCCAAACACAACGACGCCGACATATGGCTTCAAATCTATATTAAACTGGATTCAGCCGAAGGTCTGATCCGGTTCTTTCCTGTCAATCGCAAGCTAGACGGTTGACCGTTTGCGAATGTACCTGTGCTCTAAAAATGCTGGCGCTCTTCATTTATGCTTCAAACATACAAAATGCTCATTATGAAAAGCTGGATCCAACCGGTAGTCAAACAGGTCATTAACAAAACTGGAAAAGGGAGTACTCGAAATTAGCAAGACGTTAATTTAATGGTCACGTCACTGGATAAGTTACTAACCATGTCAAATGAATGTTATGCGAACTGGGGGCAGGGCGAACATAACGGCGATATACCTAACAAGATTAACCCCTATGCACTTAGTTATATCGCCATTATGTTTGTATAATTAGTATTCGGTAGGTTTAACTTATGCTTAGGCGGGATGGGAAATACTTCTGCAGCCATTATTTCGCTATATTGAAAATGCAAATCTTCGAACCTCATGAAATTCAGAGTTGAGCAATACGTGCACTTTCGATGATAATAGTAATACAGTTTCAGATCTTTGAATTTAATTAAATTTATCTCAAAAACAGCTCCTCGGTAGGTTCGTTCGATACTAATGCAGATCGTGTATTGCGTGTAGAAGTCAATCAATGTTGCTACATTCCATCATTGCCTTCATCTATTAACTCATGAATCAAAATACAGTAAAAGTTACACAGTAGCTCTTCCACGAGATCCAATGGGCCGCTTTGTGGTTGAAAATAATCAACTTGTATCACCGTTTCTAATTAGTAATTAAACACTTAATAGCTCCCAACTAGATTGTATTTCCATTTATTCAGCCAGATAAACAAAACCGCAAGCTATCATTTTTACCCCTCCCTGTAAATGTCATTACATTTTATTCACTATTTGCTATCACTAAACCATTTCCACCCGCGCTCTGACTCTTTCTCTCTCTTTCCCACCGCAACAGGGACGCCATTATTATTTCCTGGCTCGATACCTTCACTTCCATTATTGCCGGGTGCATTGTGTTCGGCGTAATTGGCAACCTGGCGTACGTTACCGAACAGGATGACATCCAGCAGGTGGTCAAAAGTGGTGCCGGGCTTACGTTTATGACCTATCCGGATGCGATTGCCAAGTTCGACTGGCTGCCGCAGCTCTTCTCCGCCCTGTTCTTCCTGATGTTGTTCATTGTCGGCTTGGGTAGCAATTTGGGTGTGACAACCAGCATCGTAACTGCGATAAAGGATCAATGTCCCGGGCTGAAGAACTGGCAGGTTGTGTCGGTGGTGGCGGTTGCTGGTTTTTCGTTCGGTTTGATGTACCTGACTCCCGGTGGACTGGACTTGCTGGACATATTGGACTACTATGGGGCGAAGTACGTCACGTTGACGTTTGCTGTCTTTGAACTGGTTACTCTGGCTTGGATCTACGGTGTGGATCGCATCTGTAGGGATATCAAGTTCATGCTGAATATCGACACTAGCCTATTCTGGAGAATTTGCTGGGGCGTGGTGACGCCAATGGTGACCATCGTCATTCTATTGCTCAGTTTTGTCGATTACGAAGCATTCGCAGTTCCAAGTGGATACAACGGTAAGTGCGCTCTCGATCGATTGCTCTGCAGTTTGAATGACTTTCGTTAATTTTCCATTGTCCTCAGTGCTTGGCTGGTTGATCTACATCGTTGCGGTGCTGCAGCTGCCATGTTGGGCCCTTTATGCCACTTCACGACTGAGTCCGAAAACGATTGATTCGTGGTGGAGTTCACTGAAGAAATCGTTCCGCCCACTGCCCGAGTGGGGCCCAGAAGAGGTTCCGGCGCGCCTTCGCTACCAGGAAGAGGTGGAACAGTACGATGCAGCAGTACCTCGAGATCGAAATGTCTCTGACTTGATCAAGCGAAAGCTGCTGAGTTGATTAAGTGTGTGTTTAAAGAGGCAAACAGGCCGCAGAATCTGTTGCCAGATGTTGTAAGTTGATGCGCTTTGCGCCGTGCCGACACAATTCTGCTGTGAGAATGAAATTCAGCAACCTTTAAAATACTGTTGAAGTGATCATAAGTGAAATTATATTGATATTTTTGAATGTTGTATGCAGTTATACCTGAATATTTATGATGTTAAATAAAGAAATAAGTTAAATAATGTGTATGTATGTAAGAAGCCACCATCCTAGCGTGGGCCTTCCCTAATACATTTCGTTTGGTTATTTTTCTTAACGACCTATTTGGGGTATCATCAAACCCATTAAAGAAATGGTTGGAGGATTTGTGATATCGTTCGTTTAAGGTAATTTTTTATCAGGGTTGCCCTGCATGCGGTTTCACTTAACAGAAAGATCCTGCTTTGTTACCGTTCTAAATTCAACATACTGCTGTATGAAGGGCCAAAAAGGGTTGGGCAGGCCCGTAAGCAGAAACACTTACGCGAAACCTGCGGGAATAAAAGAATCTCCTTCCAGCAATATGATCCGATAAAACGAATAACAAAATACGCAATTCAGTTAAGCTTTCCGCCATTGTTTTTTTGAAAAAAACCCACAAAATTTTTCACCACAACATTTTTTTTTTTTTTTTAAAAATCTTTTATTGTGATTAGTTAACAGTCAACTAAAATCTAAAGCTATTTACATCTAATGTGTTTGATGGTGTTTCCAATACGTAGCCATAGGCGTAGCCAGGATTGTAAGTAGGGGAGGGCAAGCTTTTTTTAAAGAGAGAGAGAGAGAGAGAGAGAGAGAGAGAGAGAGAGAGAGAGAGAGTGGATTACCTTTCTTGTCAACTCTAACCCAAAGTACATATTTTACAATATCCGGCCGATTTTGGCAACAAGATCATTCATTTAGTTTCGTTCGTTTGTTTCTTTGTTGGAATAATGTCTAACTTAATTACTTTTAAAACACTTTCGATTGCCCATTTATGGTACTATTAAATAACAATGAATCAAACAACTGCTTGAAACTGCAAATTAAAAAAAAAAAAACAATGTGCAATAAACACAATGTGCTCTAAATTTACTAGCAGAGCAACTTTTTCGAAACAAATTTAGAATGAAAAGTAATGAGCATGACATTGACAGTAGCTTTCTTCTTGGTTCATGCGTGTGTTCTCGACTTGTTGTGGAATTTATTTGATTGGTGGAAATTCCTGAACCTATTTAACTTATTCTTGTTTTATGCTATTGTCATGCAAAACAGTAACCGGGTGCTTATGTACGTATTTTATCCGATGATCCGTTTTGTTACAAGCATTCTTTTATTCTTGAATACGCGCCGAACCATCGCACATAAATTCGGCGACGGTTTCAGCGTTTTTCTCCCATAGAAACGGAAAAAAAAACTTTGAAGTAGCTCATCGAAGCTTCTGGTCCGCCTCTAAGCATCTTGCTATGAGGTACCAGGTGAGTTTTTATCGATTGCCTGTCGATCTGCTAAATTTGGAAGATGTCATCATTGAGATATCTCAAATTATAATAATCTGTCCAATGTTTCACAAAACAGCGATTGGCTATAATGAAAGGACCAAGTCACCTCCCTTGGTGCTAAACCGATGAGCCTGTACATCAATAGGAGCATAAAGTTGCCAGAAGGCACGAAATGCATCTACGCACACTGGATTCACATAGATTATTCTAAAGAAGTTTCTACTTGATTGATAGAGTTGTAAAAATTGAAAGTTTACGAAGAAAGAGTTTGCTTCGAGCATCGGCAGTGAAAGGTCGTGTCGATGCTTTATTACACACTATTTTGCTATCGGGCATGGCGCGTTTTGTATTGTTTCGGTTACTTATAATTCGGCGATGCGAGTGATCGAGTAAGCACAGAAAAAAAACAACAAAAATGTTTTCTGATGAGATGTGGTGGTTCGACAGAAGGGGGGCCCGGCGGTGGGGATCACAATTATTTGTGATCCATAATATTGGTTGGAAGCTCGTCGTGCCACCATATCCCGGAGCAAATAAACCACAAGCTAGCAAACATCAAAGCTTAATAGCTATTTGTTCAGTCAAATTTGGAGAAGTTGTTCTGCTATATCTTCTAGAAAGCTGAATAACTTTTTCATATGTGTTTGAACAAGCGGTTATTCGACGCTCATGTTTGTAAGTTATCTCATATGGTGAGTGATTCCAATAGCATCTTTCTGTTAGTATAAATAGGTTCAAATCAGAAATCGGTACTAATATTTAAATGTTTTACTAAACGCCGCTTGAATTCAGCTTATCGTTTACTAAAAAGAACCCTGCTGCCACCCAATCTTGTTATCCAATATCCCAGTGATTTCTCGTGGAAAGGCAGAGGCTGTCTCGGCTTTCAATCAAACGAGTCTCACACATTCCTACCCTTTACTTATTTGACCTGCATGCGGGCGAGGCAGGCGCTGGTTATTGCCTAAGTTTGGGATCACTAGTTTTTACACATTGAGGATGTATGCTAATCCTAAACATCATCTGTTAGTTCTCTGTGTAGTAACAGCTGATCTGACAGCAACGGAGTAGCAATCTCGGGCGGTCAATCATGCTCGTGTCTTGCATGTAAGAATACACCCAGGTAACCAATAAGCAGGTCCAAAGCGTATTTACAGCAACCAATCAAGCAATTAAGTCGCCATAAATGCAACATAAATGCCACTTTTGGCCCCAATATACGGCTGCTTTACTGCAATGCTATGATAATGCTTCATTAATGCTATTTTGCATTCGAAATGCTTATTACATACTACAAGCATTTAAATAGCATTTGAAATGCAACTTTACAACAGATAGCATTCAAGATGCTGATATAATACTAATATAATGCTTGTAGCATGAATGAAATGCAGATTTAGGGTTGATTTACTGCATATACTAATGCTAATTGGTTACCTGGGCAGTACCGTAAAAGGGGATAACATTGACCGGTTTGCCCATATCATCAATAGTCCACATAACCATTTTTCGTTGACACTTTTTCTAGCTATCAATTATGTTTCTTAATATAGTATTTTTTGGCTTCCGAAAGCTATAACATTGGTTTAAATATTAAATTTTTTGATTGCCAAGAACTGGAAGTTGAATTGAGCATAGCTTTTTCATCTATCGGCTCGTGGGGGAAAAAAGCAATAAATGCTTGTCTAATAGTTAACATAATAGGTTAAAGATATTTTTTTATATACGTTAGGTTTGCTAGGTTGGGTTCTTGATTACAGGAAAAAAATTGTACTAAAATTCGTAGCCTTTCCTATTTAAAAATATATCTCATTGTTGTCCACTTTTTGCGCTTTTTTGCTACAACTTGTCACAAAATCGAGGCAACTTCGCGCTTTTTCATTGAGGCAAAGCGGGAATAATACAAACATTAATCATAAGTAATAAAGGGGGGGGGGGGCGGCCCCCCCCCCTCCCCCCTTGGCTCCCCCTTTTTACTTAGCAAAAGAATTTTGCAAGTTGTTTAACAACATTGTGTCTAGATCTTCTGCTTAAATTCCTGAGATGTGGGTAAACAAAGTCTTCTGGTTCATATCTAGCTAGACTAGGTTTCTGTCTTATGATTTCTCTTCGTTGAAAACGCCAGACTGGCCTGACCCGTTGACAACGAAAGAGTTTGTGCACTACTGTTTCCAATTCACCTGGACACGATTGACAGTTCAGATCATCAATGATGTTTCGGAGGAATAGTAGTTCTCTGTGCTTTATTTTTTTGTGCATCATCATGTACCATGCCACCCGCTGATGACTTGTTAGGCCACTGGAGTGTAAAGTTCTAAAAACAGCATTCCAGTCTCGCGGCTGCGTGGATACAAATCCAGGATCCGGGAGACATGATAACAGATGCTGGTATATTCCTCGAGATGATAATGCACTTTGCAATTGATCTGGTAGCTGTTCTATCTCATTAAACAGTATCAAAATGTGAGAACACGTTGAAGGTATTGGGAAGCCACGATTTTCCAGAAGGCTTCGGAGGAAAGGAAGTTGTGTCCCTGAAATTGTGTCCCTGAAATCCCGATGAATGATTGATGTGCGCCAATTTAGGAAAGAGATGGTCTTAGGTTTCGCAAATCTAATCCACCATTCAATCCAAGATTGGTAATTCTGTCGAGATCTTTTCCAGTATATCCATTTTCGAGAAAACTCGTTCAGAACTTCCGGATCGTTCAAGATGTGTGGTTGAAGTCTCCAAACCTTTACCAGCAGATGTCTCAAGGTCCGATAGAGCTATGCGAACTATGTAAGCCTTGTGGTCCGTGAAGGAAGTGGAAGCAAAGTGCGCTGCCCTTAGCCCATTTCTCGCAGTTGTAGATATCAGAATGCGATCCAAGCGAGAGGCTGTGTTTGATCGTATATACGAAAATTGAACCGTATTACCATGCAGTACTTCCCAAGAATCTACTAGATGTGCAGCAACCATAGGCCGTTTGCACATTGGACTTATACTCGATGACCCTGTCGCATCTTTAGCAGAAATCACTGAGTTGAAATCACCACCTAGTATTAATTGATTTGTCGCATGCTGCAGATAATGAGCGACAGTCGAATTAAAGAAGTCTTCCCTTGTATTTCTTTGCGAAGCTCCGGAGGTTGCGTAGATGTTGATGAACGTAACCCCACTCACTCGAACTGATAAAGGGTGTCCACGATGAAATTGCCACACTATGAAATTGCTCTAACATCTTAACCGTTGGGTAGAATTTAATGAAAATTTGGGTGGATTTAGTTCATAGTGCATTATTTACATCCTGCAAGTTTTAAAGTCCTGTGATCAAAACTCGTGGAAATGGAGTCGAAAGAACAGCTCGTGCGTGATAAAATCTTGCGCATTCATCACGAGAACAAGGATCTCTCGCATCGTTCCATCGCTAAAACGTTGGGAATCGCGAATTCCACGGTGTCGCGAGTGATTAAGCGGTTCGAGGAACGGTTGACCACCGATCGGAAGCCCAGAAGTGAAGGAAAAAGTATTCCGTACAACACCAAAAATCACAACCGCGTAGTTGGGGCCTTCAACCGAAATCCGAACGCCTCCGTTCGGGATGTGGCTAAGAAGCTGCACCTAAGCCGAAGTTTTGTCCAGAAGGCCAAAACTAAGGCTGGACTTCGAACGTTCAAGGTACAAAAGGTCCCTAATCGCGACGAGAAGCAGAACAAGTCCGCCAAAACCCGTGCCAGGAAGTTGTACCTCAACATGCTGACGAAAGTTGAATGCTGCATCATGGACGACGAAACATATGTGAAGGCCGACTTCAAACAGATCCCCGGCAACCTGTTTTTCACGGCCAAGGATAAGTTCAGCGTTCCGGAGCATGTCCGCACTCAGAAGATGTCCAAATTTGCGAAGAAATTCCTGGTTTGGCATGCCATCTGCACGTGCGGGAAGCGGAGTGCACCTTTCGTGACCCAGGACACGATGAACGGACAGGTGTACATAAAAGAGTGCCTCCAGAAGCGGCTGCTTCCTCTCCTGAAGGCCCACAACGTCCCAACAATCTTCTGGCCGGATTTGGCCTCATGCCACTACTCCAAGGACGTGCTGAAGTGGTATGCGGACAATAAGGTCAATTTCGTGCCGAAAATGTTCAACCCTCCCAACACTCCGGAGCTCCGCCCCATCGAGAAGTACTGGGCGATTATGAAGCAGCACCTTCTTAAACGACCTAACGTAGTGAAGACAGTCGAGGAACTGAAGAAAGTATGGGTTTACATGCAAAAAACGGTTGATTCACAGGTTGTGCAGAATCTTATGGCCGGGGTTAAGGCCAAGGTGCGGGCATTTGCGTATGGACTGTAAATAAAATACGAGTAAAATGGTAAAATGAAGTTTAATAGTTATTTCTCAATCCCTGAAAATTTGATGGCAATCGGATGAAAACTCGAATTTTGCGAATCAATTTTGTGTGTGGCAATTTCATCGTGGACACCCTTTATGATTCTACAATCCAGACTTTTTTCAACAAGGTTAATTCGGAGAAGATCTCGTATTGCAATAGCTGTACCCCTTTGATTGATGTCTATATTGAAAATTATGTTAAAACCAGGAATTTCAAGCCTATCACTTTGCACTTCTTGTAAGAAAATTACGTCTAACTCTACACTGCGAACGAATGACCTCAAAGCAGCTAATTTAGTTTCATTCGAGATGTTTGCAATATTAATAGTTGCAATTTTAAAGCTACAATCCATGATCCTACCCTAATTTTAGGCTCGACACCGTGTATCTTTGACGTGTTGCCCTGATTCGTGCAGTCTTATGACAAATTCTATTAAGCCTCCCTCGGCGTTTTCTGTTATGTTGGTCAGCCGCAGCTGACACATTAATGTTGTTGTTTTCATTTTTACATATATCCGGAGCAATTTGCGATTAGGGCGAACATGCAGAATGTAAACAAAAGGGAAATGATGATTGTAATATTGCAAGTAGAATTTCAAACCGTAATTTACAAATTAACGAGTAAATTCAAATACAATCTAGCATACAGACAGAGAACAAAGCAAGCTTCTGATTCATATATAATACTGATGGAAATTCTTTCGTTATTCGTTGAAATTTGCAATTTTTTAATATTCGCCTGTCAATACTAGGATGTTTGATTACGCCATTTTCAATGTTGGTCCCACAAGTACTGGAAATAAAAGTGTCGCCCTATACTATTCGCCTATTGTTGACATTTTGATAGGTTTCGCCCTCCACTTTTCGCCGTTGTTTTGGTTATTTTATCAGTATCGCCTTTTACTTTACGCCATGTTTATGTTTTGATTTAAATTACGCCTTTCACTTTGTCAACAAACAATATGGCGTAAATTGCAGTGAATTGTTTTGAATACTAAATAACTCTACGCCCTTTGCAAAAACAATATTTAATGAATAAAATTAAAGCACAACCAGGACAAAAAGGTCAAAACTCATGATTTAGCTGTAGTAATTATGCATTGCATTGAAAAAACATTTTGTTTATATTTTGCATGTACGCCCTAATCGCGAATTGCTCCGGATATAAGGTCTCACCTGCAGATTTCCGGTATGAATGAAACGACAAGTTCCGTGATGAGTATTGACTGATGTCCTCGGTGTTTGAAGAAGCCAATCATTATGAGACGGCGGACGGGGGCCGTGATGTCCTTGAAGTAGAGAATAGTGCTGATATGGGAAAAGCCATTTTTTCCATTTCGTGTTGTGCGTAATGTTGAAGAATGTTTGACGGTGTCGATGTAGGTCGTCGCGTCGTGAACGAAGCCGTCGATGTTGGTTGTTGAATTGTGAAAACTGTGAATGGTGAAATTTCCTGAGGGATGGCAGTAGCAATGATTTCTTCGGCGGGACATATACCCGCTGTTATGTTTACCGGGGGGAAAAGCATTCTACTTTTTGCTGCGGGTAGTGCGTTTGGCGATGGTGTTGTTGCCATACTGCTGAGGCGAGCCGGGCCGTTTCGTTTTGGTGTGTGTGATGTTCGAGTGATTTGCTGATTCTTCATCGGAGATTTCAAAATCCATGGGCTGAGTCGATTTTTGTAGGTTTTGTGCAAAAGATAGAAGATCTGTTTTGGTTGGGGCAGTGATTTGAGTGTTGTTTTGAATCCTTGACGTAGACGACGATCGGTTGGAAATCGTAATAGAAGATGAGGTGAGTTTGGTATTGCAATCGCTGAACTGCTGTTTAAAGATAGGATTGGCTAGATCTTGCGTTGTTTGGCTCGGCACATGCAGATCATCAGTCTGTAGGATTCGGATGATTTTGTTTTTGGTTCTTGTGTGGTTGTGGGCAGAGATGGTGGTGCAATCCTTCAACAATCTGCGCAGCGGTCAGTCTCTCGTTGATGTTTTGAGAGCGTTCCTTCCGAGCATCAGCACAAGATTGTCCTGTATGCAGAGCAAATCCACAATGGAGGCAGGTGCGAATTTGGTTGCGGTAAGTCACATATGACCTCTCTCCGTCAACTGGTAAGTATGACGCGATCGCTTTCCGGAGTCTCATTCGCAGAATACGTACACTGTTTGGCAGACCAGGGAAGTATTCTTTCCAGATTTCGTTTTTTATCGAGAGTATTTCACCGTACGGGATAAATTGCTTGGCGATCAAAGTGTTGGGCATATGAGGTGACAGGTCCGAAACCTTAACCTCAATTGCGTTGTCTGCTGGGTATAATGGAATGGTGTATTCCTTTTTCTCGAGCTCGATGTTTGCTTCATGTTGTGTTGGGAAACTATTTGGTACACTAATTCCACTGATTCGACTACGACGATGACTTGCGCTCTGGTCAGTAGAGTCTGGACGTTCTTGATGTTGTTGAATGTGAGCTTTAGCTTTTTTAGTAGGAAGTCCTGGATTTGCCCGATTTTCGGGCGAGCTGGCATGACCGTGCAGTCGATGACGAACGAATTTTTGCGGTATTCGGTCATCTTGCAACTGTTTCCACAACTTTCCCTGGAACAACTGGTTGAAAGAGAGGTTTCCGGACTCCAGCCGGTGATATTTTAGTTTGGTTTTGTTTTCACTAAGCGAATATAGAAAGACGTCTGTTCTTTGCTATAGCCAAATGTCAACTCTAATTGTAGTGGAATGATAGTAATTATAAATGATATACACATCCCCTCCTAGACTCTGGTTAGCCGTCCACTCCATTATCCAATTGCAACTTCAATGATGCCCTGATGCACCCTCGCATCCCAGTATTTGAATGTTTTAAATCAATGAAATATAATAAGTTCATGCAATATGCATCATTTATATAGAATATATAAGGAAATAGGTATCTATCGAGTGTGTGTAATTTGATGCGGTAAAGGGGGTAGATTGAACTGTATAATGTCTTCGATACTGTACTCCATGAATATCGACATTTCTTAAATGATGATTTCGGATTGAAGGCTGTGAATCCTTTCTGCTGGTTCTATGTTATTATGTGCAAGTTGATCTCAAAACCTATTAACAAAATATTATCAGACGTATTCTTTTTAGTGGTTCATATTCAAATTCTGGTCACTAGCTGTCAAGACTGAAAAGATTAGTGACTTCATCTGTAAAGCCTGTAAACAGATGTAATAAAATAACAACAAAACAACAAAGACCTAATGAGTACGAATGTCTGCTGGCGATTCAGTTGATTCATGTGGGCAAAGGATAAAATAATATGATATGAATTACACTGCCGTGAAAACCATATCAGTCCCATATGAATAGGAAATCAAGCAAAGATGGGGCTGATATGCATTTCACGGCAGTACAGGTATGGATATATAACATGATTTATAGGTACACGATCTTCAGTCGCACCCCCTCACTTCGCTATTGTCAAATTGACAACATTGCCCAGGCTACGCCAACCAGCGTCTCCATGATTCAGCTGACAGTCTTTTGTGATCATATGACTCGTGGAGGCGTGAGGTAGGAACTTGTAAAGACCAGAGGTCGGTCGCACCCTCCTTCGAAGTTGTCAACTCACCATTTGAAGCCCAGAAATAAGTTAAACAATGTGTTTTTACAAAAACATAGGCTGTGATAATCAAAGTTGAGAAAAATCTCAAACGTTTCTCGAACGCGTCGCAGGCGGCACGCACGGACTGCATGGGCATTTCGTCCCAGATTTTGAGAATTACCGTCTTGAAATGATCCAAAGTGCTGACCTTGTATTCGTTCAGCTTCGCCATCATATAGGACCAAACAAAAAAGTCGAGAGGATTCAAGTCCGGGGAGCTGGGAGGCCACAAAGTTTTGTCCAGAAAGTCGGTTAAATTGTCCCGACACCAGGCTTGAACCACATTTGCCGTATGGGCTGGTGCACCGTCCTGCTGGAACACGTAGTGCTCATCGCCGTAGAGGCTTCGGAGACTGGGGGCAACAACCTTTTCCAAAACCTCAGTTTTGTAGTACGCCGCGTTGATTTTGACGTTTTTTTCAATAAACACCAAGGGTAGCTTACCACGTTTGCATACTGCCCCCCAAACCATCACCGACGCGGCACTTTGGAACCGAGGGATGTTTATATTGGATTCAGGAATGCTGTCCCTCGATGGCGCCCACACCCGGTCATTTTGCACATTGTGCGGCTGCTGCAGCACGAACAGTTTCTCGTCGAAAAAACAAACTCCTGACCAGCGTGCCGAGAGAGGATCCTCTTAGCTCGATCCAACCGCTTTTTGCTGGTAGCCTCCGAAACGCCATGGACCTTACGTTTTTTGTAAGGCCTGAAACCAAGGTCCTTGGTGAGTATGGTGTGAGCGGTTCCAATGGAAACGTTGAGATCTGCAGCCGTTTTCGGATTGAGCGGTTCTTTTTGCGCCGAATTCGCTCCCTCACGATCTTGATGACCCGTGGCGTCCTCGCTGAACGCGGCCGACCGGATCTCGCACGGTCATTGGTCGAGGACGTCTCCCGGTATCGCCTGATGGTCGTGTAGACAAAGTTCCGCTTGACCCCATGCGATTTCAGCAGCCGGAATATATCGCCGGGTCGCTCACCGTTCAAAAAACGCTTAATTACGAAGTCCCGATACTCTTTCATCGCGCGTAACAAACAAACAACAACTAACAGAATGTCAACACCGCGCACATTCGGTAGCGTATGAATGAAGCTAAAGCTGACACCAATACCAATGCAGAATATGTACATGGCGCATACCTACGCAATGATGAAAACTTGTATTCGAACTTATTGAACACCGTGTACAACCTAACAACCACCCTTTTGATTTGTTCGTGTGGTAAACGGAGCAAGCCTTTCGTGACAACTTCAACTGTAAATGGTCAAGTATACATGAATGAATGCCTGAAAAAAACGACTGCTTCCGTTTCTCAAAACATACAACGTTCCTAAAAAATTTTCGCCGGACCTAGCCTCTTGTAACTACTCCAAGGATGTTCTGGAGTGGTACAAGACGAATGGTGTCAATTTCGTGCCGAAGGATCTTAATCCCCCAAACTCTCCAGAGTTGCGGCCAATTGAAAAATATTGGGCTATAATGAAGCACGAACTAAAGCATCCTAAAGTTGTCACTACAGAACAGGAAATGTTGAAGTCATGGTTGAAAGCGGAACAAATGTCGGTTCGAGCGTGGTACAAAATCTTATGCGTGAAGAAATACAGTGAAATAAAAATACCCAAACAAAAATTATACATTGTATTTTATTCCCTGAATATTTCATGACAATCGGCTGAGAGACTTGTTTTTGATGTCGAGTTTAAACTGATGCAATTTAACTATGGACACCCTTTAGTTCTTTTCCGCATACAACATACCACATACCATATGCATCGTTTTACATACAGCTCAGCGTGGCATACATATGCGTTGGCAGAGTCCTTTAAGTAATTATACTAAAACGCAAATTCTTACTAAAGTAAAATATTGAATCCGTTTCCTCTTATTCACTTCTATTTACAGATCCCACAAAGAAGCGTCGTCCTGGGCCTCAATCTAGCCCAATTAAATGATTATTAAGACAATTACTGCTTCAGCCAGACAAATCAAACGGCACTTTTCAGGTGCAGGATATTTCCCAAAAGGGGTTAGTTTTGAAGACATATGATGGCTTGTAATCCAATTCCGTCAGCAATTGCTCAATTTGTATAATTTGTGAAATCGATGCATAAGGCATATATTTCGATGCAACAGCCATTTTAAGGACCACTAAATGACTGCGATAGAGTGATATTTACAAAAAAATAATAATAAAACAATTGAAATCGTTTCACAAAAACTTCGTAATCATAAATTTCCATTTAGTACGTCAGCGTACCCTTTTGAGTTGGCAAACTGACTGGGACACTGAAAATCTAGAACGACTGTTACATTTCATAATTCCATTAATTTCATTGAGGGCGTGGCTTAAGGACCTGCACGTAAGTCGTGACTTCATCTGTTTGATAAGTAGACTAATGTCCAAACACTACCATTTAGATGCACATATCTATCGAAATAACCTCGAGTACAGCATTCTTTGCCGGCGTGGAAACGGTTATGATGATATGGATCAATCATGATAATTGTATCCTATAAGTACACCATTTAAACAAATTAATGTATCTTAATTTATAGAAAAACATATTGACAATATAATTAACTGAGAGGCAATATAATTAACTCATAGTAACTTTTTCATTGTGTATTGATAATCAATAGGCAATATTCAATATGGAATGGATAATCAATATGGAAAGGAAATACTAGCTTGGATGGAATTATGGAGAGTGTGAGCTGTTTAGTGGAATACCTGTAACTAGAAAATAAGAAGAATGATTAATAATTTCCATTTAATTCCAACTTCCAATCCGGTCGAGTATTAGTACACGACACTGAAGAAGTCTGCACATTGTAGACGAAATACGCGTATCTGTCAAGATAAGCAATGAAGGTAGTTGGAATTAAATGGAAATTACTAATTATTCTTCTTATTTTCTAGTTGGATGGAATATTTTCTTTCTAATCAACATGTTCGTAAAGCTAGAGCAATTGATCCTGCCAAATAAATGAACTAGTTAATAAAAAAACATGTTCGTCAAAAGACAGAAGATACTTCCCAACCCACCTTTTAACTGATACTGGAAAATCCACAATCTAGTCATACATTATGCAAATGAGTGTGTGCATTTAAATTCCTACCACAACTCAGTCAAGATAATCCTCATGCTTGAACGCAATGATGTGACATTCAACTTCAAGCGCTTTGCCAATTCGGTACTTTCCCTAGATGTGGTTTGATATGCAACCATCTATCAGCTTTATGAAGTCATGCATATAATTTGACAGCCAATCAATTACCCTCGCATGATTCAGAAATAGTTTGATCGCATTGCGAATTATCTGCACTTTCTTTGATATTTCAGATTTGTCTAGAGCAAGAGCATATTGTAATAGACGAAGAATTTCACGCCAACTCATCCAGTGTTTGGCAGCACCCTCTCAGAATCCAAGGAAACTTTGCGGGTGTGTAGACTATGTCTTTTCAAGCAACTTTGCATACTTTGTTTTTTCAAAATTTATCTAGACTGCCCTTTGAAAAGGACGTAAGTTGTTTGATTGTTTATTTTTTCAATCAACATAGCTCAATAAGGAAAAGTTAAAAAATGAAAAAAGTGATGTATGAGTGACTTTTAGAAAGTCGTTTTAACTTTTATGAAAAATAAATGTAAAAATTGTAAAATCGATTCTTACACGCTAAAAAAAATATTTTAAAATTTAAAGTCAATTTGCAAAATAGGGCTATCTTAGAATTGGACGAAATTTTTCTTTAATAAATGCAATATAATTGTCTAAAACTTCGCCATACATTGCGAAATGGGCGCTTTAAGGTAAAAAAGTTTGTCTAACAACAAAGTTTTCATATCCTATTTTTTTCGTGTATCGCGCCAACTCGTCATATAATTTGGTCCTACGACCTCTCAGAAGCCAATTAAATTTAATTATAATGATAATTTGGATTTTTTAAGGGTCTTTGAATGTTTGAAAAATCAAGACTACCATTTTGAAAGGGCTTATTTTTAAATTATTAGGTTTTTTTAACTTAAGTGATCACACAATTAAATCAGGTGTTGATCCTGTTTATTACCAAAACTTTGAAGTATATTACAAGAAGGACAATGAATTGGAAAACAAAAGCCTTATCATAATGTCTGAAGTATTGACCCATGACTCAATAGCAGTTCAGTTGTTTATATCAAAATTGCTGGATTAAACAAAATTCAATATATTGCTTCAAAATTATTTTCATGTCAGATGGAGCAGCGGCCATTATAAAAACAAAAAGAACTTTGCCAGTTTGTGCAATTTCAAGTCCAAGTATGGATTGGAAGCAGAATGGCACTTCGTTGCAACGTCTCATGGGTCGGGTCTGTTTGATGCTACTGGTGGTACTCTCAAGCGAATGGCAAAGAGAGCAAGCCTCAAGATTATGGAAACACAATCAAAACTCCTCGGGAACTATATGACTGGGCAGTTGAACAGTCAAATAAAATTATTACAAAACTGAATTTTTTGCTTCATATCAGCTGAACAGTATGCAAAAATGTCAGAAGAACTTGAGGAGTTAAATAGCCACGTAAAAACAATACCTGGTACACAGGTTCATTGCTTTGTACCTATTTAAGAAAATTAAATTTCAGCTTAAAGGCTTTCTGATTCAAAAGATAATCCAAAGAAATTTACTTTATATATGAAAGATTTATATATTAAATATATGAAGCTATGTTAATTACTAATACGTGAAAATGTACATAGAAAAAATAAATCAAATAAAACCCTTACCAAGCAAAAACCTATGAGTTTTTATTGGCATAAACAGTATTTCGAAAATTCATATAACATCATATTTGAATCGTCCTTAAATGGATATGCATCAAGTCTTATCAAATTTGAATTTTCTAATTTGATAAGACTTGATGCATAACCATTTAAAGACGATTCAAATATGACGTCCGCTATTATTTTAGATTTATCACCTCCCTCTATCACAATTTTTCCCATACCCTTCAAAACATTATGTAACAAATCTTGACCTTCCTTCTGCCCCCCCTCCCCAAGGATATACGAAGTCATATTTGAATCACCCCTAAAAATAGGAAAATCCGAACAAGCAGTTATGAATGACCTATACTTAAACGTACACTTTTGGTTCTGTTTTACTGATGTAAAGGGAAATATAATGTTTTTGACCCTTCTCAAATGTTAATCTAGATGATTATTGTGTTCTGCAAAGATGTTCAATACATTAAATTCTTTAAGACTGCTAAATTTTATTGGATTCTATAGGGGTGTTGAATACCATAACTAGACGAGTTTGCGTGATACTCGGTAAAAATAGGACTTGAAAAATTTGTTGTTAGAAAAACTTTTTTCCTTAACAGTGCCCATCTGTATGGCAAACTTTTAGACTATTATTTTGCCTTTATTGAAATTTTTTTTGTCCAATTCTAGGATAGCCATTTCTTGCAAATTGGCTTAAAATTTTAAAATATTTTTTTCAGCGTGTAAGAATCGATTTAACAATTTTTACAATTTTTTTCATAAAAGTTCAGACAATTTTCTAGAAGTCACCCATACATCACTTTTTTGTAAGTCTTGTCCTTTTTGAGTTATGTTGATTTAAAAAAATCGATCATAAAACTTAAGCCCTTTTCAAATGGTAATCTAGATAAATTTTGAAAAAGCAAACTATGCAAAGTTGCTTGAAGTATAGTCTACAAACCCATAAAGTTTCATTGGATTCTGAGAGGGTGCTGCCAAACACGAAGACGAGTTGGCATGAAATTCGTCAATAACAGCCAGGTTCCATGACGCAATTGTATGTTCAGGTTATCGCTTTATATTAAGTAGAATTAGTCTTCATTCTGTATTTCCATTCCACATTTTCGATCGTTCAGTCTGTGTTGTCGTAAACCGCGAGTCGTAAAAAGAATCTGTTAAAAGTATACAAAGATAAAATGAACAACAGTAGTGAAGTTAATTACGAATCAGCATCGAAACTCTTCATTTTGATGACTGACAGATGCGGCATATGATGAGATTTATCTAAAAAAAAATAAGAAAACATTATTTTTAAATAATACTTAATATGTGCCTGGTTAAGAAATTTCAAATCTCTAAATCTGGAAGTGTTTGCAATACCCCATTCAAATAGTATCGGTAATGTTTACATGCGGATGATATATGAAAGTAATCTCGGAATGGGCGTGACTCTTAAGACATTCTGAAATGGCTTGCTGGATGTGCAATAGATCTATCACCTACAAGCTCTCGGATTAAACCTGCTTTGAATGATCCGATCGCGGGTAGCGAAACGGCCTGCAAAGGTTATTTTTTTAATAATTAGTTCGTTTATTTAAGAGGCTCATGCGTTAGGTTTACGGAGCCGATAATGCAGTGTTTCGTTTTTATAATAACTTCGGTAATGACTTAACTACTAATCGTAGTAGAATTTGGACCATTTACTCGCGGTTTACCCGAGGTTATTACCAGTAACATTTTTTGGCGATGGGCCTGCAAAGATTAGTTCGGAATAAGTAACAAGCAACCCTAGACAAGCAGTGGGCGCTGGCCTAGGATGTGGCGGGATTAGACTCCGTCATTTTGTTTGATAAAATACCACAATATCCGAATGCAGCGCTAAAAAACAAGATAATCCCGCTTTAAGCTCTTTAGCCCACCCCCGCAGGAGTGCAAACTGGCATACTAGGATTGATGCCAGTGAGATCCTAATTACGGTTTACTATTCAGGGCCTCAAATAATGGATAATGGGTTAGAAGTCGGGCTTTTCTACATCCTCAGTATGAAAGGGTGACACCGGGTACGTTCGAAACCCGCCTCCAAATTCTGTGGGTAGTAGGCTCAGATGTAACATTCCTGACTTACGCCAATCCGGCTCTGAGCACGATCCCCTAAGAAGGATCGTGTCAACTCTAGCATGGCTTCCCTGCTTGCAAAGGTTACCATGGAACCATGCGAGGCGACTATCACCAACTAGTGAAGATAGAGCGGTTCCACGCGAAATCAGAAAATGACAAAACTTTAGTTTTTTTAGATTTAGCCGAAACGTGTTCGGTATTACAGTATAAGTGTTTTGGCATGAGGAACGTTCGTTTTGATTCGAGAGTAACTTTTGTTTTTTATATTATATTTTTAAAAGCAGTAACTCGAAAATCGTTCCTTTTAGAAAAAGTGCCGAGAAGAAATAGTACACACTCTTTTTACCCTTCTTACACCAAAAGAAGGGTATTAAGATCGCTTGAAAATTCGACTTTTTATCCGAGGCCCAGAGGGCCGAGTGTCATATACCATTCGACTCAGCTCGACGAACTGAGCACATGTCTGTGTGTAGTATGTGTGTGTGTGTGTGTGTGTGTGTGTGTGTGTGTGTGTGTGTGTGTGTGTGTGTGTGTGTGTGTGTGTGTGTGTGGGGTGTGTACAAATAATGTCACATCGGTTTCTCAGCCATTTGTGAACCGATTTCAGTTCTGTTGACGGCAAATGAAAGCTACAACATTCCCATAGAACGCTATTGATTTTTTTTTATTCGGACATTTCGTTACGAAGATATCAACGAAACAGTACTTGACGGCCTATTATAATGGTAATCAAACAGTTTAGTCTCCGATTGCATACTGAGCTATTTGTGTACCGATTTTAGTTTTGTTAGCGCCAAATTGAAGTTATAAAATCTTCAAATAACTGATCAAAATTTTATAATGATTGGATAATCCTGCATGGAGATATGACCAAAACAAACCTGAGAGCAAACAAACAAAAAACGCATATTTAACACATCGAGCATACCGAGACAAATCTTTAAAAGACGCTCATTAAATTACATTCCCTTTTTTCTATGTAAGTGTAGAAGGGTTCAGTCACACCATCGGTGGATTAATTCAGGTTTTTTTCGCTTGACATCAGCAAAATTTTAATGGATTCTGCTGAGCTGTAAAATCAGCAATTCATCCAGCAAAAGAAATATTACTTTTATTCCAGCAAAAATAAATTTCATGAAACTGACAGCACTTCACTGTAACTTCAGCAAACTTGCTTGTGATTTGTTGAACGGTCAGCAAACCTACAATCCCCGTAATTTTCTGTTTTTTCAGCAATTTTTTGGCGCTGCTGAAATATCAGCGCAATGTTTACTTAGGGAAATATTCAATAAAAATATATCAATAAATAAAAATAAAGCTGAGGCAACTTCTTCGGACATGAAAATATTGAATAATGCATTCAAGATTATCAAGTTATTGAATCTTTGATTACATTCAAAATCTGCGATACATGTCTGAGAAGATTACTTCAGGTACCTAACGACCCATCGAATTTTTATTTAGTATTGCTCATAAATGTAATTAAAATAAAATGCAAATCCAAAAAATAACTAAAAGAAAAAAAAAAGTTTCAGCAGCAGATATCAGGTATCAGTTTACTTCTACTACTGAATTCACCTTTTTCTCGTCTTGAAAAAATCAACCTACAAAAATCAAATGTTTCTTTTTCATGATATTTTACTTACCAAACAGTTCTTCAAAACCATAGCTTTCTAATTTCAATGTTTCGATCTCGTTTTCGATGATGTTATGCAGATTCGGATCCATTTTTCCAATTAAATAAAGAACTCACAACTTGAAAAAAAAAAATGCTACAGTATTGGACAAAACATTTGCAACTGGTAGTGAATACTAATAATACGCATAAACATATGTATGCACTCTGAATTAAACACGGCTTATGTCACTATAGTTGACGGTTAAGGAGTCTAATTGTAAACCACATGATTTCCGGAGTAGTCAGATGACAACTGATAGCACACCGACAGTGTTTTGTTGACCAGTACCATCCTGCGTTGGTCAAAACAATTGCAACTTATAATATTTTGTTGTTTTTCGTATCAAATCTGTTGATAACTGATGTAATTGGACTCATACTATAGCGTGGAGGTTATATACTGGACATTTACGCCACCAGAAGGTAAATGTTGCTTTATTTTACATAAAATAATGTTGTTTCTAATATTTTGGAATATTTTTTACGTCCAGATCATCATCCTTCAAAGTGATAGAAGAGATTAAATCATCCTTCAAAGTGATAGAAGAGTTGCAGCTGTCTGCGTCAGACCGCGCAGTCAGAAGACGTGCCGTTGATGCTGGATTGTTTTGCAGACGCCCTTCGAAGAAACCGCTGAAAAACCAGAAGAAAAGGCTCCAGTTTGCTGAATCTCATATTGGTTGAAGTGTGCAAAAATGGTCGACTGTTATGTTCAGCGATGAATCGAAGTTCAATATTATCGGGAGTGATGGAATTTGCCGTGTACGTCGACCCGTCGGAAAACGCTTGGATCCACGATATTGTGAAAAGACCCTGAAACATGGTGGAGGCAATGTGATGGTCTGGGGATATTTGTCTGCCAACGGTCTTGGTCCGATCAATCAGATTAATCGAATTATGGATCGCTTTATGTACAACAACATCCTTAGAGATGTTATGCTACCTCATGCGGAATGGAATATGCAATTAAGATGGGTGTTTGAACAGGACAACGACCCAAAACACACCGCCAAAGTGGTCAAAAAATGGTTCAGCGATAATAACGGTTATGGAACAGTCCCCTGATCTAAACCCTATCGAGAACCTTTGGGAGATCGTGGATTGAAGAATTAATCGCGTGGGGGTTAAGAATAAGGACCAATTGTTCGAGCAAATTTTAAAGGCGTGGGCAGCAATCCCTCAGAACATTATGGACAACCCGATTGACTCCATGCCTCGACGATGCAAGGCTGTTATTGAAAATAAGGGATTTGCTACTAAATATTGACAGCAGCATTCAATCTGACGATTGGATGCGAAATTGCAATTGTTTTGTCCAAAAGAAAACCCGTTTTGAGGTAGACTACGTCTTACGGCAAGGGTAGGGTGTCAAATGAAAATCTAAAATATTGCGACCGTCACGAAAAACCGTACGTTTTGTACGCGAATAACTCAAATAATCCACGATAGATTTACATGATTTCTTCCTCAAACGGTCGGAAATTTTACCGCGCTCCAATTCAATTGTCAAACATTATTCTCAAATAATAGTAAACTATTGAAAATAACGCAAATATAAGGTGATGTCTTATAATGTCATTTTGCCGAGTAAATTTACCAAATTTCCTATCACAGTTTTCAAATCGAAGCAAGGAACGTCTTGCATCTTCTTCTTCTTCTTTGTATTAGAGAGGGACTTTAACCAATCATGTCATTCGTCTCTCCATGTACGTCTCGCATGCAGCTGAGAACGGTATAAAACGCACACTTAGGAAAAATTTGCCTCATTCATTTGGCAGGATTGAAGCTGTGCGGAGCTGGTCGCAGGCAGCTGGTCACAGGCTGCTTGTCGCAGGCAGCTGCTTCATTCGTCCGGCAGTGGAGCTGGTCGCAGAGGTGGTCGCGTAGCAGATGGTGGTCGCGTAGCAGCTGGTGGTGGTAAGTACCAAGGTTCTCCCAAACAGCGATCTTACCTCGTCGCGATGAGGTAAAATGGCGGATTAATGGGGGCGTACAATTGCGTCGGTTTGTGCACGCCGCCATCTTACCTCATCGTGGCGATTGTTTCGCCACGACTTCAAAAACGCTGCTGTTTGGGGGAAAGCGTCCTTGGGGGCGAACAGCAGTAGGTGGAAATAATCTGTCCTTTTGAGGACAATAAATTAAAATAAAAGAGTTGTTTATTAAAGAACTAATCTTAAATTTAGTTCGATGTTCAATGGAGGGCGAGCCGTCGGTAAAAAATTTACCCAGCTGGTTGGCGCAATCCATAAATTGATAATCTGTCCTTTTGAGGACAACCAATTTATTTAAAAGAGTTGTTTATACAAGAATTAAACTTTTATTTCGTTTGGTTTGTGCGCCTAATATCATGGTGCCGATTCGTTCGCCGCAACTGCAAAAACCATGGAGGGCGAGCCGTCGGGAAAATTTTCCCCAGCTGGTTGGCGCAACCCACTAATAAATAATCTGTCCTTTTGAGGACAACCAATGCAGTTCACAGAGTTGTTTATGTAAGAATTAAATTAATATTTCGTTCGGTTAGTGCACCATTTAATCTAGTGCCGATTTGTTCGTCACGACTGCAAAAACGCTACTGTTTGCGGGAGAGCCTCCATGGAAGGCGAGCAGGACAATTTTCCGTCAGTGAAATTTTTTTCCTAGCTGGTTGGCGCAACCCGCAATGAATTAATAAATCAATTCAATTTCTAATTTAAGAGAGTTATTTTAATAAGAGTTTACCTTACCTTTCGGTCGATTGGCAGTCATAGTGGATTTTGCCAAGTCGTTACTAGGCAACAGTGTGCTATGCAGCGGATCCATAAAATCAGTGAAAATAAATCAAAGCCTGCCTGTGCCTTGATTTATTTTCACCAAAAAATCCTACCAGAAACAAATCCATCTTTGCTACTTTCAATTTAATATTCTCAGCTTGAGAGTTTATTTGATTGGGATTTTCGTTTCAAATTGTCGATTGGCAGCCAGTGGTATTAGCAAAACTTGTTTTTCCGTCGTCGCATACCTTAAACCACACAAATTCCCTCAATTTTCGATGTCGAACATGATATTCCGAACCAACATTCTCTGTAAATTCCAATTAGTAATGTGTTATAAACAATTGTTCTGTTGTGTTAACGATTCGCGTTGGATAGAGTCCTACCTCTAGAAATAAAAACTGTTTGAGAAACATAGTGAAAGTGAGAATGCCTAACCGATTTGATCCAGAACGCTTGCGCAGATTCAGGAAGCGCTTAAAGAGCGAACATACGGGAAATCCTCCGAAACGACCATGCACCGATGCCGAGCGAGCTCGTAGTTATCGGGCGAAATTGAAAGCAGTAAGAGGTAATGCGTTACCAGCAACTAGTTGGGACGCTAGAGAAGGTCCTTCAACTCGAGGTAGGAAATTAATATTTATTAAATTTAAATCAATTTGACAAAGTGCATGTCATCATAGAAATTGAATATCTCTCTATGTTATCGCTCCCTGTCTTAATAAATTTCAACATAGTATTAATTGTATTCTGTTGATGACATGCGCAGCATGCTTTTACTGCATATGAACCTACAAATGATATCGATACAACTAATGCGCTGAACATGTTTTAATGCGTGACTATGTTCTCAGGTGTTTATTTTATATTGATACGAATTTATCATACATTAACCAACCTTTTCTCCCATACCCATTGTAATGATATTTTATAAAACTCACTCTCTTTCTTCTGCGAGATCCAAAATATTTTTATATATTTCGATTTTGAGAAAGTCATTTAGATGTTATAAAGTAGCTTTATATTCCGTATAGTATACCGAATATAGCCGAATGCCCGGAGCGATAATATAAATAAATGCCCGGAGCGATGGAATAAATAAACTTTACTGAAATTCGTTCGAACAAGAATCCTTAATGATATCCATATCCATCGAAAGTTTTCGACTCAATTATGTTAGTTGGTGACTTTTCATGGTCCAGTACAGCAAACGCCTTGTTAAGCATGTCTTAGCAAAGGTATAACTAGTTGAATATCGTTTCTAGCTAATTTATTGTATGAGTTTTAGTTAAAATGTTAATCGTAGGCTACATAATCGACTGAGTCAAGGGACATATATCCTATATACTTGTATATAACCTTACAACAACTGCAAGATAATTTTTGTTATTTTCTGTTTGATAAAACTTCCTGAACTTTGAACATTTTTAGAGACGCTTACACATCTGAAAATGTTGCAATTGATTATAGTGTTTTCATAACAATCACTAAACCTGTAGGATAATTTCTGATAACGAATTTTATCGTAATTTGAATTCTAGAGTATTTCAATGTTTATTATTACCCTTGAAATCCAATTATTGAACTGACTGTTGAAATCCAAATCCACTGATACATCAGAAAAGGTATGCCAGTTATTGTGACTGGCAATTTTAACATCATTGTTCCAAAGTCAGAGAAACTTCCCTTCATTGATTTCATGAAGAAGTACCTTTATCTCGACTTGGCTAGTCGTGATGAAGATTCTGACGCTTTAACCTTCGTTCATGACCTCCGTTTGCAATGCCAGCAATATTATGCATTTTTCTTGAACCACCGTCAAACGATTTTGATTTTCGACGAATAAACATTTAGTAATGTCAAGCGATTATGATTATAAGAATGAGCAAAACTATCATTAATTTAATAATTTTATATTCCCTAACAGATCCTCAACTATCTTCTAGGCCTTAACGATAGTCCATCGTGAAACGTGCAACCGTGGCCGTGTCATCATTGAAACCAAAAGGCCCTTTTCAGGGCCACCAAAGAGTTATAAAGAGTGTACAAGAGAATTTTCCCACATACTGACTTCATAAAACCAAACGGCCCTTTTCAGGGCCACCAAATTATATCTCAAGAGCGTACAGTAGAATTTTCTTATATAATGGCTTCAAAACGCTGGTCTAATGTCCCATAAGAGCCGCGCCCGTCATATTGTGACTTAAACTGCTTCTATCGGTAAGGGTAAGCGACCGGCACGAATAATTGGAACCCTTTCAACGTTAATAATTGCCACACAGAATTTCCCCGACATTATAATGCATCACTTGGTTTAATGTAGTCTACGTCAACCGGTCGTGTCTTGTACACAACCCCACTGATTTTTTTAAAGTGATGGTAATATTCAAATTGACGAAATATTTTGTTCGTTTCTAGAAGTAGGGTAAATGAAAAGTGCGGAAAGGAAAGTTTGTGCGATTAGGAGATAAAGTTAAATAGTACAGGTAAATAATTGTGCTCATAATGTGCTGTCCGGGTGATCAATGCTCGTGCTTGTGTTAATTGTTCTGTTGTAGTCGTTTTAATTCCCAATCCGCAGTAACACATACCCAAGGCGCAGGCTTTTCTTCCCGTCGGACGGATTTTTCCGGCCGGAAACTAACCAATTCACTAAAGTCATCAGCCCGAGGAGACACGAGGGAATCTCCAACGGACAGATTCCACACGCTGGTTCGTCAGCATACCAGCACGGCAGAGTAACCGCCATCGCAGTGACGCGCCAAACGCCATAGCAGTTAGCATCACCTTCATTCGCCAATTCATCCCAGATCGCCATTGATCGTTGATCGAGAGCATCGAACCCGTTGGCAGGTCATCGACGTTGAGCTGGTGAGTCACGCCCTTCTTTTACTTTGGAGTACGGCGTCCGGTGAGGGCGCCACGGAGTGATTTTGTGCCAATCATAAGACTGAGGATAGCCATGCGCGATTAGTGCCGAGTTCCGTGCCACGCTTTCCGGACTCGTGAAGAAACGGTGGTTTAGACGCCACCTAATTGAAGTTTGCCGCAGGAGCACAGACTCGTAAGGAGCTGCGTTGCCGGGAATGTGACGTCTCAAATATTTGAAAACACTAGCACATGAGCACACCAGTTGAGTTAGGGAGAGGAATTAATCGCACACTGTAGGAGAGAGGGACGAACAAACACTACCATAGAAATTATGGAAAATAAATGTATTCTGTAAGCGCAAAAAACCTCATATTTCATTAATGTTAATGTTTCCATCACTTCGCGTCCTCGTTGTAGTTTGGTGAGTCCGTTCTCTCGTGTACGAGTTCAAATATTGGGGAGAGAAAGTCCGCTTCAAGATTGGTGCGACGTCTAGTTGCAGAAAACGAGATGGCCGATGATGATTATGTCTGTGAGATTTGAGGTATACGTGGCTCTCACCGCGGTCTCTGAGTGACTATCGTGAATGTGGTGGCATACAACAATAGGGTTTCCCGTTTGGACGTTTTAAGTTGCAAGCCAACTGGTCTGATTCGAAATTATTTTTTCTAATGGACTCGCCCTTAGGAGAGTCTCAACCGGGCAAAATAACATTGGGCGAGTGGTCTCCCCTGTGGAGTGGCGCTTAAGCCACACGTTTTGAGACGGATCGTTCGGGTTGGCTACAAAGTTCTCTGAAGGACTTATCCGACGTTTTGTGAAGAACTTCTCTGAAGGACAAAATTTCCTGAAAACAATTAATTTATTCACGATCTAGATATCAAAATACAGATATTACAAAAAGTTTACATGAACACTAGCGCCACATAGCGGACGAATTCTGATCTAATGTATACACCATTCAAAAAGCAATGACCCCTCAAATATCTTTTTTGAAGATGCCATCTTGCTATATGACAATAATCACAAGATCCAAATTTTAGAGTAAGTTTACATGCAAGCTAGTGCCACGGAGTGAGATAATTCAGAACTGTTGAGTCGAACGTCTGGTAGCTCATAATTTTACAACTAACTTGCCTGAAAACAGTAAATTTATACACTATCTAGATCTCAAAATACAGGTAATACACAAAGTTCACCTGTACACTATTGCCACTTAGCGGACGAGTTCTGAATTAATGTTAATAACACTATCCGAAAGGCCTCAATCAACCAAACATCTTTGTACACTACACCAACTTGCTACACCCAAAATAAAAAAGCAAGATTGTAATGCAATTTCACATGATTTTGTTTCATTTCTCGCTGTGGATCGTAACTTGGAGAAAAAATGCAACACAGCGATTTGCTTTGAAAATTAAAATGTGTGCATGTGGTTATGCAGGGGTATTAGTTGATGAGTTTGGAGTTCGAAAATCAGTCGGCTCACAAAAATAAAATGTGGGCTTTATTGAACCGAGATTCGAACCACAGCCACTGGCGTTATGGCTCTTGATGTTCACTTCTAGGCCATGTTATCAAGTTGAGAGAATGGGAATAGAAACCTTACAGTTGGTTCGCTTGGCGAGGCACTCAACGGTACATCAGTAAAGGAAATGGATATATGCGTTGCGGCAATCCAGGGGTATCAACTTATCCATATTTAAACGTTGGTGGTGATTGAACAAAGACCCAACGGTTGCTTCGACTGTCGAGGCTCTAAACATGACGGCGAAATTTGTTTCGATTTTGTCTGCCAGCCGGTTGCATACATTTGCATGGCTTCGTTTGTACCATAAAACGCTTTGTGGATCAAGATAAGCAAAATTGCCTTCTCTGAACCATGTGGATTTCTCAAGATATGATTGCAAAAACTGCAATCGCATTTTTTGCCACCTTTTCAACTTTTGGGTGTATATGTACAGCATTTCGAGATTCAGGTTATAAAGTAAGTTACATGGTTGGTTGGTCACCACTAAGTGTTTTCAAGCAAAAAGGTTTATAATTCCAAATGTTACAATTAATAAAAAGCTTCTGGAGCTTAATAAGAGAGTTCTTTGTACCTATACTGACCTAGTAACCGGACATTGCCCGAGTAGATATCATTTGAAAAACATTGGCCAGGTTCAGAATGATATCTGTCGTTTCTGTAACATGGAACGTGAAACCTCGGAATCTGCACAATCTGCTTTGCAGTTGTGATGCTTTGTACAAGAGGAGACTTAAATTTCTGTACAGTGGCTATATGCAACCTAAAGAAATTTGGACTGCAAATCCTAGAAAGGTGGTGGGTTTTATAAACTCAATTTTGCCTGACTGGGAGACACGTCTTAGGCTGGTCACTTGACAAATGGTGATCTAGCTTTAAGATGCGAATTAGAATATTAAACAGGGGTATACCACAAAAGTTCAACTCAGTGGACGCTGTGGTTCTACGCCACAAAAAAAAAAAAAAAATAGTTCCATGCATACTAGCACCGCGTAGTGAGATATTTCTGAACTTTTAAGTTTACCACCCGGAAGGCCTTGATCTACTGAACATCTTTGTTGAAGGAAGTAACTCCCTATATACGACGAATCACGAGATATTTTCTGATGAAACAACAAAGTTCAACGCCCATATATCATTTGACACCACCATCAAGGGATTCCGCGCATGTCGGGGGGTTTACTCTACTTTGCTGTTTTTTTGCAAAAATATGCTGCCTTTCAACGGTCATAACTTTTTCTGGTGAAGTCGGACCGACATACTTTCTACAGCAAATTTGTTTGTTAATGTTTGAGGAGTTTAACAAAAATGCTTCTTGAGCATTAACATTTAAGCTGAGGCAGTTATATGAGTGGTTCTCAAAATATATCAAAATTTGAATTTTTGATGTCAATTTGTGAAGAAAAATGCAAATCGCATGACGTCAAAATACGATATTTGGTAGTTTTGGGGCCCAAGCTAACGGAAACTGCAATGGCCCATTCCTCCGATTCGACAATGATATTGATGAAGGAAGTCTGTCTGACCGAGCACCTCAAGTGAACACACAATCGAATAATTGTCATCTTCAATCAGACAGGGTACATCATCTAAGCAATAATACTCCCGATTCCCCTATGCGTTTCTTTCCTTGACTAGGTAATTTTATTATCATTTTCATTGAACAATTTAGTTTGCTTACAAACGTAGCTTATAGATCATTACAGAATAGATGAAAACAGATGTTAACTTAAATTGATTGAAAATACAAATGAAACTGACTGTGGGTTTTTGAATTATTCATTTTCAATTTAAAGAACCGAAATTTAAAAAAATGTATTGTTTATAACTTCCAAAACATGGGAAAAATAATTGAATATTTTAAATGAGCTAAATTGATCGTTCAAACAATCTTATAATATATTGATCTGCCGACACATCATTAATGCCGACAAATTCTAGCAAAAGCACGTCCACCTGCGAGACACGTGCTAGCGTAGTTGTTAAAACGAAGAAAGGTGTTGAGTGGTGACAGCTTTTATAGCGTCATAGTTTTGCGAAATACGAAAACAAGACTGACTTCACTATTTACTGGTTTTAAAATAATATGATTAACGGTAGAAAGCTTTTATGTAGCCCATCAATTGACTATTGAATAATCAATAACTCGTTAAAATTCTAACTGTTGACTCTACGTTTTTTTCGGAATTTGTAGATGCGTTACTTTCCTATCAATTGATAAATATGAATGATAAATCTTCCGTCAACGAATGCACCGAAGGATTGACTGGTGTTGCTAATAATGTGAGCAAATATTTAAACCACTGATTGAATTTAATTTGTACGAAGATCGGATAATATCATGTCAGTTAAATACATTCAGGAAATTTTATAACCGATGTCATGACTTTATAATTGAGTTCCTAATTCTCGACATCGGAATCTACAATCAAACTTAGGTAACGCGGAATTAAATATAGTTTCCGAGTTCACTAATCCGTCATCGCCTACGTTTGTCTAACGTGAGCAAACCATTTATTACCTTATATCGTGCACCTACATCTGTTCAGATCCAACTAAATTCAAAAGCTCCGTCTCGGGTAATATTGTCATTAGACCTTCATCATCACTGATTGTGAGAGCTATTTACCAGCTTCATAACAAAACGCAAATTATTCGAACCTCATAGCTGTTCGTCAAGTGGTTTTATTTACGCAAATGAAATGAAATTACACCAACGTAATGCAAATTGACAACTTCCAAAATTCCAGACCAACCACTCACATGTTTATTATTTAACGACGATAAACAGTCGGTCGACCCAGCGCAGTTAGGTACGTTTCCTTTTTTGTTGTTGCGCGCTTGATAAAACTGTGGAATGCGAGCCTGCCGGCTTTGGGGTTTCCCAAACAGAGAACACTATCCTTCCAGTGATCTCGCGCGGCTTTGCGAAAGAATGCGTCTCTGTTTGCTTTGCTTTTGTTTTGCCCTTATGTCGTGGTGGCTTCTATTGCTGGTATTTGCAAAGTGACAAGAATGGTATCAATCAGCCGATTCATTCGATCAGCTCCACTGCTGCTTGCGGAGTGGGTGGGTAAATCCGAAAGAAATTGCTATGCCATGGCTCATCGTCGAACAATTTTTTCAAATAAATCGCTATGCGTTGTTGACAATGTTTTGTTAGACTATTGTTTTCGTTACTTGCTTGTAAGTTGACATTATGTTCCTCAAATAAGAGGTGGAAGTAAAGGTTCCCACACCCCGAACAATATAAAACACTTCAATAACATATATAACAAAAGAAATAACTATCAAAAACACTACAACAAAAATACCATAAAAAAAAGATAATAATAATAAAAAATAAAAGAAATATTTTTATTTCACTTCAAATACTTTAATAAAAAATTAAAGAAAATAACACTTCAGTACTTCCCACCTCAGCTTTTCCCTGGTGTTTGAACAGGAGCTTGGAACAGTTTTCACACTTTAATTCTATTGATACTTTTATACTTCTTTTAAATTTTTTATCTCCGTGCTCCTCTTGTCTCCCCAACACCAAACTCCAAACCAAAGAAATCTCAACGCCCCCACCAGTAATTTTTTCGTGTTTTTTTACACACAGCGGTTTTTTTGGTCTCCCAAAAGGCGTGTGTTTTTCTCGCACAGCGCCGCGCTTTATCCGGCCAAAACACGTAATTTCTGAATTATGGAGAGTGTGAGCTGTTTAGTGGAATACCTGTAACTAGAAAATAAGAAGAATGATTAGTAATTTCCATTTAATTCCAACTACCTTTATTGCTTATCTTGACAGATACGCGTATTTCGTCTACAATGTGCAGACTTCTTCAGTGTCGTGTACTAATACTCGACTGAAAGAAAACCTTCGCCACCTGCCGTATTTATCCTATTTTCTAAATACAAACACTTGTACCTACAGCTAACATTTCTTGTACCTAACCTATCCTGAGTCCAAAACAAATATTATGCTTGATATCTACCTCGCCTTTTCTTTATACCCAACCTGATTATACCGTAGCAGCGGGTGTTCCACTGCGTCGGTTTTGATGTCGTTTGGGTATTAAATTAAAGAGCCATGTGTACCCGTTACCTTGGTCTTTGTTTAGTAGATTTGTGTTTTGTTGTTTGTTAATTTCTAAGCTTTCTGCGACGTCTAATTTCCAGGGTGTAGAGGTAGTCCGTAAGATTGTGATGTCATTCGTCGTTATGTCGTGATTTTCCGTAAAGATGTGTTCTGCAACTGTCGATTTGAAGTTATGTGAAATTCCTTTGTCAGTCTGTTTGACAGCCTTAGTCACCTCCGCTAGATGCTCTTTGAACCTTGTTGCCAAGGTTCTCTTTGTTTGACCTACATACATTTTGCTGCAGTGTTTACACTTAATTTTGTATACCCCTGCTCTGCCTAATACATCTATTGAATCTTTGGTGGAGCCTAACGACGATGCCAATTGGTTGTTCCTGCTAGAGAAAACTAAGTCCAAGCCAAATTCCCTAAGTTGAGTTTTTAGCTTTTGTGTAATATCTTTATCGAAGGGGACAGACACACGTTTTAGGGGTTCAGGTGAATTGGAAAGGGTTGTTTGTGATTTCCTATGAAGAAGTTTTTCCTTTTTTTGGATGATTGCTTGAATTGTCCTCTTTTCGTAACCATTGAGTCTAGCAGTTTCGAAGATATATGCTAATTCTTTGGCTTTTCCGGTTTTATTGAGGGGAAGGGTCAACATTCGGTGGATCATGTGGTGGAAAGTGGCCATTTTATGTTGAAAAGAGTGGTTTGAAGTGTAAGGGATGACTCTTTGGGTGTTTGTGGGTTTTCTGAAAATTTCAAACTCTAAAGACGATGATGACAATGATTCTCTAACTACCAGAAGGTCGAGGAATGCAAGTTTCCCATCCTTTTCTATTTCATAAGTGAACTTGATGTCTTTATGGAGATTGTTGATTGCTTGAAGAATTAAGGGGAGATCATCTTGTTTAACTACGGCAAAGATGTCGTCGACGTATCTCCACCAGCGAGTTGGAAGTAATCCTTCCGTTTTAAGAATGGTTTCTAGATTTGCCATAAACAGTTCACAGAGGAATGGGGATAGAGGGTTTCCCATGGGGGCTCCTTTTAGTTGTTTATAGAAAGAACCTCTGAAAGTGAAGTAGTTCTCTTCCATGCAAAGTCGGGTGAGCTTAAGGTACATTCGCACCTTTTGCTTCCATGCTGTATCATCTCCTTGTTTTAAAAGCCAATCTTCTAGAAGGTTAATCGCGTCCTTGATTGGTACGCTAGGGAAAAGGGCGGTGACGTCGAAAGATACCATTACTTCATTTTCATTTATATGACCTGATGAAAGAAGATGTTGTACGAATTCCTGAGAGTTACGAACTGAGCTTGTTGGGAATTGCTCGGAGATACCTTGAAATTCTTTAATAGCCATTTTGCTAGCTTATGGGCTGGAGATCCCACAGATGACACAATCTCCCTCATTTCGTTTCCGGGTTTGTTGACTTTTGGGAGGCCTTTAATTCTGGGAAGGATGGGGTTTGGTTCGCGAAGACGGACTGCTGCATCCCCTAGTACTGCTTTACACTCCTTTAGTGTTTTATCCACGTGTTTCACCATGTTTGGTAGGGGGTCTACTCGAAGCTGCCTGTAAGGTCCATTGTTGATTTTTAAAGCCATGTGCATGTCGTAGTCCTCCTTATCCATGATGACGACTTTGTTGCCTTTGTCTGCTTTTAGGTAAAAAACAGGTTTAGACTTCAGTTCCTTGACGAT